>LNAC01000096.1:1358078-1507466 GCA_002007465.1 Ailurus styani
GGGGGAAGCAGGCTCCCCGCTGAGCAGGGAGCCCGATGCGGGCCTCGATCCCAGGACCCTGAGATCATGACCTGAGCCGAAAGCAGAGGCATTAACCCACTGAGCCACCCAGGTGCCCTACATTTCTCTATAGAAGTTGATTTATCTTTAAAATTTGTTTTGAATATTTCAAAGACACGCACACACACCTCAGAAATCTCTCCTGCCTCTGTGCCTTCCACCTCTTCTCTCCTTGTGCATGGGAGAAACATTTTCGTTTCCTTGTCCATATTCTCTTATCCAAATGTGTGAAAACATTAATATGCGCCCTCATAAATTTTATATTTGCAATATCTCTGTGAAAGTAACTTGTTACCACTATCTTGTTAATCATAATGGCCAAGTAAATCGGTCAGTTACACAGTAAGTAGCACGGTTGGGACTCAAATACAGGCTTGCTAACACCAAGGTACCCACACCAAACTTTGTTTTACTGCCCGATGAACTTTTTGGGGAATAGGGTAAATCTTCCAGAAAACTGTGTACTGTGCTGTGTTAAGTATCTGCCCTTTCAGATTGGTGGACCGGACAACGCCCGGCTGACTTCTCGTTTTGGGGAAGAATATGTCAACATCATGAACATGCTTATTTTCACACTCCCTGGAACTCCCATAACTTACTATGGGGAAGAAATAGGAATGAGAAATATTTTAGACACAAATCTCAACGAAAGCTATGATGTTGTAAGTTAACATTATCTAACTATGTGAAACTAGAGAATCTACTATTCCTATTCTGCTGAAAATTATTACTCTGCTTTTTCTTACTATTACACTGCTCTCTTCCTTAGGAACTTAAAAATGCTATTTCCTAAGCCACACAACTGAATTGTAGAGCCCAGGAATCTATATTTTAAAGATGTTTTCCAGCTGATTCTTAGGCACACCAGAATTTGAAAACCCGTGTTTTGAGTTTTCAAACATTAATTATAGTGCTTGTCTGTAGTGTTAGACTTCATTTGAACACAGCACAAAGATTCTTCCTTTCATTTTGACAAATGTAAATGCACAGCCTCAGACTTGACTGGTTTTTTTCGTTTGAGGTTACAGATATCAGAATTGTGTTGTTGGGTGAAACTATAATAATTTATATGGTTAGCTTTCAGTGTAGGAGATCCAATTTCCCTAATATTTGGTGTGCATTTCCTAAATTTGTGTGTATGCATTTGTGTGCAATAACCAGGCTGGATAAAAAAGGATAGAATTTAGGCTTACTTGTACATGCTGCATACTTGAACTCACCATCACTGTACCATGGAATGAACTGGTAATGGTACATCTTGAAATCCTACATTACTGATTCTTAGGGAAAAGCACTAAAAGATTCCAAGCATGTACTGAAGTCCAGTTACTATAGTTTATTGAAACTCATGATGTCACTATTTTCCAATTAAAAGTGTGAAGCTGGTTTATGTTTATGTACTGAATATTGAAGCCTTTTCATTATGAATGATAACGAATACAAGTATTAACTAAGAAATACAGGAAATTAAGTAATTACGAAGTAAATCATGCCCAAATGACATTTACTAACAAGAGCACTGTTTTCTTTTGACACAGAATACCCTCCTCTCAAAGTCACCGATGCAATGGGACAATAGCTCAAATGCTGGTTTTTCTGAAGCCAGTCACACCTGGTTACCCACCAATTCAGATTACCATACTGTGAATGTTGATGTAAGTATTAATGAAAATGTTATACTGATTCTAGAAACAGGAAATGAGTTTCTCTGCTGACAACATATAGTCACCCCAAGGGTATCTAAAACTTTAAAGACTGTGCCTAAAACCTTAACTGATGCTATCTTTAAGTCAATCACATAGACTTCTCTTATAGTTCTTAAGTCACGTTTTTTGTGAAAATACAAACTGGTACAGAAGTGCACCATGTCAAGTACTATATTGAATATACAATTATTCACTGGAATGACTTAAATTAAAAAAAAAAAGGCTCAAAGCTCTTAAAGATTTTATTAAGACAGAGTGGGCAAGCATGAGTTGGTGGGGAGAAGAGAACAGTGCTTTTGTTAGTAATTCCTAAAGGTAGCTGTTCTGGAAAAGCACACCCTTTGGCTTTTGCTCTTTTGCCTATACTATTTTCTGTTCTCAGGTGATCAAGTTTGCCAAGTTCTGCTGAAATTGCTGGAATCTGTGTATTCCTGTCTATTTTTATTTATTTTAAAGATTTTATTTATTTATTTGACAGAGAGAGATCACAAGTAGGCAGAGAGGCAGGCAGAGGGAGAAGGGGAAGCAAGCTCCCTGCTGAGCAGAGAGCCTGATGCGGGGCTCGATCCCAGGACCCTGAGATCATGACCTGAGCCGAAGGCAGAGGCTTTAACCCACTGAGCCACCCAGGTGCCCTGTGCATTCCTGCTTAGAAAATTTGTTTGCTCAATACATTTCCTTAGACCAGAACAATAATGAAATGGCTCCAGATGGAATCATGTACCAGTGAAAATGTCACTGGAAAACATGATCTAAACTACCTCAGGAGAAGAAAAATTACTGGCATTCCATGAGAGGTAAAAATTTCCCCTTACCCCAATCTACTATTCTGAAAACAAGATTTTTAGAAAATTACCATAGTTGACATACAATGTTAAATTAGTTTCAGGTGTACAATGTAGTGATTTGACAATTCTGTACATTAGTCAATGCTTGCCACAGTAAGGGCAGTCTTCCCAGGTTATTCTCTTTCGAGCTTCATGCAAACTTTCCTATTCCTACAATTCCCTGCTCTCCAGAGGCCTTCTGGGATAGTTAGTTTTGTTATATATATTCATAGGTCCTTGAATACAAAAATTTTAACATTTGTGCTTTGGATTTAATACATCTCTTGATTTTCGTTATGTCCAAGATGTTCCCTTGGGCCAATCTGAGTCCAATATGTAAGAAATCCTATAAAAATGTATGCCAAAAGATGGAAAAATGCAAATTAAGAGTGCCTTTCAAATGATTATGAGTAATGTTTGGAGGGATGCTGAATTGTAACAAAGTTACAAAAGTCAGACAAGGCTATTTAATTAAAATACATTCATAAGAGCCCTAGAGATAGGTAAGAATTTAAGTAATTCTTTCTAAAAGTAAAATTAAGCTTCCCATAATTACTAGAGGTAGGCAACTGAAGATAAGGAGTATCACAATGCAAAAACAAATGGATCACCAACATTTGAGAAAAACTGAGATGAGAGACACCACCCTTAACACTGTAGAAAGTAGAGGAGACAGAGCAAATATAAGACTTCATTATTGCTGGGGCGCCTGGGTGGCTCAGTGGGTTAAAGCCTCTGTCTTCGGCTCAGGTCATGATCTCAGGGTCCTGGGATCGAGCCACACATCGGGCTCCCTGCTTGGTGGGGAGCCTGCTTCCTTTTCTCTCTCTGCCTGCCTCTCTGCCTACTTGTGATCTCTCTGTGTGTCAAATAAATAAATAAAAATCTTAAAAAAAAAAAAAAGACTTCGTTTTTGGCATACTGTTTTATGGGGTTGAGTGTCTACCTTTGGCTTGGGTCATGATCCAGGGTCCTGGGATCTAGTCCCGCAGTGTGCTCCTTGCCCAGTGGGGAGCCTTCTTCTCTCTCTGTGTTCTCTCTCTCTGACAAAAAAAAAATCTTAAAAACATGATTAGATATCTTAGAAATGTAGAACATTGTGAAACACTGTAAAAGAAATTCTAATTAGTGTGCTGGAAGACTGATTCAGAGACTCCCCACAGAATGCACTGTAAAAAGGAAAATAACAGTGTAAAGAGAAAAATTTGGTACTTCTGGAAGAGAACAGGAACTAGAAGGAAACATACCTTTTCTAGAATGGCAAGAATAAAGGCAGAAACCAAAAGTGAACGCCAAAACAGACTGCCTAAGCAAAGGATTGAGAGTTGCACTGGCTTCTCAAGTGAATCCTAGAAAACATTAGAACTTGAATCTTCAAAGCTACGATGGAAACTTGATTCTAAACCTATAATCCTATATCCATTCCAATTGGCATTCAAGAATATAGACCTAGAAAAGGACCCCAACTTTTTCATATATAGCTACTTTCTGAAAGAATAATTAGCAACTCTAAACAAAAAATGCATCTAAAAGAAAGACATGATGTGGGGTGCTAGCTGGCTCAGTCAGTAGGGCATGCAACTCTTGTTTTAAAGGTTTTAAGTTCGAGCCCCACGTTGGGTATAGAGATTAAATAAAAAAAAGAGGTATGACGTATAAAATATAGTAAGGAAAAGAACTTAAGGATATTTTTTGATACAAAATGTAAAAGAAGGTATTCTGGAACGTGGCAGGAGAGAGAGAACGTGTGAGCAAGCAGGCTAAAGCACTGTCTTTTTCAGGGCATGGCAACTGAGTAACTCACTCTAGATCTGAGTTGCTTAGTGGCCATTCATCACTAAGATTATAAAATAGAATGTAAAATTCACTTCCTGTGAGACACTAGCACCACTTCTAGTGGCTACATCAGACAGCACAGATACACACTTCCAGCACTGCAGGCAGTTCCTCTGGATGGCATTGCTCCAAATGTCAAGTATATTTTAAAATGGGCATTACAATTTTAAGGGTGAAATTTTCCTTCCCTTTTTTTTTTAATTTATTTTTTTAAAGATTTTATTTATTTATTTGACAGAGAGAGATCACAAGTAGGCAGAGAGGCAGGCAGAGGGAGAGGAGGAAGCAGGCTCCCTGCTGAGCAGAGAGCCCGATGCGGGGCTTGATCCCAGGACCCTGAGATCATGACCCGAGCCGAAGGCAAAGGCTTTAACCCACTGAGCCACCCAGGCACCCTTTTTTTTTTTTAAATTTAAAAAATTTATTTGACACAGAGAGGGAGAGCGTTAGCACAAGCACAGGGGGAGTGGCAGGCAGGGGAGAAGCAGGCTCCCTGCTGAGCAAGGAGCCTGATGCTGGGTTCCATCCCAGGACCCTGGGATCATGACTTGAGCCAAAGGCAGCTGCTTAACCAACTGAGCTGCACAGGCAATTTTCAAAGAACATCAGAAGGAAAAATATTATGTCAAATCAATTTGATGCTAAAAAGGATAAAAACAATAGTGCAATTATAAATGAAAGATAAAAAAGGGCTGAGACATGGGGTGCCTCAGTTGTTAAGTGTCTGCCTTCAGCTCAGGTCATGATTCCAGGATCCTGGGATCAAGCCCTGTATTGGGCTCCCTGCTCAGTAGGAGGAAGCCTGCTTCTCCCTCTCCTTGTTCCCTCTCTCGCTGTCTGTCAAATAAATAAATAAAATCTAAAAAAAAAAGGGGTGGGGGCTGAGACCAAATCTGACCTAAGCAACATAGCTAAAACACAAATATTAAAAAGTTAAAATTGCTATAGTGGTTATAGCTATCAAACAAACAAAAATGCATATAACCTTTTGCCCTAGTAATTTTATTCTGGAAATACCTGCATATGTGGAAAATGAACAGTTATGGTTAATTTATGTAATTTATACAATGGATTAGTATATAGCTTTTAAAAAGAATGCACTGATACTATGAGACCATCTCTAACATATACTAACATGTATTAAATAAGAAATAGTGTCCATAATGGTGTCATCCCACTATTTGTATAATGAAAAAGTGTACCTACATATGTTTGCAGAGGCATAAAATGTATCATACATAAACAGTAATAGTGTCTATTTCTGAGAGAGAAGGTGAAAAGCTAGGGACAGTGTTAAGAAAAACCTTATTTTATATATTCCTCTTATAAACAAATTTTATCCTGTTTGCATGCATTTCCTATTAGAAAAATAAAGTGACAGAAAGCAGGTGTGGAAATATTTAATAGCAGACAAAATAGAATTCAATATGAAAAGCGTTATGAGACAAATGCAATTTTCAAAAATTGATAAAAGAACATTCCACTCCAAGTCATGAATCTATGCATCTAACAATAGCTCCAAAATTTATAAAACAAGTACTATGAGAAATGCCAAGAGAAACCGACAAATCCACAATTACAGAGACATGTCAACATACTTTTAGGAAGTAGACACAAACAATAGTTAACACTTACTGGGCACTTCTTCGTGAGTGGCACTGAACTATGCTTTTCCATGCATTATCTAAGGCTATAGAAAATGTTAATAGTAATTTGACAAGTCATATACATATACCATATACATGTACCATAAATATCTTTATACCTGGTAACAGAATAAACATCTTTTCAAACATTCAGCAGATGTTAACCAAAGACCACACTTTAGGCACCTGCCCCCAAAGAACAAATGATAACAGCAAACAACAGCCACCACCACCGCAGTTAACAGAGTCCAAGGAAATAAACACTACCATTGATTTGGCAACAGCTCTTATGAAGACTAATTGGGCATTATGTATCAAGTCTCCATACTCTTTGACATAGTAATTGCCTTTCTTTTTTTTTTTTTTTTTAAGATTTTTTTATTTATTCATTTGACACAGAGAGAGAGAGATTACAAGTAGGCAGAGAGAGAGAGAGGAGAGAGGAGGAAGCAGGCTCCCTGCTGAGCAGAAAGCCCGATGTGGGCCTCGATCCCAGGACTCTGGGATCATGACCTGAGCCGAAGGCAGCGGCTTTAACCCACTGAGCCACCCAGGCGCCCAGTAATTGCCTTTCTATCCTAAATAAATAACCCAAATATGGGGGAGGCACTGAAAATACGAGAAAATATCAGAAAGTTGAATGTTGAAATGAGAGAGATGGTTAAGTATGGTATCCAACAAAATATTATCCTGTCATTATTAAGATGACATTTTAACATAACAGAAGAGGCCTGAACGTTAAAGGAAATCAACATTAAATTATGTTTTATATAGTTGTGAAATAAAGCCCAATCTTCCTTAATGGACACACATTAAAGAAGTATGATTTTTAATTTTCCCTTTAGGCAGCATTTTGCTTTGCATTCTTTTTTGCAATTTTCTGTTTACCATTAGCTACACGAGGAATACATGTCTGTTCAAGTTAAGGCAACCAACCCACATTTCAAAAGAGAGAGAGAGGCCCTCAGAGTCCATGGCCACAGTGGCTGCTTTTCTGTCAGTTACAGTATAGCATAAAGGGGCTGCATTTAGGCATATTAAACACCAGATGACTGAGACACGGATATTTGCTTTGGAATTCCTAAAGTGGAGTCAGATTTGGGCCCTCATCATCTCTGGCCAAGATGTAGCAGGGCACTGAGCAAATAATGACTCCCTGCATTTGCAATCTCTCTCAGTAAACTATTCTTATTTACCTATCATTACTTACAATTTGGTAGTCATTTTAAGGGGCAAAACTGAGGCAAATTTTTTTGGGAAATAAGTTCCTAGTTGATACGAGGAATATATTAAAAAAAAAAAACTAAACTCTTAGAATCAAACATTTACGTTAATTTTTTTTCTTCTTAAATAGGTCCAGAAGACTCAGTCCAGATCAGCACTGAAGTTATATCAAGATTTAAGTTTGCTTCATGCCAATGAGCTGCTGCTCAGCAGGGGCTGGTTTTGCTATTTGAGGAATGACAGCCACTCGGTTGTGTACACAAGAGAGCTGGATGGCATGGACAGAGTCTTTCTTGTGGTTCTGAATTTTGGAGAATCAACAACGGTCAATCTAAAGGAAATGATTTCCACTATTCCCACAAGAGTGAGGATAAGGTTAAGTACCAATTCTACCTATGAACACAGTGAAGTTGATACATATGGCATTTCACTGGACAAAGGAGAAGGCCTCATCCTTGAATACAATACGAAAAATCTCCTTCATCACCAAACAGCTTTCAGAGACAGATGTTTTGTTTCCAATCAGGCATGCTATTCCAGTGTATTAAACATACTGCACAGCTTGTGTTAGGCACCTTTATGAAAGAGATGAAGACACTGGCATATCCTGTTCTATTATAAGCATTTGCAGTAACTTCATTTACAGCATGCTGCTGGGTAAATACAACTTGAATGTAACGGCTTTAGAAAAGGTTCCCAAATGTTTTTTAAAAATAATAAAATTATCGCTTGTAGAACTTGTAACTTTACTGAGATAGCATCAATATAAGAGGTGATCGGAACACCTTAGGACTCCAGATTGTTAGAATGATCTGGTGAATTCTAATGTGAAGAATGTTATCTTTTTTCATAAAATACAGGCACAGAAATTGGAGGATGACTTACTGCTGAAGTGTCTAAAAATGTTTACTAGCAAAGAGGCAGGACCTTGATTTGTAAACTTTTCAAAGAAAATGTTAGTTAGACAAATACAAAGCTGTTCTGAAGGGGTGGGGGAGAGTTGTGCTGTCACCAATCCTTCCTTCACCCCCAAGTCCATGTCCTTCTGAGGAGCATGGTTTGAAAACTACTTTCTTAGGTTAAGGGGCATGTGCACCAATGGAGAGTACAGTATAAGCAAGTGAGATGTACACTAGACAGAATTTGAATGGAGAAGCAAATTTTAAAAAATTACTAACTTAAAAAAAATCTCACTTTTGCTTACCCAACTGGAAATAAGACTATGAAATATTTCAGTGTGTTTCCAATTCCCCGGGAA
This sequence comes from Ailurus styani, assembly GCA_002007465.1. Lineage (NCBI taxonomy): Eukaryota > Metazoa > Chordata > Mammalia > Carnivora > Ailuridae > Ailurus > Ailurus styani. The sequence goes on from LNAC01000096.1 coordinate 1,366,636, forward strand.
TGCAGCATTTCAGAATTTTAGGTACTTCTTAAGATTCTCAAAAACACTGGTGCTGTCAAGTCCAAGTTCCTCATACAAGAATTTAATTTGGGCTGTGATCTAAAAGAAACACATTTAAAAAATTAGAGGGCCTTTGTGATAAAACTCCAGTGCTAAATCTGTCTATTCATCTTCACCTCACCCTTAAGTCAGCAATTTATGGCAAGGGTACTTTTTTTATTTGGGACAGAGGCAGAAGGTGCTCCCAACAATTAAGGTGCCATTACTTTCTTTAACAGAGCTCACTTACAAATGTTAAGAGGGAACCCTTTCTCTTGACTGTTAGTGTTCCTCTTTCCGGCTTGGGCCTCAGCCACAGACCAGACAGTTACGAAGCAGCAGTCATAAACCCTGCTGCAACCACTGGAATGTTGACTACCGCACAGCTCTACTTGGGCACCTGGCTACCGAGAAGAGCTTGATAACATACCTTTTTGTGAGAGTCCTCAATCACATGATTGCCTCCGGGCTGAATATCTAACACAACACTGGGGGCCTGATAGCCTGAAAGAGTTAACATATGAAACAATTAGGTTTTTTAGACTTATTTCTCCCCTCTTCTCCCACATGTGCTGTTAAAATAATAGTGAAGGAAAAAGGCATAAACTGTTATCACCAAGAAAGAGATGGGAGGGGGCAAGCAGAAGACAGGATTTCTGAACGAGGAAGCAGGAGGAGGACCAGTGGCTGAGGACACTGGATATAAAATACTTGTAGGGTCACATGGAGAAGACTGTGATGCAAAAGGAAGCCAGACTGGCCCTGTGGAATTGAAGTCTTATGACCTGGAAACAGGTACTACTGCAATGGATGAGTAGGAGGCATGAAGGTGAAAACAAGGTGACTGAAAACTTGCAGGTGGGTCCCTCCCTCCCTGAGTCCAAAAGGTCTTGCTAAGGAAGAAAGGTGAGAGTTCTTATCCAATGAAATGAAAAGACCTAGAGAAAATTAAAGCAGCTACTTTGGGCACCGAAGTTCCAGAGCAAAAGCTTTAGAATCTCTTTTTCAAAAGTTTCCAAAAATAACAGCTCAATATTATTAAATGAGTGAGTGTTTTAGGACAGTACACCTCTAAGTTATATTTGATGTTTCAATTTATTTTTCTTTGTGCCTTGCCTTATTTCAGTATTTCCTTTCAAAAGGACACAAGGCAGGTATAGTTATTATATACGCTTCAGCTGAGTAGTCAATATAGAAAAACCAATTGTTTGTCCAAAATCATGGGCAGATGATTTAAGTCTATAGCATGAAGTGTATTACTGAGTAGTATGTGGAAGGTAATAGTCCATTTAGCTAGGCTCCCTGCCTACAGGTGGTCTCCTACCTTCACCAGTGTCCTTAGCATGCTCCGTAATGGCTTCCTTGAGTTTCTCAGTATAGTTTACAATTCCTTTCAGAGGTACACGCTCATCGTTTTCATAAGCCGTGATGTGAATGGAAGGATAATGCTGAAAGAAAAGAGATGCAAAGTTTGCATTATTCCCTATGGTTCCTTTCTACCTTATAGATTATGAAAAAGAACTACCTCCAATTTTTTGATATAGGTGCTATATATTTTCTTATTTGAAAGAGAGATCTATGGTATTATAGTACTAGACCACTTGCTACCTGGAATAGCCTTTCCTTGGCTAGCGAGGCCATGACCATATCTAATCTATTCTCCTGAACTATTAAATTGAAACAAACATGGACTATGAGCAGAGATGGAGCTGAAAGGTATTCGGATATTATAAGCAGAAACAGCCTAAAGACCTAGTAAATTCCTGCCTTGGCATGGGTAAGTATCCTTTTGATTATCTTTTCTATCACGTTAGGATAGTGCATCAGAACGGTCCTTCACTACCTGTGGTTTAATATTTTGATAGGGACAGTAACGTTTTATGTAGTTCCTGTGTTTTTCATCAGATGAAGGATTCCCCCATTCTTCTAATTCTTCTAATGTCAGAGGAAGTGTGGTGTCCATCATGGTGTTGAGAACATCCAAGAAAGGTGCCTAAAAAAAAAAAAAAAAAGCCAAAGGAATTTAAACTTTGTTAGGAAACTTGAAGGTTGTTAACACAAGTTTCAGAAAAATACTCTATTTTATGAATATACATGCAGACATGAGAGAACAAAGGTCAAGAAGCCATGTGGATTTCCAGGAGGCAGACTAACGACTCAGTCCTTACATACAGCCTATGATTTATAACAGGCCTTTACAAGGGTTTTCAGACTCTGAAAGTGTTAGCTTTATATATCATGTTTATATATAATACACACACACACAAACGTGTGTGTATATAAAGTTTTCTAATTTCACAATTTTTTAGTTTGAGGCCTTTATACATGTATTTTATATAAAAGTAATAAATGCTACCACCTTATACCATTAGGATGGGTACTATTAAAAAAACAAACAAAAATAACAAGTGTTGGCAAGGATGTGGAGCAACTGGAACCCTTGTGCACTGTTGGTGGGAATGTAAAATGGTGTAGATGGTATGCTAGTTTCTCAAAAAACTAAACTTAGAATTACCATATAATCCAGCAATTCTGTTCCTAGATATATATCCCAAAGAATTAAAAGCAGGGTCTTGAAGAGTATACCCATATTCACAGCAGCATTATGAACAACAGCCAAAAGGTGTTAGCAACCCAAGTGTCCACTGATAGATAAAAGGATAGGCAAAATATACACAATGACACAATGGAATATTATTCAGCCTTAGAAAGGAAGGAAATTCTGACATATGCTACAATAATGGATGGACCTTGAGGAACATTATCTAAGTGAAATAAACCAGTTACAAAAAGACAAATATGTATGATTCCATTATAAGAGGTACAGACGGTTTAATTTACAGAGATAGAAAATAGAATTAGAATGGTGGTTCTGAGGGGTAAGGGAAGGGAGTGTAGAATTTTAGTTTTGCAAGATGAAAAGAGTCCTGGAGACTGGTTACACAACAATGTGAACATATTTAACACTACTGAATTGTACACTTAAAAATGGTTAAGATGTTAAATTTTGTTATTTTCTCACAATTAAAAATGAAAAAAACCCAACATGAGTAAACTAGCTGGACATTTTATATTTAAAAAAAGGCAATAAATGTTAATTGAAGAAAATGAAGAAAATCTAGAAAATATCCAAACTGAAAGAAGAAAAAATCATTCACTGGCTTATAACCAGTGTTAAAACATTTAATAAAATGGCAGCTGCTATTTTTTTACTTAGCTTATAGTCTTCTGTTAACACGCTTTTCAGCTTTCTCTTGTATTAACATTAACCTAGTGGGCAAAGGTGATTGATTCCTCCTGGCTGCCTAGCATCTGGATGGACTCCTTTTTTGCATTTAAACTATCCCTAACCTTAATGAGGCAGAGCTTGCCTCTCAATAGGGAGGTGCTAAATTTTCAGTTTTCCCAGTACATGGAGTAGCCACATGGTTTGCGTCTACCCAATCAGACATTATGTGCTCCAAACTTTGAATGGGAAGTTTGTGGCTCAAAGGAGGGACTACGGAGAATTTCTTCTGGCAAAAGTGCCACATCTATATTGAGTTTTTAAAAGCAGCAGTGGCAGTATAAGGTGACTTGCGCCCAGCAGGGGTGGCAGTGATAGCTTCACCGGGCCAGTGTTATGTTATATTTTGGAACCAGTTTCTGACTGTGTAGCCTCTATAAGACTGGTTTCTATACCTGCCCTTACCCAATACCTTTTAATAAATTCCTTTTCTGCTTAAATTTGTCAGAGCTAGTATTTGGTGCTTCTAATTAAAACTATGAATCCTCTATTGTGGGATATTTAGGTTGATTCCACTTCTTCACTATTATAAGTAATGTGGGGTAAATATTCTTATACATACATTTGTGATTATTTCCTTTCTAATTTCTAAAAGTCACAGATTAGTTGTATATATGTAACACTGCTATTATCTTTGTATATAGCATTTCCACTTAAAAAAGTAGATTTATAGATCAGGTTTATTTAATAGAAGCCTAAAGTGTATATCCCACATCCTCAAGAGAAACCTGAAAACAATTTCCTCTTCCCCTCCCAATCATTATTTTCTAGCACATCTGACGAGGAGCAGAATGATGAAGGTGAAATGAGTGGCTATAACATAATTTCTGACACCAGGAAAAAACTATACAGTTGACCCTTGAAGGACAGAGGTTTGAAATACGAAAGTCCACTTACACCTGGATTTTTTTCAATAGATATACATACAGTACTGTCTAAACAAATGTATTTTCCTTACGATTATCTTAATAACATTTTCTTTTCTCTAGCTTATTGTAAGAACACAGTATATAATATATAAAACATACAAAATACATGTTAAAGTTCACTGTTTGTTATTGATAAGGTTTCTGTTCAATAGCAGGCTGTTAAGTTTTTGGGGAGTCCAAAGTTATACATGGGATTTTGACTGTGTGTGGGGGTGGGGTTGGGGGTGGCGTTGGTATCCCTAGCCTCCATGTTGTTCAAGGGTCACCTGCAGAGATTTTTAAGATCAAAGCAAGATATTTCAATTACAACACAGAAGAACTATCCCTTAAAGATCTTTAAGAATGGAGTATCTAAAAAAGGAAAGCTGCTACAACTAGGACCGAAATGTTGATGGGCTTGATGATAATCAAGAAAACCTATATACAAAGATAATAGCAGTGTTACATATATACAACTAATCTGTGACTTTTAGAAATGATGATAGTCAAAGGATTTCGTGGACTCCAGTCACAGTGTGCTCTGCCCGTCTCCCCAGAACTAGTGAGTCATATATGCTCTCTTTTCCACCAATTCTAAATGTTTTTAAAAAATAACAACTAATAAGTAAACCCATTAATATCCTTCAGTGGAAATTCTCAAAAATTAATAAAGAACACTGTCAGGCAAGAAGAAAGGATAAAGCATAAGCAATTAAAGTAAATTTAGAAGTTTTCCCAGAGTTATAATTCTGTGTTTAAAATTTAAAAGTGTTGTTATATTCCTGTGCTATGGTAAAACTGTAACAGAAATATTTTTCATAAAGTAGCCAAGGGCTTCATGCCTCCCTACTCTGTACATAGTAGAGAACAGAGTATACTCACCTCCAAAGTCACAGCTCTCAGCAGCTCTGGATTAGAATTACACAATGCTCCCACAAGCACCCCTCCAGCACTGAAAGCAGTCAGGGTTGTTAGACTTGGCTGAGAAAAACCTTGGCCATGAAGCGTCTTAATGCAAGCCTCTAAGTCAGCAAGGCCATTGAGTTTTTTAGTTAGACGGCCATCAGCGTGCCACTGGAGGCCTAACTCACCACCACCTCTGAAATTAAAGGGCAAAAATTTTTTTAAGTGGGGAAAAAATATTATACAGGTCAGGGTCAGCAAACTGTAGCTGGTGGACAATATTTACCCAGAGGCCTGTTTTTGTTGTTTTAAGATTATTTATTTATTTGACAGAGAGTGAGAGAGGGAACATAAGCAGGGGGAGTGAGAGAGGGAGAAACAGGCTCTCCGCTGAGCAGGGAGCCCGATCTGGGGCTCGATCCCAGGGCCCCCCCAAGCGCCCCTGTTTTTGTTTTGTTTTGAAATTGCCTTAGAGCTTAGAAAGGTTTTTATATTTTTAAAGGCTGGGAGAAAAACAAACCAACCAGGAATATACAAGAGAGACCATATGTGGCCTACAAAGCCTGAAATGTTTACTATTTTAGTTTTTTACACTTGATCTTAGCCAAAAGGCCGAGAAGCGATACTATTTTAGTTTTTTGGAGAAAAGGTTTGCCAATTCCCAATAAAGTCAAAAATGAATTTAACAAATATGTTTTTTAAAAAATAAGAGGTATTGTCATTTTCTTTTTATTTATTCATTTAAAGTAAGCTCTACACCCAATGTAGGCCTTGAATTTATGACCCCAAGATCAAGACTGCATGCCCTAAGCCAGCCAGACGCCCTTCGACAAATATGTTCTGGGTGCCTGCTACTGCTCACCAGGCATTGTTCTAAATGCCAGCCTTAAAAATATAAAAAAGCAAAAATCTATTGCCCTAAAGATCATAATTTTGGGGGAAAAGAAAACAGTTGTCAAGCAGTGTGGTTGCTGCTTTCACACAAGTGTATTTAGGGTTATCCTAGAGGCAGTAGAAAGAATATCCAGATGGATGGTTAGAGGTATATACTTCCTAAAACAAATGCTTAAGAAGGAGATGATACCTAAGCCGAGGCTTGGAGGAATATAAGTTCCCAGAAGCGCAAAGAAAGGGAAAACATCAAGACACAGCAGGTGCAAAGGGACAGAGGGGAAAGAGTTTATCATCTGAAAGGATGTAACAAAGCTGGATGTGTAGGATGGCTGGAGTGCAGGCCGTGTCTGGGTAGTAATGATAACTATCGCTACAGAGGTAAGCCAGATCACAAGGATTTTAAATAATACACGAGGAATTTAGATTTTATTTTGGAGATGGGGAGGTAGAGAAGGATTTTAAGCAGAAATGTAAAACAATATTTGTGTCTTGAAAATAGCTAAAATAAAATGGAAGTTAGAGCAGAAAAAGGATCTAGTTTGAGAGACTATTTTAGAAAAACCTAAACTCAAGAGAATTAAATGGAAATAACATTACTAAGATAGTACACAGACTGGTACATCAATTCTAAATCTGGTGCAAGATCCTAAAAATCTATCCTGCTTTATCAATTAGTCTATTAAATCCACTTCCACCAGCATATGTTTAAGAATACATAAATTCAATAATACAAATGAGAAAAACTGTTCCCTGATACACAGTTATGCTGGACATCTGTCAAAATGTTCTAGCACTCATATGCCAGGTAAAATGTTGTTGACTCACCGAACATGGCAATATGCTAATATCCATCCATCATCCACCAACACCCGCCTTTCAGGTCTGAAATTCATTTTCAAATCCATTCCATAAGCTCCATATACATGCACTAGGAGAGGTTTTTTCTGCAAGTCCTCAGAATCCATTTTGTGGAAAATGGTCATTGGCACTGATTTTCCATCCTGGAAATGAAGAGTTACTATGCATGTAAGTAAGAGTCTTTTAAAACAGTTTAACCCTAATTTTATGCATTGCTTATTGATGTTGAAACACAACCTTCATTTAACTAAGGTAACAGAGAGGTGACTGGTTGGCTCAGTTGGTGGAACATGTGACTCTTGATCTCAGGGTTGGAGTTCGAGTCCCATGTTGGGTGTAGAAATTACTTAAAAATAAATAAAAATAAAAATAATAATAAAGACAACAGTGTTATGGTCTTTAAAAAAACATCATGGTTCATCCCCATTTTCAGCTCTACTGCTGACCTGTAATATGAACTAGAAAAAAGGAGTAGAGGACTCTGGCTTGAAAACTTTATTAAATGCAGCTTTTTCATGACAGTAAAGTGATTTTAAGGAGTTCTTCACTACCTACTATTACTGTAATTTTTTTCTTTCAAGATTAGTCAGGGGCGCCTGGGTGGCTCAGCGGTTTAAAGCCTCTGCCTTCGGCTCAGGTCATGATCTCAGGGTCCTGGGATCGAGGCCCACATCGGGCTCTCTGCTCGGCAGGGAGCCTGCTTCCTCCTCTCTCTCTGCCTGCCTCTCTGCCTCCTTGTGATCTCTCTCTCTCTCTGTCAAATAAATAAATAAAATCTTAAAAAAAAAAAAAAAATAAAAAAAAATAAAAGATTAGTCAGAATATACCTATCAAGGTTAAACATACCAGCACAGCATTTTTTCTACACCTATGGCTAGATACTGATATTTCTCATCTTTGAGTACTTACAAACATGCTGATTAAAGTTTTAACCGCTCAATTTTCTGTCCTCTATAGGCAGTCCTCAACCATTAGAACCAGAATTTCTCACCGACCCCTACTGACATCCACCCTCATCCTCTTCAAAGGCCTACCTTTATTTTTAAAATGTTTAATAGTGGTTTAAGTTTTATACATTTTCTAAAAAAGATTTTATTTATTTATTTGACAGAGAGGGAGAGATTACAAGTAGGCAGAGAGGCACGCAGAGAGAGAGGAGGAAGCAGGCTCCATGCTGAGCAGAGAGCCTGATGCAGGACTCGATCCCAGGATCCTGAGATCATGACCTAAGCTGTAGGCAGAGACTTTAACCCACTGAGCCACCCAGGCGCCCCAAGTTTTATAAATTTTAACATCTAAATTACTTTAGGGCAGGTTAACTATTCCCCAGTGTAGTTCACTGCTACAGTGTAGCAAACTGACTGAAACTAGGAATCTCAGGACAGACAAAATTAACATAATCTGAACTATTTCTTATCTTCCTTTTGAAAGGGCAGAGAAGTTGGTTCTCATCCTACTTACAGAAACTAGTGAAACAGTGCTAGTTTACATAAAAGAATAATAATAGAAGGAAAATAATATAACTAAGCCACTCTTCCTTTCTCATTCTCATTGTGAAACTTAACTTTGGTGCACTGGAATATTATCAAATAAGGAGGCAATCTTTCATTATTCCTTATCACACTCAACTTTTTCCGACAGTGTAACTAGCGTTTCACATCTCAGACTCATTCTTATAAAATGAGGTAGATTAATTTCTATAAATTATCTTTTGTCTTTTCATCTCCCCAACTTAAATCAAACAATCAGAGAAAAACTTGCTGGTTGAAAACTTATGAAAAGGAAGTTGTGAGAATGGTACCAAGTCCTGTGACAGGCTGGATCTGAGTTCATTAGCCTGTGGAAAACAGGGCACATGGGTGGCTCAGTTGTTTAAGGGTCTGACTTTTGATTCTGGCTCAGGTCATGATCTCAGGGTCGTGAGAATGAGCCCTGTGGTGGGCTTCCTGCTCAGCAGGGAGTTTGCTTGACACACTCTCTCTCCCTCTGCCCCTCCCCACATGCACTCTAAAATAATAAATAAACTTTAAAAACAAAATAAAACATAGTAGCTTCCACTGAGCACTTGTCTCCCTTCTTCCCTAATTTATAAAGCATCCCTGGGTTCCCCAAGAACTAGGTTCACTATTCTTTCCATTTGGGGTTTGATAACTACAACATTTTGATAGACTGGTATAATCCCACATTTCTAAAGTGGAGCAAAGCCTAAACATATATTTTGTTGACAAAAACAAAAGACAAAAATCTAGAAGGTAATACATTAAATGGTAAACAATAATTATATCTAAGAGGTACAGCAAATAGGACTGAAAAGTAGTTATCTAAACTTTACACATTCTGCATTTTTGCATTTCTTCTAAGAAGTGTGTATAGCTTTTGTATTATTGAAAAATACATACTTAAATAAAGGTATGAAAAGAAAGTCAATGAGTTAAAAATTCACAAGGACACAACTGTCACAATTCACTGCCAGCACATATGAAATGATCTGATCTTTGATATGCTAAGGTCTGAAAATTCCTTAAATCCAAGGCCACAGTTTATTTATTCCTCACTTGCACAAACTTTCTTTTCTACTTTTCACTCTCCTCTTGGTCTTCCCTCTTTTACATTATACTTTCGCTGTATTGCCCTTCTTTATATTTTATTTAAGTAAGCTCTACACCCAACATGGGGCTCAAACTTATGACCCGGAGGATCAAGAGTCTTGTGCTCTTCCGACTGAGCCAGTCAGGCGCCCCCTCCTTTATACCTCTTGAATGCACCATTTCTCCCTCAATTTAGGGCCTCTACACAAAATGGATTCCTCCTGCCCCCTATCTAGCTTAATTTTTTTTTAAAGATTTTATTTATTTGAGAGACAAAGGAGAGCAAGAGAGAGAGCACAAGCTAGAGGAGGGGCAGAGGAAGAGGGAGAAGCAGGCTCCCTGCTGAGCACAGAGTCCGATGTGGGGTTTGATCCTGGGATCGTAACCTGAGCCAAAGGCACCCACTTAACCCACTGAGCCATCCATGCGCCTCTCAAACTTAATTCTTAATCATCTTAGAGGTCCTACCTGAGACATCATTTCCTCAGAGAAACCTTCTCTGATCTCTCTAGCCTAAGGGACGGTCCCTGTGTCAAGTTCCCACTGTACTCAGTACAGCTTCCTTTCCAGCAATCAGTACGTTAGCAATTACTCCTTCAACTTCTGTCATCTTCCCTGCTAAATTTAAGCTCCACAAAGGCGGACTGAATCAGTCTAGCTCACTCTAGTCAATTGCTTACTGCCTTCACAATTTTTGCCGCAACAAGAAACCAACCTTGACTATTTCTTTAAATCAACGTTAAAAATTCAAATATAAACAACACGTGAATTCAAGAGCTTGATATGTGCTAGCTGTACATTTTCTAATCCATGTTAAAATAAATATATCAATATTAAAGTTAAAAAATATCCATGTATCCTCTAAAAATCATTTGGGTCTTACTGGGGTATGTAAGATCCATTTTACAAAACCATGCTAATGTAATACCAGCAGCAACTGCACAATGCCTGATAAACAGCATGGCTGCAGTAGATGGGGGCTCAGAATTGAGATTATAAAGTGTTACCTTGCTTTTGGCTTCCAGACGTAAAACACGACTAGTCTTTGTGATTGGATCTTCATGCCCAGTTTCTTCAAACAGTTTGCCCTCTGCAAACTTGTATGTGTAATATTTTGGGGGACGTATTGGAGAGCAAAGCTGAAAGGGGCAGTTCTTCGGGTCTGAATTTGTATCCATTATGAATCCACAGGCCCAAGGAGGGAGCTAAAGAAATAAAAGTTATTTTTATTCTTTATCTAGACATTAAGTATCATTAATTAAATTTCTGAGTCTATTACAAACGAGATGAGAAGGTCATCAAGTTTACTGTCATCCGTTATACATAATGCCTCATTTAAATATTTCAGCACAAACAAATGTATTTTGAGTAACAAATGAACAGAACTCTACACTGATGACCTATAAAATAAGGGCAAATTATAGGAAAATGGTTTATCATGACTCTGGATTTACATGAAACCTTTAATAAAAAAGATTGTTTTGGATATGGTTAAGAAAAAAGAGCAAATCAAATCCTAATTCCAGAATCCATTCACATCTTCAGATCCCTGTTCTCCTAGATTTACCTAATTTACCCCCAGATTTACAAATTTACCCCCAGTCCTCCCCCTGCTGCCCAGACAGCCACAGTGATGACAGTTATTATTCCAGGGCTACAAACTGGCTCAGCAGCACTAAAGCATTTACAATTTGTTTCTAACTTTAGCTCCCAGGCTAACCATTGTGCAGAACAAAACCTTTCCTGGCATATCCACTCTGAGAGACTCACAGCTATGATGATTAGGATTCTTAACTTTAAGAAAAAAAGGAAAGGAATCAAAATTTATTCTCTCAGAGCAGCAGGGTCCAGTTTCAAGCCTGCCACTAACATCCCTCTTACACCTTTCAAAGAACTCTGGTAAGCAGGCTGACAGAGTGTAAGAAATGGTGCCGAGAGCCAGAACATTAAAAGAAAATTGCCTTTTTTTCCCTGAGTAATTGTAGAAAGAACAAATTCCTTAGAAAATCAGAGATCTTGGAACAGCAATGTCACTGGTGGGCACTATTCAAAAAGGGTAAGTGAGGGCTGTGTGCATAAAAAGTACACCATCTAACCTGTAGAAACTACAAAGAGCTGATGTTCATAGAGCATATGTCTTGCAATTAATCCAAAGAATCTAGCTTCCTGAAACACAAAGGATATATACTCATGTCTCTTAAAAAGAGTTCCTAATTTATTTTCCTCAGGTTGAGGATTATTTATTAATAAGGATTTATTTATTAATAAGGATAATGAGGATGTTTATTTAAGTGCAAGCCACAGAACTAGAAAGAAGTATGTGATACTTCAAAGTTGGGAAGTCTGGCAGCATAAATGGGGTAAAGAGAGACCTTATGGGAAAAAGCACCACCGCTACTCACCTTGTAACCAGATTTCAGAAAGAGGGTACGTGGTGCTTCAGTCCACAAAGGCACAAGCTCTTCTGTTCTTTGGTGAAACTTAAAAAAAAGGTTCCACGTGCCCCATGTGGAAAGACGTGGTCATACTTTCAGACTAAGTGGTTCCAATAAATAAACTCAGGTGTATTTCTTAAAGTACTGGGATCAAGGTTAAAGTTTTACCATAATAAAACTGTTCCATAGCTATGGACTTCTTAAAGTTTGTCCAGCTCACGTGGAAAGAAGTATTAACCATCTCAAGGGTATCTTAAGCCAAGTTCCTACTGAGAAAAACCTGTACTACCATCTGGGTATATTAATGGACAGCACCTGAGAATAATTTTAAGTTGGCCAGGTGATATGCAGATATTTCTTAGATACCTGACAGAAACAGTTTCAGCTTTAGCATCCTACCAGCAAACCATAGTCTATTTGACAGTATGATTAAGACACACATGCTGAAAGAAAACTGGCCCAGGTATGTAAACACCTCCATGTAAACTGATGTTAGTATAGAACAAAAAAAATTTCCCATTTTGCTTAAATATCATAACCAATTAAAATATCACTTCTTTTTGTGAAAAAAGATTACCAGGAAAAACTGATAATGTGATGACCAAGGACAGGAGGCAAATATATTAAGGAGTTTACATTTATGTTGCTCAGATTGAGTTTTAAAAAGCCTTTTAGTCACTACTGGGCAGAGATGTTACCTACAGAAATACTTTACAATACACTCAGTTTGGCTTAAAGATTTTTGTCCTTTGTGACTGACACTGTCTATGCATATTAATCAGTGTTATCCAGTTCACGAAAGGCTCTGATCTATAAAGTTTTCTTTTCTTTTTTTTTTTTTAATTTCACAGAGGGAGAGAGATCACAAGGGGGAAGGAGGCTCCCCGCTGAGCAGGGAGCCCGATGCGGGCCTCGATCCCAGGACCCTGAGATCATGACCTGAGCCAAAAGCAGAGGCTTTAACCCACTGAGCCACCCAGGCGCCCTATAAAGTTTTCTTTAAGTAGAACCAGGTATATAATGTAGTATTTGATTCCATGTGTTGATGACTCAACAGGTTGGGAAGGGTCAGGGAATGAAGAGACAGAGGGGTACAGAATAAATTAAAGACATCGTGTTCCTTTGGAGACATTCCTGGAAGCCCCAGGCCCTGGGGAACAAGGGAAAATACACTGCAGGGCACTACATAAAGCCATTACCCTCAACAGAAGACATAGCTGACTCTCCTAACACACAGAGATAGGCCCAGAGACTAGACAAAATGAGAATGTCCCAAATGAAAGAACAGGACAAGGCCACAGCCAGAGATCTAAGCGAAAACAGATATAAGTAACAGCCTTATAGAGAATTTAAAGCAATGATCATTAAGAATACTCTTGAGAAAAGAGTGGAAGACATAAGTGAAACCATTAACACAGAGGTAAGGAATAACATAGCAAAGATAAAGGGCTCAATAAGAGAAATAAGAAACACACTTGATGGGATGAATGAACAATAGGCTGGAATAAGTGGAGGAATGAATTAATGACCTAGAGGACAGAGTAATGTAAGATGAGTAAATGAGAGAAAAAAGAATTATGCAAAACAAGAAGAGACTTAGGGAACCCCATCAAACATAATAACATTCATATTATAGGAGTCCCAGAAGAAGAGGGGAAAAAAGGGGGCAGAGAATTTATTTGACGAAATAATAGCTGAAAACTTGCCTAATCTGGGGAAGGAAACAGATATCCAGATTCAGGAGGCACAGCGAACCCCCAATGAAAATCAACAAAAGCAGATCCATACCAAGACATACAGTAATTAAAATGACAAAATACAGTGGTGAAGAAAAAACATTAAAAATAGCAAGACAAAAGAAGACTGCTACATACAAAGGAAACCCTATAAGGCTATCAGTGGATTTTTCAGCAGAAACCTTCCAAGCTAGAAAGGAGTGACATGATGTATTCAAAGGGCTGAATGGGAAAAACTTGTAGCCAAGAATACTCTAACCAGCAAGGCTATCATTCAGAATGGAAGGAGAGATGAAGCGTCTTCTAGACAAACAAAACCAAAAGTTCATGACCATTAAACCAGCCCTGCAAGAAATCTTTTTTTTTTTTTTTTTAAAGATTTTATTTATTTATTTGACACAGAGAGATCAGATCACAAGTAGGCTGAGAGGCAGGCAGAGAGAGAGAGAGGAGGAAGCAGGCTCCCTGCTGAGCAGAGTGCCCGATGCGGGCCTCGATCCCAGGACCCTGAGATCATGACCTGAGCCGAAGGCAGGGGCTTTAACCCACTGAGCCACCCAGGCGCCCCCTGCAAGAAATCTTAAGGGGGATTCTCTGAGTGGAAAGGAAAGATCAAAAAAGACAGCATGACCATAGGAAGTACAAAAGCAGTAAAATGAATATTTCTGTAAAAAATCAGTCAAGGAACTCACAAAATGAAAGGATGTAAAATATGACACTATATACCTAAAACTTGCGGAGGAGAGGAGTAAAGAATGGTTCAAACTTAAACCATCAACTTCTGCTATATGGAGAAGAGGTTATATAAAAACCTAATGGTAACCACAAATCAAAAACCATTCATAAATATGCAAATAATAAAGAGAAAGAAATCCAATACATCACTAAAGAAAACCAGTAAATGAGAGAAAGGGAAGAAAGGATCAGAGAAAAACTGCAGAAAACCACAAAACAAGTAATAAAACAGCAATAAGTACATACCTATCAATAATTATTTCGACTGTAAATGGACTAAACGTTCCAATCAAAAGATACAGGGTGACAGAATGGACCAAAAATAAGACCCATATAAGTGCTGCCTACAGGAAACTCATTTTAGACCTAAAAACACCTGAGATTGAGAGTGAGGGAATGGAGAAACATTTACCATGCAAATGGATGTCAAAATACAGCTGGAGCAGCAATACTTATAAAGGACAAAATAGATTTTAAAACAAAGACTGTAACAAGAGACAAAAAAGGACACTATATAATAATAAAGAGGACAATCCAACAAGAAGATAAAATAATTATAAATATTTACACACCCAACATGGGAGCACCCAAATATATAAAACAGTTAATAAGGAACATAAAGGAACTAATCAGCAATAATACAATTACAGCAAAGGGCTTTCATGCCCCACTTAGATCAATGGACAGATCACCTAAACAGAAAATCAACAAGGAAACAATGTCTCTGAATGACACACAGGACTAGATGGATTTAACAGATAAATTCATAGCATTTCATCCTAAAACAGCAGTATACACATTCTTTTCAAGTGCACATGGACCATTCTCCAGAACAGATCACATATTAGGCCACAAAACAAGCCTTAGTACATTTATAAAGATCTAAGTCATACCATGTATCTTTTTTGGACCACAGAGCTATGAAACTATAAGTAAACCACAAGAAAAAGTCTGGAAAAGATCACAAATACACGGTGGTTAAATAACATGCTACTAAACAATGAATGGGTCAATCAGGAAATAAAAAGTACATAGAAACAAATGAAAATGGAAACACAATGGTTCAAAACCTTTGGCGTGCAGCAAAAGCAGTTCTAAGAGGGAAGTTTATAGCAATACAGGCCTACATCAAGAAAAAAATCTCAAATAGAGAATCTAACTTTACACCAAAAGGAGCCAGAAAAAGAAGAACAAAATCTAAAACCAGCAGAAGGTGGGGCACCTGGGTGGCATAGTTGGTTAGGCATCCAACTCTTGGTTTCAGCTTGGATGGTGATCTCAGGGTTGTGAGATCAAGTTCTGTGTTCAGCTCTGCACTCAGAGAAGTCTGCTTGAGACTTCCCTCCCCCAAAAACAAAAACAAAAAACCCAGCAGAATGAAGGAAATAATAAAAGATGAGTGCAGAAATAAGTGATATAGAAACTTAAAAACATAAAACCAAAACAAACCCCAATAGATCAATGAAATGAGGAGCTCATTCTTTGGGGGCGGAAAAATGGATTGGAAAAAACAAAACACTGTTGAAATGTCTGTACTACTGAAAGCAATATACACATTTAATGCAATCCCTATCAAAATACCAACAGTATTTTTCACAGAACCAGAACAAACAATCCTAAAATTTATATGGAACTATAAATGACCCCAAACAGCCAAAGCAATCCTGAAAAAGAAAAGCAAAGCTGGAGACATCACAATTCCGTACTTCAAGTTACATGACAAAGCTGTAGTGATCAAAACAGTATGGTATCAGCACAAAAAGAGACATAGATCAGCAGAACGGAACAGAATCTAGAAATAAACCCACAACTATATGGTCAATTAATCTTTGACAAAGCAGGAAAGAATATCCAATGGGAAAAAGATAATCTCTTGACTTCAACAAATGGTGCTAGGAAAACTGGACAGCCATATGCAAAAGAATAAAACTGGACCACTTTCATACACCACACACAAACATAAACTCAAAATGGATTAAAGACCTAAATGTGAGACTGGAAACCATAAAAATTCTAGAAAAGAGGATAGGCAGTATCAGCCATAGCAACATTATTCTAGATATGTCCACTGAGGCAAGGGAAACAAAAGCAAAAATAAACTATTGGGACTACATCAAAATAAAAAACTTCTGCACAGCGAAGGAAAAAATAAAACTAAAAGACAACCTACAGAATGAAAGAAGGTATCTGTAAATGACATATCCAATAAAGGGCCAATATAAAAAATATATAACTTATAGAACTCAACCCCCCCAAAACAAATTTAAAAAAATGGGCAGAAGACATGAGTCGATATGGCCAACAGACATGTGAAAAGATGTTCATTTTCACTTATTAGGAAAATAGAAATCAATACTACAATGACGTATCACCTCATGCCTATCAGAACTGCTTAAATCAAAACCAAAAGAAACAGCAAGTGTTGGCAAGGATGTGGAGAAAAAGGAACCCTACCCTCTTGCACTGTTGATAGGAACGTAAAACTGGTGCAGCCACTGTGGAAGACAATATGGAGGTTCCTCAAAAAATTAAAAACAGAACTACCCTACTATCAAGCAATTGCACTACTGTGTATTTACCCAAATAATACAAAAAATGAATTCAAAGGAATACATGCACTCCTATGTTTACGGCAGCATTATTTACAATAGCCAAATTATGGGAATAGCCCAGGTGTCCACTGACAGATGAATAAAGATGTGGTGTGTGTGTATACACACACACACACACGAATATTTAGACACAAAAAGAATGAAATCTTGCCATTTACAATGACATGGATGGGGCTAGAGAGTATAACGGCTAAGTGAAATCAGTCAGAGAAAAACAACTACCATATGATTTCCCTCATATGTGGAATTGAAGAAAGAGAAGGAGCAAAGGGAGAGAAAAAAAGAGAGTGAGAGACAAAGGAAGAAAGACTTAACTATAGAGTATTGGCAGTTACCAGAAGGGAGGTGGGTGGGAGGGGTGGGTGAAACAGGTGATGGGGATTAAAGAGTGCACTCATCCTGATGAGCACCAGGTCATTAAAACAAAAACTTAAAAAAAACAACAAAAAAAGACATGATGTTTGTCGTAATGACAGTTAAAACCACAGTAACTGAGGCATATCTTTAAACTAGGAATACTTACAAAAAATTATAAAAGGTCATATTTAGTGAGAAGTCAAATTTTATCACAGTAAATTCTCATGCCATTGCCAATTGTGCTCTAAGAAATGCACTGCTAGAAATTACACATTCTCTCTCATCCCTATTCATATAGACTATAATAAGAACAGATACTCTCCCAGTTTCCCAATTGATGATGTATGGTTTTGGCATCAATTAGCAAGTAAAAAGAAACTCTGAATTCAAGTAAAGGAAGGCAGTAAGAAAATCACTAACTTTAAATCACCATTTTTAAGAACACCGATATAGTCCTCTAAAATACAAGATGTTATATTTGATAATTTGATTTTAGGGAATAGCTCAAAAATGAGTAGCTCAAAATTTTGGTTGTTTTTGGAACCTCGGTATTTCTTACATATACCATGATAACCCTGGAGTTAATTTTCCTGTGCTTTATCTCTGCTTGCTTTGGAGGAGACTAAAATGGCCACCAGATAACCTCATGAAGGTTACTCATGAAGGTTACATGAAGGTGACTCGACTCCTCATTTCTATGCCCCGAAACTTCAAATGTTCCTCTCTTCATAATTTATGCATAAGTTTCTCACTTTGGAAGTCAAAGAACATCAAATCATAGCTTCATCCAGCTTCATCCTACATACATTTATTCTGCTTCAATAAAAGAGTTAATAGCAGTTTTCTGAACATTTTCTAACTTCTCCAGCTAAGAGCTTTATGTGATGGAATTTCTCATCCTAGAATACCATTTCTCTGTCAGAATTCTATCTATTCTCTTTGGTTTATCTCAATTCTGCTTCCCCTAAAAAAGCTTTCATGGGTCCTCTCTGCCTCTCAGGGCCCCAGAGCATATTTTATATTTTTGATACCACTTATATAAACCCATTGTATACTCAGTCTTTGTGTACAGAAGTTCAATAAACATTCAGTGAATTTACTGGAATTGCATTTTAAGAGACTATGACAATACTGTTATTAGGGAGGTATAAGTGGTCAACTAGCTTAACAACTTTTCCCCTATCAAGTAAAATTGAGGTCTTTCCCCTTCCCTTCAGCACCTTTTATTTGACCTACATGTTAATGCTGCTTTAACACTGGGCAATAAGGTTGGCACTCACCAATTTTCACAAGTTCACTTGTGGAGGCAGATTGTCTTTCCTGGCAGCCACAGGCAATACCAGCAAGTTATCCTGCCAGGCTGATGTGCCACCATCACAGCTGTGCTGCAGGGGAGACCACTGTCACTCCCTCCCCCCCCCAACCCCAACAGGTAAGAAAACTGGCAAAAAGAAGATGGTGCAGACATAATGGCAGAAATACAGTGGGCACAGCTACTGTCCCTGTTGGGGGTGTGGAATGCGAGCAGCAAGCAGTGGCTGGTAAGGTACTAGCAGGCAAGTTGGGCGGAGCTATTAGCAGACCTAAAGTTGTAGAAATGTATGATATATAGAGATATATAGAAAAAGAAATATGATGACACTGAGCTCTACTGCTGAAGTTCATGCTATAAGACAGTATTTTAAGTAAAACTTTATTAAAGCAAGGTCCTCTAAATAATTCTAAAATAAACCTCCTAAACATGAAAAATCCCAGTATGCTATGTTTCATTTAAATTTCTTTCAAGAAAAAGTACATTGCTCTTATTCAAAATCTGATGTTCTGTTAAACTATACTGTATGGATTTTGATTAACAGTATTGTCTTTTGAAAGTTAAACATACCTTTAGAGACCGAACTGAATCATCAGCCAGACCAATGACATTAACGTAAAGTAGATTGCTGTGCTTCAGGAATAAAACGCAGTGATCCTTAAACATGTCCAAGTCTACAACTTTGGTATTTCTCTTCATTGTGAAAAATAAATCCCA
Organism: Ailurus styani; assembly: GCA_002007465.1. NCBI lineage: Eukaryota > Metazoa > Chordata > Mammalia > Carnivora > Ailuridae > Ailurus > Ailurus styani. Next base: position 1,386,016 of record LNAC01000096.1, read on the forward strand.
GTTCATAATAGCAGGGGTATCAGCTGCTGTTCTCATGAGCTGTGTGGAACAAAGTCAGAAGAGATCTAGGTAACAAAACATGATGACTCTAGCACCCAGAAAACTAGACCATATTAATCTTCACTGTTTTATGAAGATCCAAAGGAATGAGCTCTGCAACAGGGCTGCAGTGTGACCATCATCATGTGAATGAGCCCAGGCTAGCCTGCCATGTGGTGAGACAGCATGGCCTAGTGCTTACCTTACAGCAAACCAATGAATGTTTGGATGAAGGCATTTGAGAAACAGCTAACTGCGGATGCATTGGGAAGCGTAGCTGGGACCAGCAGAACTGCCTAGCTGAAATCAATCCAAATTGCTAACTTATAAAATCATGAGTTTATAAGAGTTTGTTCTTTCAAATCATTAAGTTTGGCTTTGATAACTGATAAGATCAGGAAAAAGTATGTTTAATTTACTAACCTTTTTAGGCACAATTACAATATGTAGAGGCATTATATCTAAGGGAAGAGAAATGGGACTGGTGATGAATAGGAAGGTAGCATCAATATCTGCATGTTACCAAATGCCTACGAAACAGTTAACTCTTGAATAAGAAATGTTGATGGAAGTGTGACAATTTTTAACAGCTCAAATGGGTACACTAAGAATCCAGGATTACCTTGAATTCTGTAGGCTCACCAACATTAGTGAGAATGTATAATTCATCATCTCTGTGTTCAACGTAGTAAAGGACTCCATGTATTCGCTTTTGGATAAGTACTGGTGGGTCCCAAGGGCTTAGGCCATCTATCAACCACACTTCAGAAGTAGTCTTGTTCATAATATTTATGGTGAGAAAACGACTGTCTTTTGTAAGATAAAGGAAAACAAAATAGCTGCATGTGCACAGAGAGAAAAGAAAACCCAGTAAATTTCAAAGGCATGCTACCTTAAAGAAAATATCTCACTGCCTGCTGTACATATGTTGATTTATAATGCAGACAGAAAATAAAAACTCCTTAGTGAATAGTGCTTGTAAATTTAGAAAACTATTATTTTTCTCATTTCCCCCACAAAGGTATTTAAAATCATTTTTTCTCTAACATTTTATTATATTTTTTTAACCTACAGAAAAGTTGAAAATGTCAGGTGAATATCCTTATACCCACCACTGAGATTCAATTACCACCAATATTTTACTGTATTTCCTTAATCACATTATCTGTCCATCAATCCATCTTTTTCTGAATGCATTTTAACATGAACGATAGACATCATCTAACTCTCACTTAATCACATTAATAGATTATAGGACTTCTTGCTGGAAGAGGAAATAAACTTCCTAGAGGAGATATGTAATTGTAGAGAAGGAGAGAGACAGAGTTTACTTTGTTCTTCCTCTGCAGGCATGTTGGCTTTTTGCCCCCCCCCCGCCAGTTTTTACAACAAAGCAAACAAAATAGAAATAACAAAAACAGAAATAGGAAGAAAAACCCTTGCAACTTCAACACATTTAAAAAATAAATATAATATTTAATTTTTTTCTATTTTTCTTCCCAAGTTTATTTATACTTTATGCATTCTTGTTTTTAAATTAAAAAAAATTTTAAACTATTGAAGTACAGTTGATACATATGTTCTGTAAGTTCAGGTATACAATATAGTGATTAGACAACTCTATACATTACTCGATGTTCATCACATGTGGTTACCATTTGTTACCATACAACATTACATTATTGAGTATATTCCTTTTGCTGTTACTTTTCATCTCTGTGATTTATTTTACTCATGCATGTCTTTAAACTGATGTAAGTAAAATACAGATACAATTTCGTATTCTGCATTTGTGACTTCCCAGTATCGGTATTTCCCCCCAAATTGATTAGTCTTTATGATTATTTTTAATGGCTACTTAATATTCTATCAGGTTGCAGGATCATAACTCTTTAACCCACTGAGCCACCCAGGCGCCCCAGGATCATAACTCTTAAAACTCCAGATTTTAATGTTTCACTGTAATAAAGAATATAACAGAGAACATATTCATGAAGACACTTCTTCCTCTCTGACCTGAACAGTTATTTCCTGAAGACAAACTCTTAGGAATGGAAATACTAATTTAATGATAAACAGTATTTTTAATGACTCTTGATACATATAAACAAATAATATCCCAAGAGCCTTATATTAATTCACACTGACATACTGGATGGGTTTAAATGTTATGTTTACATATTTCCTATTATAAAAGTAATCCATAATGAAAATGCTGAAAAATACAAAGAAGGATGATGACTCTGGATCTCACTACACAGAGATAAGCAGGGCTAATATTTTGGTAAAACTGCTACTGTACTGGACATCACAATGTTTATCAATTTTATTTCTTCTGTGATGTCTTTGTCCATTTTAAACTTGGGATGTAGTTTACATTATTAGTCTATAAACATCTCATAAATTAGGATATTAACTTGTCCTTTTGCTGAAAATACTTTTCTCCATTTTGTCATCTGGATTTTACTTATAATGGTTTCTGACTTAAGAGTGTAATATTTTAGGTTATCAAGAATACTGTCATATTCTTTGTAATTTCTTCTATTGATTTTATGCTTTGGGAATATTTCAATCAAGTTGAGTATTTTTATTGTCATCAGGATTTGTTTTTTTTTTAAGTTTTATTTTATCAATGGATTCTTTAAATCTTTTAGGAATGTATGCTAATACATGAAGTGATAAAAATTTTTTAAAGGGGTGGGAAGAGAATTTTAACCAGACTCCACAACCAGCATGGAAGCTGATGTGGGACTTGATCTCACAACCCTGAGATCATGACCTGAGCCGAAATCAAGAGTGAGACACTCAACTGACTGAGCCACCCAGGTGCCCCTGATGAAACTTATTTTTCTCCAAATAGTATTTCCCACAGCATGAAAAAATAATACCCATTCAGAGGCACCTGTATGGCTCAACTGGTTAAGTGTATGATTCTTCATTTCCACGCAGGTCAGGACCTCAGGTTCCTGGGATGTGGCTTTGTGCTGGGCTCCGTACTCAGTGTGGAGTCTGCTTCTCTCCAGAGGCCCCTCCCCACACTTGTGCCCCTGTGCATTCTCTCTAAAAAGTAAATAAATTTTTAAAAAATAATACCCATTCATTTTTCATTAATCTGTGATGGCTCTTTTAAGTTTTGGAGTTATCTATTCTGGTCTCTATTATCTGTCAATTTGTATTAACTAGATTCATGTGTTTTAATACACGGTTGTAGGCCAAGTCCCTTACTCTTGTTTGCTCTTTATTTTCAACATTATCTTTGCTGTTTTCAATACTTTTCATCTATTTATTTTTGTTTGATGATGACACAGGTAATTAAAAGACAATTACTTGGTTAACTACTTGGAAGATGTGTGGTTATAGGAATGTCAAAATACAATACAAAATAGAGTACAATACAAAATACAATTTAAAGGACAATTTTTTTTAGAATGAGAAGACAAGTTATGGTAACCACAAAGCATAAGCCTACAGAAGACATACAAAAGTTAAAGGGGGGGGGGCGCCTAGGTGGCTCAGTCGTTAAGCCTCTGCCTTCAGCTGAGGTCATAATCCCAGAGTTCTGGGATCAAACCCCGCACTGGGCTCCCTGCTTGGCAGGAAGCCTGCTTCTCCCTCTCCCACCCGTATGTGTTCCCTCTTTGTGTCTCTGTCAAATAAAAAAAATAAAAAACCCCCCCAAAAACAAAAGATAAAGAGAAGGGAATCAAAACACAGCACTATGGAAAATCACAAGTTCACAAAGGAAGATAGCAAGAGAGGCAGAAAGGAACACAGGAACTATAAAATAGCTAGAAAACATTAATAAGATGGCATTAGTAAGTTCTTACTTACCAATAATTATGGTAAATCTAAATGTAAATGGATTAAATTCCCAATCAAATGGTAGAGAGGCTGGATGGACAGACAAGACCCAACTATTTGCTACTACCTCTAAGACCCTCACTTCAGCTTCAAGGAAACACAGGCTTGGGTGCCTGGGTGGCTCAGTTGGTTAAGCAACTGCCTTCGGCTCAGGTCATGATCCTGGAGTCCCGGGATTGAGTCCCACATCGGGCTCCCTGCTCAGTGGGGAGTCTGCTTCTCCCTCTGACCTCTCCCCTCTTATGCTCTCTCTCTCAAATGAATAATAAAAAAGGACACACACAGGCTCAAGATGAAGGCATGTAAAAAGAAATTTCATGCAAGTGGAAACCAACAGACAGCAATACACTTTAACTCAAAAGCTGTAAAGCTGTAAAAGGTGATAAAGAAGGCCATTATATAATGATAAAGTCAGTTCATCAAGAGGATATAACAGCTGCAAATGTATTGACACACCTTGGAGATATGAGTAGGTTACAGAGTCATTGCTAAAAGCGAGTCATATGAATTTTTTGGTTTCCTAGTGCAAATAAATGTTTACACTATACTGTAAACTGTTAAGCGTGCACATATCTTAATAAAAAAGTATTTATTGCTAAAAAATCCTAATCATTATCTTAACTTTCAGGGAATAGTAATCACTGATAACAGACTGCCATAAAAAAATAATAATGGAAAAGTCTGAAATATTGTGATAACTACCAAAAAGTGGAGACATGAAGTGAACAAGTGCTGTTGAAAAAATGGTACCAACAGACTCGCTCAACAAAGGATTGCTGAATAAAACAAGGTATGCCTATATGCACTTGACATTCGAATACCTAAATGGATTAAGGAAATACCAATAGATCTGAAGGTAAAAATAGACAACAATACAAAAATAGTAGAGGACTTTAATACTCCACTTTCAATGATGGAGAGATCATCCAGGCAGAAAATCAGTAAGAAAATGTTGGACTTGAACAACGTATACTTTATTTTTTTAAAGACTTTATTTGACAGAGAGAGAGACAGCGAGCGAGAGAGAGAGAACACAACCAGGGGGAGAGGGAGAAGCAGGCTTCCCGCCTAGCAGGGAGCCCAATGCGGGGTTCGATCCCAGGACCCTAGGATCATGACCTGAGCCCAAGGCAGAAGCTTAGCGACTGAGCCACCCAGGAGCCCTGAACTATGTATACTTAAGACAAAGTGGATGTAACAGACATGTACTGACCATTCAACAGCAGCTGAATACATTCTTCTCAAGCACACAAGGAATATTCTCCAGGATAGATCATATGTCAGGTCACAAAACAAGTATTAGCAAATTAAAGACGACTGAAACCATACCAAATATCTTTTCTAACCACAACAGTAATCAATTAAAGGAAAACTAGAAAATCCACAACTATACAGAAATTAAACAATATGTCACTAAATAAGCAATGGGTCAAAGAAATAAAAACAGAAATAAAAAATATCTTCAAACAAATTAAAATAGAAATACAACATACCAAAACTTATGGGATACAGCAAAAGTACTTCTAAGAGGGAAGTTTACTGTGATAAACACCTACATTAAGAAATATCTTGGGGTGCCTGGGTGGTGCAGTGGGTTAAGCCTCTGACTTTTGGTTTTGGCTCAGGCTGTGATCTCAGGTTCCTGAGACTGAGCCCCACACTGGGCTCCATGCTCAGCATGGAGTCTGCTTAAGTTCCTCTCTCCCTCTGCCCCTCCCCACCATACTCTTTCTCTCTCAAATACATAAATAAATCTTAAAAAAAAATATTTTAAATTGGGTTGCCTGGCTGGCTTAGTATGCAACTCTTGATCTCAGGGAGTAGTGAGTTCAAGTCCCACCTTGGGTGTGAAGCCTACTTAAAAAAAAAAAAAAAGAATAACTCAAATATTAACAACCTAATATTATACCTCAAGAAATTAGAAAAAGAAAAAAATACGCCAACAGTAGAAGAAAGGAAATTGTGACAAAGGTCAGAGCAGAAATAAAGAGACTGGAAAAACAACAGAAAAGATCAACAAAACTAAGAGATGCTTTTTGAAAAGATAAAACTGAGAAAAGATAAAACACTAAGAGAGGACTCAAAATTAGAAAGGAAAGAGGACACATTACAACTGATATTATAGAAATAAAAAGGAGCAAAAGACTACCATGAACAATTATAGGCCAACAAATTAAATAACCTAGAAAAAAATGAATAAATTCCTAGACACATACAACATACCAAGACTAAATCATGAAGAAACAGTAAATCTTAACAGACCAATACAAAGAGTAAGGAGACTGAATTAGTAATCAAAAATTTCCCCAATGGGCGCCTGGGTGGCTCAGTGGGTTAAAGCCGCTGCCTTCGGCTCAGGTCATGATCCCAGGGTCCTGGGATCGAGGCCCACGTCGGGCTCTCTGCTCAGCAGGGAGCCTGCTTCCTTCTCTCTCCTCTCTCTCTGCCTGCCTCTCTGCCGACTTGTAATCTCTCTCTCTGTGTCAAATGAATAAATAAAATCTTTAAAAAAAAAAAAAAATTTCCCCAAAATCTTGCTCAGCTGGTTAAGCAGCTGCCTTTGGCTCAGGTCATGATCCCAGGGTCCTGGGATCAAGTCCTGCATGGGGCTCCTGGCTCAGCAAGGAACCTGCTTCTCCCTCTGCCTGCCACTCTGCCTGCTTGTGCTGACAAATTAATAATAAAAAAAAAGAATCTCAAGTAAATACATAAATAAGTAAGTAAGTAAATAAATAAAATTTCCCAAATAAGTCTAGGATCAGATGGACCCTCTGGTACCATCTACCAAACATTTAAAGAATTAGCACCAATCCTTCTCAAACTCTTCCAAAAAAACTGAAGAGCAGGGAACACTTCCAAACTCATTTTCTCAGGCCAGTATTACACTATACAAAAGCCAGATAGGGACACTACAAGAAAACTATCCAATATCCCTGGTGAAGATATATACAAAAATACTCAACAAAATGCTAGTAAACCTAATTCAATAGCACACTGAAAAGATTATTCAACATGCTAAAGATTAATCCCTGAGATATAAAAATGGTTCAATATATATAAATTAATAAATGTCATATGTTAACAGAATGAAAGATAAAAATCATGATTTCAATAAATATACAAAAAGCATTTGACAAAATTCAAAATCCATTCATGGTACAAATTCAACAATTGAATATAGAATGAATTTTACTCAACATTATAAAGGCCATATATGACAAGTCCACAGCTAACATCATATTCAATGGTGAAAAGCTGAAAAGTTTTCATCTAAGATCCAAACAACACAAGGATGACCACTCTTTTTTTTTTTTTTAAAGATTTTATTTTATTTGACAGAGAGAGAGAGAGACTACAAGTAGGCAGAGAGGCAGGCTCCCTGCTGAGCAGACAGCCCGATGTAGGCCTCGATCCCAGGACGCTGAAACCATGACCTGAGCCGAAAGCAGAGGCTTTAACCTACTGAGCCACCCAGGCGCCCAAGGATGATCACTCTTGCTACTTTTAATGAACATAAGTACTGGAAATCTTAGCTAGAACAATCAAGAAAAAGAAATAAAAAGCAACCAAATCAGAAAGGATCTCCAGGTGATATGATTTTATATACAGAAATCCATAAAGATTCTGCTCTAGAACGAATAAACGAAATCAGTTCAGGATGTAAAATCAGCATCTAGAAATCAGCTGTGTTTTGACATGCTAACAATGAAATACTGAAAAAGAAACACACAAAACAACCCCATTTAAAATAGCATCAAAAACAAATACTTAGTAATAAATTTAACCAAGGAGGGAAAAGATCTGTATGTTGAAAATTTAAGAATCTGATGAAATAAAATAAGACACAAATAAATACAAAGATATGCTTATTTTCATGATTTGGAAGAATGAGTATCATTAAAATGTCCAAACTACCCAAAGCCTTCTATACATAGAATGCAATCCTTATGGGCGCCTGGGTGGCTCAGTGGGTTAAAGCCGCTGCCTTCGGCTCAGGTCATGATCCCAGGGTCCTGGGATCGAGGCCCGCATCGGGCTCTCTGCTCAGCAGGGAGCCTGCTTCCTCCTCTCTCCTCTCTCTCTGCCTGCCTCTCTGCCTACTTGTAATCTCTCCTCTCTCCGTGTCAAATGAATAAATAAAATCTTAAAAAAAAAAAAAAAAAAAGAATGCAATCCTTATCAAAATCCCAATGACATTTTTTACAGAAACAGAAAAAAAATCCCAAAATTTGTATAGAACCACAAAAGATCTCAAACAGCCAAAACAACCCCAAGAAAGAAGTAAAAGGCATCACACTTTCTGATCTCAAACTATATTACAAAGCTATAATAATCAGAATAGTATTGTACTAACATAAAAACACACTTGGGGGGTGCATGGGTGGCTCAGTCGGTTGAGTCCTGGTTTCAGCTCAGGTCATGATCTCAAGGTCATGAGACTGAGTCCGACATCAGGCTCCGTGCTTGGTAGGGAGTCTGGCTGAGAATCTCTCTTCTCACCCTCCACCCCTCCCCACTGTTCATGCTGTCGAATGAATGAATGAATGAATGAATGAATGAATAAATAAATAAATAAATAAATGTTTTAAAAAAATAAACACTTGGACCTACTAGAACAGAATTGAGAGCACAGAAACAAACCCTTGAATATATGCTCAACTAATATTGGATAAGGGACTGAGGAATACTCAAAAGGAAACAGAAAATCTCTTCAATAAACTGTGTTGGAAAACTGGATAATGACTTGCTACTGAAATTGCTATGCTAATAAAATTGGAACCCTATCTTAACACTACTCACAAAAATTAACTTGAAATAGATGAAAGACTTTGAACGTAAGACCTGAAAATATGAAACTCCTAGAGGAAGACATAAGGAAAAAGTTCCTTGACAGAGAGGTCCTGGCAATGATTTTTAAATGAAACCAGAAGTACAAACAAACAGATAAATAAGCGGGACTACATCAAACTAAAAAGTTTTTGCATAGCAAAAGAAACAGTCAACAAAGTGAAAAGGCAACCTATGGAGTGGGATAAAGTATTTGCAAACCATATATTCATATATATTTTATCTTGGGGTCAGGGGATTGAGTCTTGTGTTGGGCTCTGTGCTCAGCAGGAGTCTGCTTGGGATTCTCTCCCTCTGTCTCCCCCTCCCTCTCTACGGCTCATCCCACTCACATGCAAATTCTCTCAAGTAAATAAAATCTCAAAAAAAATTAAAAAAGGAACCACCGAACTACCACATGATTCAACCACCCCACTTTTGGGTACTATCTAAAGGAAATGGAGTCTGGGTCACAAAGAGATATATGCACTCCCAAGTTTACTGTAGTATTAATGATAGCAAAGATATAGAAACAACCTAAGTGTCCACTGATGGGTGAATAAAGAATACACACACACACACACACACACACACACTGTGGAGTACTATTCAGCCACGACAAAAGGGAAATCCTGCCATTTGCAACATGGATCGACCTTGAGGGCGTTATGTTAATAAGTCAGAAGAAGACAAACTATCCTATGACATCACTTACATGTGGGATCTACAAAAGCTGAACTCACAGTAACAGAGTTGCAGAATGGTGGCTAGGGGCTGAGAGCTAGGTGAAATTGGGAGATAATGGAGAAAGGGCACATGCCTTCAGTTATTTATTTATTTGAGAGGGAGGGAGAAGGGTAGGCCAGAAGGGGGAGAGAGAGAGAATCTTAGGCAGGCTCCATGCCTAGCACAGAGCCCAGTGTAGAGCCCCGTGTGGGGCTTGATCTCACAACCCTGAGATCACCACCTGAATGGAAACCAAGAGTTGGACACTTAACTGACTAACTAAAGATATGGAGTCGCCTGGGTGGCTTAAAGAAAAAGAATAAGCTCTGGGATGAGGTGTCCAACATGGTGACTACAGAGTTAGCAATACAGTATTATATACTGGAAAGTAGCCAAGACAAGTAGATTTTAAATGTTCCTACCATACATTAAAAAAAGTGGTAATTTGTGAGGTGATTGAGATATTAACTGCCTCTCGTGTTAACCATTTTGTAATATATATAACGTATCAAATCACCACATACACCTTAAACTTGTTATATATATTTCTATCTCAATAAAGCTGAAAAAAAGTAAATTTTAAAAAAAGGCATGTGTGCATTAACAAAAAAAGTTACAGAATGATACCAAAGTACTTTCAGTTCAAAAAGAGAGAAGACAACGAATGTAAAGAACTAAGGCCAATCCATTTTCCATTTCTGATATTTATTTTTAAACTTAAAATATACTTTACCTCTGATTATGAAAATAATCATGCTTGCTATGAAAAATAAGTTGACATATTTTTTCACCTAGCACAATATTTTTAAATTAGTTTTAATTTATGACTTAGTAGCAACACATACTTTTTTTTTGAGTACAGGTGACACATGATGTTACATTAGTTTCAGGCGTACAACATAGTGATTTGACAAGTTCATATGTTATGCTATGCTTACCTAAAGGCAACATACACTTTAAATTCTGCTATATACTGCTAAGAATTCAATGGTTAAAAGGTACTCACCGTCATCACTGGACTAGGGTTTTAGCTTGAAAGAGAGAAATCGACCTAAGTGCACCATTTACTCAAGAGGCTGGATGAATGGCAATTAATATAGGCCTGGTATCCCAGTTATCAATAAAGATATAAAAGTGATTAAGTCTCTGCTCACAATCTAGCAGTTCTAGGTTGTCTTATGAATTTGCATGTAGGGGCCATGCTATAATGCACAAAATCAATTTCAATTTTAATAAGCAAACATGTCTTTTTATTAATTATACTGGTTATAACCATTATGCCTATGTGGGTAGCAAACTCAAATTTTCCCATTCTGCAGTATTATTGGACATGCAAGTGATGAGTTTGAAATGATTTGCAAGGATTTTTAATTTGCATAAATATATTTAAAGATAGGTATACTCGAAAATATGAAAGAAACATAGAAACACAAACTCAGAAAGACTTTTAGAATCTGTATGTGAGTGTCATTATCCAAAGTCTAAAGCATTACCTAGGTAAAGCATTACCAAGGATACAGAAACTGAACAAGAAATGGCTTGTCCAAGATCTGCAGAAGAAATAAGACTACAAGCATCTACCACACAGAGAAAAAGGGGCCATTCCAGGCTAATTCCATTTCTCACACAGGAATTTAGGTTCTACTACAAAGAAGAGAATCAAGAGCTAGAAGACACAGGTGCCTGTTTTTTCCTAATCAACTGTATGATTCACATCAATCTTTGTCTCTAGTTTTCAAAAGACTAATTTCTAAAAGAAGTTAAAGGCCTACCTCTAAAATTCCTTTTACTTGAAATTTCTAAGATGTTAAGTGTTTAGTGCAGCTTAATATATTCAAGGATACCCTGAGTTGTCCTCACTGGGATCTTTGGGGTTTAGACCCCCCAGTCTTCAATACCAGGCCAGTTTCAGTAACCTCCCAGGTTTTTCCAATTTAGCCTTGTTCTGACCTCCAGTGATAGAACCAAACTGTAAATCATATAATGAACAGCATTTGTACCAGTAAAAGCTTTTGGTGGTGGTGAGGGAAGTGTTGTTTTTCAGTGACTTAAAAAGCAGGTCTCCTGGGGCAGCTGGGTGGCTCAGCAGGTTAAAGCCTCTGCCTTCAGCTCAGGTCATGATCTCAGGATCCTGGGATCCAGACCTGCATCGGGCTCCCTGCTTAGCGGGGAGCCTGCTTCCTCCTCTCTCTCTGCCTGCCTCTCTGCCTACTTGTAATCTCTGTCAAATAAATAAATAAAATCTTAAAAAAAAAATAGTGGAGAGGCATTTTCCTTGAACATGATTTTCAGAGATATTCTACTATCAAAACAGAAAGCTACCTTTGAGTAACCAAATTTACTCAAACACTGGGAACAAAGCAGATGGAAGAACCTGGCTCGTAAAGGTTCTTTTTAGGCACATTAATAACAGTATCTTTTTAAAAATCAGGTACCCAAAACTGGGCCATCAAAAAGACATGTTTCCACCCAAAACTGGAAATTACACACTTTGGTGAACTTTACTTATGGGAATAGAAAACTAAACCCTGAGGGNGAGGTAGGTAACTGGAAATTACACACTTTGGTGAACTTTACTTATGGGAATAGAAAACTAAACCCTGAGGGTCGAAGCAAACACAGTGAAGAAGCAGCTCTGTGTTTTACAAGTTCTTTGAAGACCTTTACTCCATTTTGTCCTTAGGTATGCTGCTCTTCCCTTTTGGTCCTCCCCTCTGGATTTGGGGATTATAAAGTGTTAAGAATTTACAAACTAGTTTGTGTTGTAGATCAGGGTTCTGAATGTCAAATGAGGCTTAACCATAACTGGCTAGTTCCTTATGGGGCAGAAAAGCATGTACAAGCCAAACAGGTTCCATTTAATCTTAGAAACTAGGATGGTACCAATTATGGCAGAGATGTATATTCTTTAAGGGTATAGTTTACTGTGTTAATTTTGAGCTTCATTCATAAGATGGCAAATGGTTTGTAATTATAAGTTATTGATAGAACATAATAAATTACTAGCTTAAACTGTCATCTCCCCAAAAGATATCCTTGACAAATGGCACATAAAATAGAATCATATGAATAAGTAGTTCTAATTTCTTATTGAAAAAGTTATCATTGGAGGGTGGAAGAAAAAGGCAATGACAGTATTACTAGACCAAGAATGTGAGTTCTATGGGCTGGAATAATGGAATTTCTCAAATTCTCAATATAAATTGGGGATGTATAAGATTTTTTTTTAAAAAAGATTTTATTTATTTATTTGACAGAGAGAGAGAGATTACAAGTAGGCAGAGAGAGGAGGAAGCAGGCTCCCCACTGAGCAGGGAGCCCGATGCAGGACTCGATCCCAGGACCCTGAGATCATGACATGAACCAAAGGTAGAGGCTTTAACCCACTGAGCCACCCAGGTGCCCCAAGGGGGGCTGTATAAGATTTTCATTAAGATTATCAGTTCTGAAATTTCATGAAATGATGGGTTAATTTTCTTGGATGTCTTTTTTTTTTCTTGTAAAATCTGTTCAGCTACTGTCTAAGCTATACTGTTAAATGACATATAAGGTGATAGGACCCTGGTGTTAAGGAAAAATTTCTCATAAATCATTTGGAAAACTATATCTGGGTAAGGGTCAAGGGATTTTGCCAGATAAACTTATTGTTATTTTCCTCCAAACCTGCTAAGTGGTAATATGAGGCATGAGTCCTAGATTTTAAGGAAGTAAAGAGAATTACCTTTAGGGAGGAATTACCAAAATACTGGGGAGAGCAAAATTTAAAGATCAGTAGACACCACGGCTCAAAGTAAAACAATTTAAAAGGCAGATAATTTATTTGAAATGAGTAGTGAATTCTGAGCAACTGACACTATGGTAGTCTAGTTATGGCTTATAAAAGATTTCAAAACGTAGTACGACAACCCTATTAAAGATTTAATTAACAACTGTTTTCATGCATCATAGTCCCCAGAGAATGTTAGCAACTTAGTATTTGCAGTCTAATGGTATATTTGTGTTCACTGTGGAGCCTGGATATAACTAGATTCCAATTTTAAATCCAAACAACTAATAAAAGAATGATTATTATGCTCATCTTAGCCTATTATTACACCTGGTTCTAGCTGAAATCAACAACTTATGTCAACCAAGAAAAGCACTTTAGGTAAGTGGAGAAAAACCCTGAAGAAAAAAATTTAATTGCATTATTTTAGTACCTTGGGTCCTTTTCTGTGTAAAAACGTTCATTACGTTTGTTATCACCAAAAGTTGCTCGATACACATCATGACAGCGAAGGTTCCTCTGGAAAGTATAGAATAAGACATCTTCCTCTTCTTCATCCTTCACCCATTCTGAAAGAAAATAATTAAAGAATTATATATATTATTTACAGTTGAAAAAAAGGTCACAGTGCATTCAAATTCTGAATGCCACAAAAAAAGAGATTTACAAGTTCATTCCTAGAAATGTAAAACTGAATACAAGTTTGACTGGAGCTAACCAATGTTATACAGAAGAGCTTTCTGGAGAATAAAATATTACTACATCAGTTCCAAGGTTTCAAATAGTTCTCAGTGTCAAGTTTCTAAATAAGAGTTGAATGTTGAGTATTTCAGAGTCACATGCTTATAGGAGATAAGTTATGTTTACATCTACAATCTCTAACTTTGAGTCTAAAGAAACACTGGATCACATTCTCTCATGCCTATTTCTTTTCTGTCTGCCCTCAACCTACAGAATATCTCAAACTACCAAATACATTTTAACGCTAGAGTTTTCTTGATCTTACCAGAAGCTGTCAATCAAGTTTTCACAGGATCACATCATGACTACCACCTGGCTGACAGTGACTGTAAGAAAGACATCACTACATAATATGCATCTTGATTTTAGAGAGGTTAGAATGTATAAAATGCAGGTCTCAGGGGGTACCTGGGTGGCTCAGTTGGTGAACATCCAACTCTTGATTTTGGGTACAGGTCATGAGATCTCGCCTAATATGGGGCTCCACCCTGGGCATGGAGCCTGCTTAAGATTCTCCTTTCCTCTTTCTCTGCCCATCCCCCCACAAAGTAGGTCTCAGAATAAATTAGACTATAATTTCAATTCACTGCAAAAGCATTTAGTTATTAAACAATGGGGAAAATTATGGCAGAAAATAAAAAGGGAGGATGAATATGAATATTTGTATCACTCAATGATAAAAGATAAAATTTAAAGTTGGTTCTTTTAGTCAAAGTATCGCAACTTCTATTGATGAATAAATTAGTTCAACATGTACCAAAGTTTATTAGTAGCGACCCTGGGAAATTTGCTCCAATAGCTTGACAAGATAACATGAAATTAAAAACAAAAACAACCTAAATTTAAAGTAAAATATTAAGATACAACTTATGGGAAAAAAATGTATCCAAATGGTAAATTTGCAAAGAATTACTGATATATCGAAATACACTGTACAGCTTGGATTCTGACTGTAATACTTTAAAAAACATGAACATGAATTTGGATATACAATTAAAGGAAGGTCCCCTGAATAAGAGACACACAGGAAGCTGTGGAGTCCATAGGGATAAATGGATTAGGCATTCACCTTCTCATTCACATAGACAAGTAAAAATGTTTCAAAGATGTGGACTATTCTCTTACAGTTGCCTTTTAAACACAGAAGACTGTTTTGTTTGGTGGCTTACCAAAACTGGACACATTTGGGAAAGAGGCTTCCATTACAGGCTGATCACTGAGCTTCACGACTATACAGGTAGATGCTTCAGAATCTTCAGTTCTTATCTTAGCAGCTACATATTTTTCATCAGGAGCAACTCTGATACAATCAATGAAGGGTTGGTCTAATTTAAGTTCCTCCAAATTGAATAAAACTTCATAATTATCATTATCTGCTGCATAAAGAAAAGTATGACAGTGTTAATTCCACAAGATGTACTTAAAAAAATCTTTAAGCTGTATTTCTTTGTTTTGAATTAGCATTCCCCTTGTATGAGAGGCTACATTCCAGCTTCCTTCAGCATTTATAGCAGCTTGATATGCACAGAAACTGGTATTTAATATTAGCCTACGCTAGTTAATATTATTCTATGCATCAGCCTATGTGATATTACTTGATAGATACAGTCTAGTATTTATAGACCATGGAGAAACTAGAGAGTTAACATAAATGACATTGAATAATCTATGTAAAAGGCCCAGCATAGTACTTGGGATAGAGGAGATGCTCAAAAATATTAGATAGATCCCACCTCCATTCTCCCCATCCAAAGCTTTTGGGTATAGCTGTTAACTGTTTCTTGAGCAAACCCAGATATAGTCATTTCCTTAAAAAATGTAGAAATAACCTAAAAATATATATATATTTTCTATACCTTTGAGAAATTAATACCAAATTTCCTATGAAAAAATGTGAAATATGAAAAATCAGAGTAAGTGAGGAAAAAAAAGGAAAAACTATGGTGTACCTTCTTCATCTTTGGAACGAACCAAGCAGCAACCTTCTTGATAATAAACGAAACCACCATGTTTAACCTGACCAAAAAAAAAAAAAAAAAAAAAAAGATTTAATAATTTTTTTTAAAGATTTTATTTATTTATTTGACAGAGAGAGAGAGATCACAAGTAGGCTGAGAGGCAGGCAGAGAGAGGAGGAAGCAGGCTCCCCACCGAGCAGGGAGCCCGATGTGGACCTCGATCCCAGGACCCTGAGATCATGACCTGAGCTGAAGGCAGAGGCTTTAACCCACTGAGCCACCCAGGTGCCCGGCTTAATAATAATTTAAACAATTTAATTAACTGATGGTCTGACCATTTAATTTTTTTTTAAGAGTTTTTGTTTATTCATTTGAGAGAGAGAACACGAGAGCACGAACAGGGAGGAGGGTCAGAGGGAAAGGGAGAAGCAGACTCCCCACTGAGCAGGGGGTCTGACGAGAGGCTTGATCCCAAGACCCTGAGATCATGACCTGAGCTGACGGCAGATGCTAAAAGACTGAGCCGAGCCACCCAGGAGCCTCTGGTCTGACCATTTAAGATGAAGAAGAAATGAGATCTTTCATAAAAAGCAGACCTATGTCTATGAATGAACACATAAAAAATATAAAATGGATCACTTTTTACAACACAGTAATTAAGATATGGTTTTCATACATTCACAATCACTGAAGGAGTTTCTAATACATAAGAGGCAAACAAAGAGAAGGCATAACAAAATCTGTTTTGGCTCTTATGACGGTAACAAACCACTTTAGCTATATTTTGAGAGTATCTGACATCCCTATGGTGGGATTCAGTTAACAAAAGATTGAATGGCATCTTTAAGGTAATCTAAAATGAGGCAGATGGGCGCCTGGGTGGCTCAGTGGGTTAGAGCCTCTGCCTTCGGCTCAGGTCATGATCTCAGGGTCCTGGGATGAGGCCTGCATCGGGCTCCATGCTCAGCAGGGAGCCTGCTTCCTCCTCTCTCTCTGCCTGCCTCTCACCCTACTTGCAATCTCTCTCTGTCAAATAAATAAAATCTTTAAAAAAAAAAAAAAGAAAAAAGAAAATAAAACGAGGCAGATGAAGAAACAGTGGTTCAGATTAGTCTGAACACACAATAACCTGCTGAGATTCTTTCTTCTAAAATATGCAGTCACCACCAACTGTCCTGGTTTCAATTTGATTTAAAAAAAAAAAGATTTATTTATTTGAAAGAAAGAGTGAGTGCGAGTGAGCAGGGAGGGACAGAGGAAGACAGAGTCTCAAGCAGACTCTTCACTGAGTGTGGAGCCTGACATGGGGCTCCATCTCATGACCCTGAGATCACAACCTAAGCTGAAACCAAGAGTATGATGCCCAACTGACTGCACCACCCAGGTGCCCCTCAATTTGATTTTATACAAAGCATCTAATGGATTGACAGATATACCCAATTTAAAATTGAGAGCATATTACCCAATATATAAATAGTGCTCTTGTCTAATACCTACATGTTAAATGCAACTGATTGATATGACTTCATGTAGCCTAAGACACATTTATTACCTGCTAAGTTAATGACTTATTGAATCTGGAATTCCTGATTCTTAACCTACTGCTATTTCCATTATATTATGAATGAGATTTTCATTTATAAGCTGTGTTTCTATTTTCCAATCTTACTGAAAAAGTTGCAACATGCATGTTCAATCTGTTTCAACTGGATATTTATGACTTTGGTAACACCATTAAATGGTCAATTACTTGGATTTCATGGTATTACACTACTTAAAGTGTATTTCCTTTTATTAAAAAAAAGTGTAAACAGAGCAATCAAATACTTTTCAAATAAAAATAATGATGGCTGATGGTTTCATATGAACTTCTCCTTGAAATTATTTAAAACATTTTAAAACAGAAGTGGTTGTTTCCAAAAACCAGAATTAACAAAGTAACTTGGAACTTCATTTTGATTTTGAAATTTATTTAGTTTATTTTAAAAATCACACTCTGCTTATTCTTGTTTAAGTTTTTGGGCACAAAGGCAAAAGCAGTTTAATTTTGTTGTGGGATTATGTCTAGAATCACAACGTACTTCATTTGCAACCTGACTGGTAATATCAGATTAAAAAAAAAAAAGTAAGATATCCTACCTCTGCATTGATGATTTCATATTCTTCTTGTGGCTGTGTTTCTAATTTTGTTCTCACTTTTTCAAATGCATCCATGTTTTCTGAAAGTGATTTTTCGTTTTCTTGTTTAATAGGCAGAAAATCCTGGAAAAAGTTTTACTGGTATGATCATAATATTTCAAACTAGAGAGAAAAACCTTTGCTTTTACGAGATCATCCCTATTTCTTTTTCATGCAAGTACTACAAGGGTAAGTCTATACCTACAAAATAATATGCATTTCACAGATCTTAAAAGCTGTTTCTTAAGCTGTTTTTCATTTAAAAATGTAAACAAATAAGGTGGACACCTGATGGCTATACTATTAATTAACACACATAAGTCCTTAAGGTGCAGAAGCACTAAGAAGCACTGGAGATTATTTAGATATACTATAAGAAAGGCTTACACAAAATTAATCAGTAAAGGAAAGGATGTTTACATACTTAATAGTCTGGGGTAAGAGGTAGAACAAAATGTTTACTGAGTTTTATTTATTTATTTAAAGATTTTATTTATTTATTTGACAGAGAGAGAGATTACAAGTAGGCAGAGAGGCAGGCAGAGAGAGGAGGAAGCAGGCTCCCTGCGGAGCAGAGAGCCCGATGTGGGCCTCGATCCCAGGACCCTGAGATCATGACCTGAGCCGAAGGCAGAGGCTTTAACCCACTGAGCCACCCAGGCGCCCTTTACTGAGTTTTATAAAGTACTACAATACCTCCTCTAAAACGAGGGAAATTTCAAAGGGAGAGGAAGACATTATTAATAAGTGTTCACTATATTTTTATTCACAGTAAAAATTATAAACAGAATAAGAAAAATAATGGACAACTAATAAACATGAGTAGAGATACAGATTAAAGCTAAAGCAGCATTCAATGTCTTATTGGAAGTATGTAATAAGCTAAGAGCTTTAGGTGACCTCGGGTAAGCATGAATGCTACATGAATCAATATTTGGATAAGGCAAAAACCTCAGTTATCAAGTCACAGCACTTCAAAGGTTTGCCTTGGTTAAGCAAAAGAATTCTAGCCAAGATTTTCAACATCAGCTTTCTGCCAAAGATGACAACTGTACAGTGATTTGTGCCAGAGGGGCACTAAGCTGTTGGTAAGGATCTCTAACAGCTGGTAACTATTTACTGCACAAGTGTGTCCATGATACTCTACCAACACTGTAGAGAATGTAAGCTATAAATGTAGTTTACATCACAAAGAGTTTACGATCTAAAATTAAACACAAGAATAAAATAGAAATATCAACAAAACAAATTAAATGGAAAAATGATCATTTTCACAAAGTTTTTCCTTTGGACTTTTTGAGATACTTTATGATTTAGATTAGATTACACTTAGAAACAATTGTTATGGTAGTCTGAGTCATTCAGTCTTTTTTTTTTTTTAAAGGCTTTATTTATTTATATGACAGAAACAGACACAGTGAGAGAGAGAACACAAGCAGGAGGAGGGGGAGAGGGAGAAGCAGGCTTCCTGCTGAGTGGGGAGCCCGATACGGGGCTCAATCCCAGGAACCTGGGATCATGAACTGGGCCGAAGGCAGACGCTTAACGACTGAGCCACCCAGGTGCCCCCGTCATTCAGTCTTTACTTCAATCATATACTTAATATGCTTGAGTAAGTATTTGAAATCGAAATACTGGAGGCTCTTGTGTTTTTCATTTATTTCTTAGCATTTTCACAAAATCTAGAATGGGTCTTTAGGGTGGTGAGATAAAATATATCAATAATTTCCTACTATCATCTGAGACACAAATCAGAAGACCACTAGAAATCTATCCTGAAACTATAACTTAGCAATAGGAACTGCCTTTTTATTTTCAGGTAACATTGCTTACTTATTCTATAATTCCACTGGAACTTTTGAGGTAGAGCCAGGATAGCTACGAAGAGTACCCCTTTCTACCGTGCAGTTTCTAGCAAATTCTGTGTCACGGAGCTGGGCCCTCCTAACCATTCTTCTTTTAAAATACCCATTCTTATAGAGCCATGGCCAATGCTGGGCTAAAGACAACAGAACTGAGAATAATCTGTCCTCTTAGTCAAATTAATTTCTTGATTAACCTTTTTCTGGGTCAAAAATCCAAATAAACTGAGCTTATCCGAACCAAAGTAACCTTGTAAACAAAGAGGACTTAACTGGCTTAATAAAATAGAGGTAGAATTCAGAGCTTTATAAATAATTCCTCAAAAGGAATTACTCCCAGGAAAAGTGAGATTTTATATAATATTCATAAACAAAATATTCAACATCCAAGTTGTTTTTGGTTTTAATTCTGTCTCAACAATACCCATTGGGTATTTTAAGCTTTCACTTCAATGCCAGTTAGCATTACCATTAGAGTACACAGCTAAACTTATCTATTTTAGCCAAGTATCATAATACATTAAGAGTCTATTGATTTGAAGGGCATATACTACCTAATGGAGCTGAGGTGAGGATGGATAGCTTTAACTTAAAATTTTAAGGTTACATGAAAAGTATCACTCTGTAAGTGGAAAAAGGCACTCTTTCCCACCTTCCACGTGACCTACCATAAAACTATTTTAACAATGAAAATCATGAAACAGGAGGATGGAATATGTAAACTTCATTATGGCAAAAATGAATTCTAAAGACAGAAAAATTGCACAGTAGAAACACACTGGACAGCTTTTAGTCAAGATGGTACCATTAATAAATGGCTAATTCCAAGTCCAAGGCAGGAGAGTAAAAAACAGGCTTGTCAGAAAGCAAGGAAATGGCCAAAGCTTAATGGAGAGATGTTAAAAGGGCCAGTTTGTAGAGGTTCCTATATTTGGGACAATTTGAGCATCAAAAAGAACAATGATTGTAACTGTTATTACCCTGAAAACTATAAAAATTTCTAATAATTTGAAAATAAGCCAAAACAAAGAAAAACTCCCCAAGCACACCAAACTAGGATTAAAAGAGGGTTCAACAAAAAAACCCTCTTCTTTACAGAATAATGTTAGCTAATAAATGTAGAAATAATAGAATTAGAAAATCATTAGCAACCCTAGTGACAACTGATTAGGATAAAGATCATCAATGGTCATTAAACTTATTACAAGAAATGATGTTGGGTAACACATTGCTCACGTAGTACCAAGTACTACCCTACTGATTACTTAGTAACTGTAAAACAATAAGGCCCCTTTACTTATGGACAGAACCAGCAATTATCACCTTAACCAAAATTATCAAGCTTTACATCATTAATAGCATTAATAAATTGAATTAAGCATTTCAATTTAAGAATAAAGAGAGGGGAAAAAAATAAAGAGAGTAAACCTAAAGGAAGTAGAAGAAACAGAATAAAGTTGTTTCAATGAAATTGATACACTAGAGAAGATCAACAAAATAAAAAGCTGGTTGTTTTTTATTTTTTTGTAGTAAAAAAAAAAGTTGGTCCTCTTGAAAAATGTAAAAAATATTTTAAAAATGTACTAAAAAAGACATGTAGAGAAAAAGTGCTTTAAAAAGAATACTAGAAATGACAAAGGTGGTATGACTACATGTATAATACAGATTTAAAAAAATATCACAATAAAGTTCTTTAAGCCTATACATTTGAAAACACAGAAAAAATGAGCAATTTTCCAGAAAATAAATGAATTACCGAAACAGATAAAAACAGAAGGGCTATATAAGCCAGTAACTATCAAAGAGATTAAACTGGTAATTAAGTGTCCTCTTCTTAAAAGAGACACCAAACCCAGATGCTTTCCAAGACAGCTTTCTGACATCTTCAAGGAACAGATAGTTTTCTCATATGCTAACCAAGAAAAGTCAATTATTTAGAAGTACTCAACTTTTTTGAGGCAAATATTACCTTGACACCAAAACTGGACAATGACAACATAAGACAATTAAAAATCTTATTGTAAAACATGGACTAAAAAAAAATAAAAAATAAAATGAATCAATGTATTTTTAAAAAGCACGAAACAAAAAATAGTAAAGTAATAATAAAACCCTATGTGACCAAGTAGGACATATCTTAAGAATGAAAGGATGGTTCAACATTAGAAAAATCTACTAATGTAATCTAAAATAAAGGAGGTAAATCTTAGGGCCATTTCCATTAATACAGAAAAAAAATAGAAAATAATCAAGACGCTTTAAAAAATGATAAAACCTTGAATTAGGAATAGAGAATTTAGAGAAATTAGGAGTTTCTTTGACTTGATAAACGGTTTCTTTGTTGTTTTACACGGGACCATACTAAATCTATATTTAACATACCTGAAGCGTATTCATATTAGTACACATCTTATTTAGTATCCATGAAACACTTCTCAATAATCTTAATTATACTTGTTTAAAATATCTAGTTATATTTACTGTTGCATTATTCAAAAGTGATTGTTAAATGAAGGGAAGTAATTGTTTCCTATGCCTCCTGCTTCCAATTCCTTTCCTCGCTTTTCTTGAGCCTCCTAAGATTTCTCCTCTCATTCCACTGACTGCTCTTGTCAAAGTCACTGATGGCCATAGCACTGCAAAATACAAATGTTATTCTATGTACTCATATTACTTGACTTATAAGCATTACGATACAGTTGATAACTTCCTCCTCCTGAGAACACCTTTTGTCACTTGACTTCCAGGACACCTCATTCTTACTGTTTTCCTCCTATCTCACTAGCCCTTCTCAGTCTCATTAACGGTTCCTGCATCAATTCCCTGGCTTCTTAACATCAGCATGCACTGGACCACTTCTTCAACTATAGTCTGCACTAATTTCCATGGTGATCTCAACCTGCCTCATGACCTTAAATGCTATTTATATGCTGAGGACCCCCAAATTTATATCTCTACCCTGAACCTTTCCCCCGCACAAGCTGAACCTGTATATGCAACTGACTATTCAACTTTTCTACTTAGATGATTAATAGGTATGTCCAAAAATGTCCCAAACTGAACTTCCAATCTCCCCATGTACCCTCTCCCCCACAGAACTCCGGTTCTTCGATCACTCCTATCCTGATAAATGACAATTCTGTCCTTCCAGTTGCTCAGGTTTAAAACCACAGTCTTCTCCATCTTTCTCTCTTGATACAACCAAGTGATCTGCAAATCCTTTCAATTCAACTTTTAAGATCTAGAATCAGACCACTTCTTACTCTGGTACTGGTACTACTCTGTCTGTACTGTTATCCTTTCTTCTTAGGATAAGGAGAAGGCCTAAATGCTCTGTTTCTGGTCCTGTCTTCCACAGGTATTTTCAACAAAAGAGGCAGAGTGAGCCTAAAGTCAGTTCATATCACTTCTTCACTGAAAGCCTTCCAAAGCTTTCCCATCTCACTCAAGAGGAAAAGTGAAAATCCTTGCAATGGTCTAGAAGGTCCTAAAGGATCTTGTTCCACAAACTTGATGACTCCATCTACTACACTCTTCCCACACTCACTTACTCTGAGCCACACTGGCCTCTATGTTGTTGCTTGAACATTACTGCTTTGTCCCTACCTCAGTTTCTTAGAACTTGCTATGCCCTACGCCCAAACACCTTTTTTTTTTTTTAAGATTTTATTTATTTATTTGACACAGAGAGAGAGATCATAAGTAGGCAGAGAGGCAGGCAGAGAGAGGGGGAAGCAGGCTCCCTGCTCAGCAGGGAGCCCAATGCAGGCCTCGATCCCAGGACCCGGAGATCATGACCTGAGCCAAAAGCAGAGGCTTTAACCCACTGAGCCACCCAGGTGCCCGCCCAAACACCTTCTTAAGGCTATTGCTCAAATGTCACTTTCACAGTTAGGCCTTCCCTGACCATCCTATTAAAATAACAATCCTATCTCAATATGGCCTATTCATTCTTTCCCTGTCTTATTTTATGTTTCACTGTACCTATCGCCTCTGACATATTTTATGCTTTATTCATATGCTTCATTGTTCTTCTCTTCTCTCAACTAGAATGGTAAGCTTCATGAAGGCAGGGATTTTTGTTCCCTTTGCTCACTGTTAAATGCCCAATTGCCAGAATGGTGTACAGTAAGTGCTCAACAAATAAATGCTGAGTAGAATGAAATAAAGCACAAAACATAAAAATTTAAAGATCTATTTAAACAAAAGACATAAAGTGAAAAGACACAGCACAAATCACAAAAAAGATATCTACAGCACATAAAAGCCAAAAGCCATGTAAAAAACTCCTATGAATCAGTAAGAACAAGAAAACACAGTAAGAATGGTCAAGGCACATGAATAAGCAATTCAACATAAAACCAAAGGAGTTAATGAACACAGAAAAGCAGCTCAACTTCATTATTAATCAGGGCAATGAATATTAAACAATGACATACTTGACACATCTATCTGAGAAGCAAAAAGGAGAAGGTCTAATAATATAAGTGAGACATAAATAGAACTCTCATATTCTTTGTTTGCACTTACGGTGGTTTTATCAATTTAGAAATTACTTTGATAAAGAAACATTAGCACGTGAATACAATTAGGAATTCTAAATTTAGGTAGAAGATTCTAGAGACAGTCTAGCACATATGAATAAGTAGATACATATAAGATTGTGTTTTGCAACTTTTTTAAGTCTGGAAACTGGAGAAAATCTACATACCTGTTGAAAGAAAGTGGATTAATTGTGATATACTATACGATGGAATACTACATAGTTGTATTAAATGAACTAACGATACACATATTAATGCAGAATATCAAAATCTTCAGTTGAACAAAAACGTTATACAATTGTATATGTAATATATAAAGTTTCAAAACATGTAAAACACTCCTATATGTCATCTATGGATACAAATACATGTGCAATTTATATAAAAACACACATGGAAAGATAGATTAAGGACAATGATAATCCCTAGGGAGGTTAGGGAATGTAATACAGTAAGTACACAAGAGTCTTCAAATATATTTATTTTTTCCAGTTAAGAAAAGTCACACCGAGTAGTGGGTACATGGGTATTTGTTATGGTATTCTGACTTTGTTAGTACTTGTAATAATTTATAATAAAAGGTACTAAAGAAGAAAGGTACTAGGAATCAGGTTACCTGATGTCTAGTTCTGACTCCACTAATTTTTTTTTACTTAACCTTGGATTAAGTAAGAGTTCACACATTTCCTGGTTTCAAAACTTAACTACAAAAATATAGCAATCAAGACAGTGTGGTTCTGGCATAATGATAGACATATGGATCAAGAGGCTAGAACTCAGAGTTCAGAGATACACCTTTACATTTATGGATGGTTTATTTTTTGACAATGGTGTGAATACAATTCAATGGAAAAAGAATAGTCTTTTCAACAAACAGTGCAGGGATAACTGGATCTGTATCTATAAACAAATGAATGAAGGTGGATCCCAATCCCTCACCCCTTATGTAAAAATGAATTTAAAACAGATCATGGAAAGAACTCAGATGGGATGATTTCTGGGGTCTTTCTTCCAGAAATAAAATTTATGTGAAAATAAAAAATTATTCATTCAACTATTCATTCATTCCACAAACATTTACTACTTATCTACTATGAGGAAGCTGTTACGCCATGTGTCGGACATATAAAGGTGTACATTATAAAATTCTTGTCTTTCAGGATTTCTCAGTCTAATGAAGAAAGTTCAAAATGATATAATAGCACAGAATATAGTATGGTTCTTATGGCCTCAACTCTACCAAATACCAGACTCATACATCCAACTGTCTACTGAAATCTCCACCTTAGTGGTGAATTACCTTTATTCCTTCTCCTTCCTCACTCTTTTTTCTATTTCTTTTTGGTGTGTGTGTGCTTGGGGGGGGAGGGCAGAGGGAGAGAATCTTAAGCAGGCTCCACGTCCAGCACTGAGCCCAACTTGGAGCTTGATCTCATGACCCTGAGATCATGACCTGAACCAAAATCAAGACTTGGATACTTAACCAACTGAGCCACTCAGCCACCCCTTTTCCTTCCTCATTCTTAAGATCTAAGTGATGATAAGGGTATACTTGTGACTGTGATGTGTGACGTAAGTCCAACTGAAACATAATGATGACCTAAATGTGCTTTGGAATTTAATGATTTTATAAAGTTACCATGGTGCCTATCTGGGTAAGGAGGGGTGGGCAGGGAACACTACCCTATAATGGACCACAGGAAGATTTTGGAGCAAAACATCTATTAAGTGGGATAAAGACCATAACAGCTTTGTGACAGTCTGTGGAGGATGGGAGTTGAGTTAAAAACAACTTTTGTAAGAGGCTTTTGAATTTTAGAATCCAAACAGAAGAAGGATTATCATCCTATATTCTCTACACTAAGATGTCCCCAATAAAATGTAATCACTGTACAATGATGAAGTTTGATTCTATTTCTTCAATCTTCCCTCAAATCTTCTACTTCTCTCCATTTTCATGGCAGATATATTTGAATTTGCCTATAGGCACCAACTACCTTTTTTTTTTTTTTACTTTGTTGTATCTGTAGGAGTGAACAAAGCTGGAACTGAGTGGATGCTTACTGAAAGAAAATATGCGTTGTCTATAGGTCTCGTCACAGATTCCCCGGGTCCCAGTGATCATAAAAGACAGAAAAAAAAGACAGACAGCACAGCTTCCATCTTGCATCATTTCTCATAGAAGAAATGGCTGATGTACTACATGTGGAAGTAGGACCAGCTTTTCAGGTGGAGAATTACTAAAAGAGCTACTAAGTCAGGTTAAAGTTTCTAGGTGACAGGAATCTATGAAAAAGAACTGAAAAGTTGCTTCAGGGACAAATGGAGGGAAAAAATAGTCAACCTCCTGTTCAGGGTGTGAGCTAATCTCAGCTGTCACTTTGCCGGTAATTCCTGCCTACTATTTATAAACTAAGACTCAAGATAAATGTAGCAGATGACAAAATGTTCCAAACAAAGTGCAAAATAAAATGATCTAAAGATCCAAAATTTTTCGAATGGGTAAAATTTAAAGTTTTTGTTTCTTAAACAGAATAAAGCTGAACACACATACAAAGGTAATAATGAAATAAAAGGCAAAGAATTTTTGAGTAAAGAAAGCATCAAAGTGTTAAACTAAGCCAAGACTAAAATGTGAGGAGTAAAAATGTCTAGGAACCACAGATAAAAAGTTAAAAGCAAAAACAAACAAAAAACAAACAAAACCCCAAAACCCACACAAGTATCCACAAGCATAAGCTAAGAGCAAGCATGAAATAAATAAAAAAAGAACCCAATAAAATAAGATGAAAAAATAATCTTTAAAAACAATCCACTCAAGTATCCATTGATGGGCAAATGGATATGGTATACACATACAATGGAATATTATACAGCCATAAAGAGGATGAAGTGATGTATTCTACAACATGGATGAACCTTGAAAACATGTTAAATGAAATAAACCAAACACAGAAGGATAAATACCATGTGACTACAATTACATGAATTATCTAGAATAAGCAAATTCATAGACATAAAGTAGATTAAAGGTTGCCAGGGTCCTGGAAAAGGAGGCAGTGCGGAGTTATTGTTTCAAGGACCTCTTTCTTTTGGGTTATGATAGTGTTTTAGAAATAGTGGTGATGACTGTACAACATTGTGGATGTAATTAATGTCACTGAATTATACACTTAAAACTGGTTAAAATGGCTAATTTTATGTTATGCACAATTTTACCCCAATAAAAAAAAATAAGGTAGTCAAAACAATCTAAAAAGAAAAAAATAAACATGCAACAAAACAATTTAAACCAGAAACTAAATTAAAATAATATGGTAAATTTCTGCAAAAGCATCATCCCCAAATGTAATTTAAGGGGTCTAAGGAACATAACAAGTATATGGTCTAGGGGTATGTCGAAGTGGTGGCAACAGAAATAGATAGCTTAATTTCAAATAAGCAGGATGACCATATAATTTGCCATCTTAACCAGGACATTTTTGAGAGGAAAGGGGGCACTATTAATAATTACACAGGAACAACAGGTGTAGACTGGAACTGTCTCACGCAAATAGAATGTGTGGTGTCTTTACATATAACGGCAATTGGGTCCTCAAGGTTGAGGTCAGGCCCACAGCTTGGGGTCTGGCCAAAGTACAATAAATAGTCTGATAGCATCTTCCGGAAGGACCCAAGTTGTCAAAAATGCCTTTTTTTCTTTTTTTTTAAACAAAGAATTAAAACACAATTACACGGAGTTATTGAAGTTTACTAATTTGAGATTCATAAAATAATCAGCATATTATTAGATTTTGTTAAAAGCTATTATGGTATTCTAGGAATTTCAGAAAGCTGAATTATACTTTGAAATGTACTAGTAGGCATAAGGATTTCCTAAGGTGAATCATCTTCCATAAATATATATCTTTATATATATAACTGTATAGATACATATGCATATATTCTTTTATACTTAAAAAGAATTACAGACATTTTAACATTTTAAAAATCAAACTAGAATTACTGAGAAAATTAGTAACTGATATCCTACCCATTCTTTATCTTTAAAATAAATCTTAAAAAAAATAAATAAAATTAATCTTAATGACCTACAAATAGGTTAACTTAAAATGTCCATACCTTACTTGAGAAGCTCCGACTTGGGATGTTTCTTGCTAACTCTGATACCGTGGGTTTATTCTGCAGACACTTGGTTAGGTGATATTTTTTCAATTTTATTCTATTGTAATAATGATCAGCGAAGTTACAGTGATTCAAGTGCTGTTTCTGCATGCATTTCCCAAGGTGAGGAATACTATACTTCAAAGCCTGGAGAAATAATTTGCTCTTCTGCTGCATGATATCAGAGTCCCTGGTTTATGCTCCCTTTGGGGCTGTCAGCACATGATTCCATAGGAAGGATTACACGATAGTGGGTTCTCAGAGTATCTAAGATTGGCAGTTCTTATCCCTCCCCTTCAGGGCCATCCACCCTTCAGGTTATGGACAACTGCAGACAGCTGATAACTCAGGTTAAAAATACCTGAAAACTTGTATAAGTTAAAGTTTCATTCAAATCACACTTCTCGGCAGACGTGACTTAAATGTCTCATTTGTAAAGTCAATCCTATCAGGCTCAAACTACGCAGCACTGATTCTGGTACACATGGGGCAAACTAAAAAATAACAAAACAAAAAACAAAAACAAAAAACCAAAAATGTAAATTTGCAAACAAATACACAGACCTAATCAGGGCATCTCCAGAACTCCTGAGGGCATTAAAGGCAAAATGGCTTTGCTCCTACAAAATTCAGAACAATATCTTTGGTATGTACATGAAGGATAAACTGGAAAAGCCTGCTTCCTTAATAAAGTAGAGGAGTGTTGAGTGTTCACTTAGTGCCAGATACTTTTATATATTTTGTCTGGTCTAGACTTCATAAGGACCTGACAGAATAGCCATTAAAACATTCGTTTTACAGATGAGCAAGCTGTGGCTCTGGGAGGTTTTGGCAAGTGCCCTACATCACTTGGAAAGAAGGTAGTAGAGCAAAAAGTCCAATCTGGTTTGGCTCCAAAGCTTGGACATAACAACTGAACTTAACGTTGAAAAGATATTCAGCTCTTTCGTTAAAACAAAACACATCACTTCAGGATAAACAAATACGATGTGAGCCCACCGCTGGCTTCTGCTGAAAAGATGATTCTCATTAACTCATCAAAGTAAGGCTAATAAGTAATTAAGAGAGACACCTGGGTTCGTGTCGTCATTCTGGCACTCACCACCTGTGCCTCAGTTTCTTCATCTGCAAAACTAAGATGATGACACCATTTGCCTTACGTTGTTGTAAGAAAATTAGACAATATATGTAAAGATCTTAATACAGTGCCTGGCACGTCGTGTGCACACAATAAATGCTGGCTACTATTATTGTAAAAAAAAAACCAACCAAAGTATTTTGCACACTGTTGCATGTCATCATGGAAGCCTTCCACAAAACGCCCCTCAGTATCGAAGGTACAATACTGCGTCAGATTTACTGGAGGTCTGATCCGCTACGAGGCCTCCGCCGCCCTCACCCCCGAACCTGTGTCGCAGCGAAATAACGGGCGAGTGGGGATAAGGCATCAACAGCCAACACCAACCACCCCCAACCCCCACCCGCCAAGGCCCCGTAAGGACCTAAATCATTACATCCATGCCGACAGCCTCAACGCATCCATCTTTCATCTGCAGGGAGAAGACAGTATGCAAGGCTAGGGCACGGGGGAGGGGGAGACGAATGGGTGTTCCCGGGGGGACCAACTCATTTTCCCTGCGCAACTCTCCACCCCAGGGATGAGGCGAAGTGAGCGCAAGGAGGTTGGGGGTAGGCGGTGGTGGCAGTTTGTGCCACGCGGAGAAGGGACGCCAGGCAAAAAGAGAGGGGACTGAGGCGTCACTGGGTGAAGGGAAAATGGGGAGAACCCCTTCTGTATAAGGTATGCCCCTCCATACGTACGCAAGTTGAAGGACAGTCGACCTGGCTCTGCACACCGAAACGAGAGAGGGCAAATCCGAGAAGCAGAAGCTCTCAGGAAGGAGCACTAGTGTTACCTCAGTCGCGTCCGGCCGAAGTCTGCGTTATTTAAGCCGCAGAACCACAGCCTATCCAGAGCCGCCCAGAGCTGGTTTGCAGCACGCCGGTCTGCGTAACCCCAGTCAAGCACAAGCCCTAAGCAGATTTCGCCATGTTTATTGTGGTCATGAAGAGCTTCTCCTACTCCTGGGTTTTTTAAAAGCCTGGAAGTTTTAAGACTTTCCGTTATTCACTAGTCTTCTGGGCTCGAGATGAGGCACGGGACAAGGGGAAAAGAGGAACCGGTGTCCCGCGAGTTCTGCCACAACTCTCTTACTTTTCGGTTCGCCCTCACTAAAGATGGCCGCCAGCAAAATGGTGCAATGACGCGAGCTGCGCTGCCCTGGTTGCCAAGGAGACGCGAATACCGGAAATGCGGAATTCGGGGAGGGTGCATGCTACAGGGCGGTCGGAGGGAGGTCCGGCTTACAGGTCCTGACTGGGAAGAAGTCGGCAGGTCCTGGCAGGGGAGAGCTGCGGCCGTGACAACTCGGGGTATATAGGCGGCGTTAACGGGATGGAGTCGCAAGTCGCGGACGACCAGGCCGGCGAGGCTGAGCGAGCTGAGGGTGAAGGCCCAGCAAGCGGCAGCGCCTCTCGAGGGCTTCAAGTCTCGGAGCCCTTGGGGGCCGCCAGGTGGAAGCTCCTGCGGCAGGTAAGGGAGAGCCCCCTGGCCTCACCTTTGCATCTGGTCACTTCCCTCGCAGGTACGCGGCGAGCCACCGGCCGTGACTCTCTCTCCTCTTGGCAGCTTCCGGGGTTCCCTCGTAGTTTTGACGGGAGCCACCTGAGAAGCGCCCCCTTGCTTCTACTAAGGGTCCCACCGAAAGGGAGGGATTAAGGTGGGACGCGGAGGGAGCAGCCAACGCTGAGTTCCTGGGAAACTCACATGGAATTAGATCTTCTTTTGGATATTTGTCTGCATCTGGGGGACTTTTCTCTTTGCTCGCCAGCCCCATTGGTGGGACCTCCGCTCCTCATCCTATGCTGCTTCTCTTTCCTGCTTATGTTTTACTTCTTTCCCCGGGTTTCTTCTAGCTTCTTATCTGCCAGCCTGAGTCTAGTTAGTTAAAAGTTTGGCCCCTTTCTTGGAGATCAGCGTGGTTGACTGTGTTGGGATTGTGATGTTGCACGTGCTGTCCGTACAGCGGAGTGTGGAAGGTGTATCAAGAGCTGCCTCTGGGGCGCCTGGGTGGCTCAGTGGGTTAAAGCCTCTGCCTTCGGCTCAGGTCATGATCTCAGGGTCCTGGGATCGAGGCCCGCATCGGGCTCCCTGCTCGGCGGGGAGCCTGCTTCCTCCTCTCTCTGCCTGCCTCTCTGCCTACTTGTAATCTCTCTCTCTGTGTCAAATAAATAAAATAAAATCTTTAAAAAAAAAAAGAGCTGCCTCTGTCTTTCACTGAGATGTGAAGTTTTCATGTTGATCTTGTAGTTTGAAGTGATCAGTGAGATTCTTGGTGCCCAAGGTGGACTAGTCCGGGTGCGTTGGTTTGTTTAATGGCGGTTATTTTCTAGTACTTAAGAGTTGCTGCTGTTGCTGGTAACTTCAGTTGTATGCAAGTTTGACAAATGTCTGATTTGACATCACCGACCCCCTTTCCAAACTTCTCGCCCCTCTTCCCCCCGCAAACCTCTTGAAGTAAAATCTGTTTACTGTTTTGCACACCAGGTGTTCTGCCTCTGCTGAGGTTTCCTCCTGAAAACTTGACTCAAGAGAACACTTTTCATTTCTGACTGTTGTTTTCGAGAGGAATTTTCCAGCAATGGCCACTTTATTTGAGATTGTGTTTAGTATTTTGAAGGTTACTTTGTTTGCGGTTGTCTCCGGTCACCTTTTCGTATGGTGTCATGACATAACTCAGTGATCATTTCTTTGCAGATGCTTTGAAAGTCTTCTCAGAGCATTAATAATCTGGTTTTGTTATTAATGTTACAAAATTATAGGATAACAAATGCATGTCCTCGTAGATCATTATCATAGGAACTTTCTACAGTGAAATAAACATCAGTTAAAGTTGAACTATTAATGTAGTCAATTAGGGCCTTGAATTAATCAATCGAATCTTACAGTGATGATTTCAGTGATTCTTAGTATAGTAAGAACTCCAGTTAACCAGCACTTATGTTCATTCTGAGTTGCTGTCTACATCAGAACAAGGACAAGCTTTAGTTATGGCTGCCATTTGTACTCCCCACATGTTTTGACATTTAATGTTTTGGTACATGTGTGATTTGGGTTTAGAGTCTTCTTTTTATTTATTTATTTATTTATTTGACACAGAGAGAGAGATTACAAGTAGGCAGAGAGACAGGCAGAGAGAGAGGAGAGAGGAGGAAGCAGGCTCTCTGCTGAGCAGAGAGTCCGATGTGGGCCTCGATCCCAGGATTCTGGGATCATGACCTGAGCTGAAGGCAGAGGCTTTAACCCACTGAGCCACCCAGGCGCCCAAGGTTTAGAGTCTTCTTATCTTCTTTTCTACTTGTTGAATAACTGTTCATTTTTTCGGAACTACATTTTAATGTTTTCTGTGAAGACTCTCCTGTCTCGTCTGGGCTGAGTTAGACCCTCAGCTCACTCTACCAGTGAATGCCATATCATGTCATTTTATGATCATTTGATCAGTCTATCTAACTTACTAGAATGGGAGTTCTCCCTGGGAAAAGATGATATTTTATTAATCTCCATCCTCTGCACGTTGCATCGTGCCTGGCTAGTTGATTTTTTTTTTTTTTTTAGCAGATATTGTTAAGTGTTGTGGAAAGCCTGAGAGTAAGTGGCCCATAGTATCAAGTCCTCAGTGTATTGTATCAGTTAGCTGTTAATGAGTAACAAACAACTACAACATTAAGATGGCATACACCAGTATGCATTTATTTTGTTTGTGTATCTGTGGGCCACCTGGGAGTTGACTGACAGAGGCTGTCATCAGCCGACTGGCTCTAATCTTTGCACCAGTTGGCTGACATATTCTCCTGGTGATGGCAGAGGTATAAGAGAGCAAGGGCAACCACCAAAACACATTTTAAGCCCTTGCTAACATCCTGTTGGCCAAAGTTAATATACTTGGCCAAGCTTAAAATCAAAGGGCAAAGAAATATACTCTTTTCTTGAAGGGCGCAAGAAAGGAAGTGAATATTTTTCCATAATAAATCTAAGGTATCATGTATATTAAACATTTGCAGGCGCTTAGTAAGTATGTCTTAAACAAACGGACCATCCACATCTTGTATGCATCCAGAACTGGAAAACTCAGGAATCTAAACAGTGATGCAGATATGCAGCTCTCTCTCTCTTATGGGACATCTTCATCACATCTACTTGTGTCTGCTTGTTTTCTTCTTCACAGTTCTGTCATTCCCTTAAGGGCTTCAGTGCTATCTAATGGTCCTTCACTTTAACTGTTCAATATTTTTTTTTGGTTTTGTAATTAACCTTTTTTTATTTTTATTTTTTAAGATTTTATTTTATTTTTGACAGAGAGAGAGACACAGCGAGAGAGGGTACACAAGTGGGGGGAGTGGGAGAGGGAGAACAGGCTTCCCACAGAGCAGGGAGCCTGATGCGGGGCTCGATCCCAGGACCCTGGGATGATGACCTGAGCCGAAGGCAAATGCTTAACGACTGAGCCACCCAGGTGCCCCTGTAATTAACCTTTTTTAAAGAAAAAAAACCCATTGACCTAGTTCATCATTTGATACTAGGTCACATGATAAATTGCTGACTTTTGAGCCTAGTGCTCACTTTAATAAGATGAAGACTATGGATCAGTATTGATAGAGGCTTTGGATAGTAGTCTATTTTCCTCTTTGTCCTGTCTCATTACCTGATAGCAAAGATGGCTATTGGCAATTACAGGCTTTTGTCATTCCCTCAACTAGTGATCTAGAAGAAATGACCCTTTTCCCTAACACCCAAATAATGTCCATTAATGACTCTAATAGGCCAAGTTTGGACCAGTTGTTGGGTCCAGGAGAATGAGGCACTTTGGCTCTCTGGGACATTAGCCCACCCTGTGGCAGAGAAGATAACAATCCCATCATTATTTCACAGAGTGAGGAAGGGGCAGTTCCCAAAAAGAAGGGATGTAGGGCAGGTGAAAAAGTAGCAATGACCATTATACACATATTCACAAACATCTACAGAATGAATAATCTTACCTAGAGGTCTAATACTTGACTTAATCTGATTAAAGGCACATGATTTAAATTAAAACACTGTGCCATATGTTTGAAACTATCAGTGCTGAAAGAGACAGTGTGATTCTTTGCCTTTTCCTAGATCTCTGATGTTCAGCAAATTAACATCCCCTCTCATATAATTAGTATCTATTCCATAGGGTTATTTGAAGATTTAGAGAAAAGTGTAAGTTTTCCTTGGTCAGATTTTTATTTATGCATTGTATTTTTTTAAATTTATTTATTTATTTATTTATTTATTTATTTATTTATTAGAGAGAGAGAGAGAGCTCACAAGCAGGCAGAGTGGCAGGCAGAGGCAGAGGGAGAAGTGGGACTTGATCCGAGAACCCTGGGATCATGACCTGAGCTGAAGGCAGCTGCTTAACCAACTCAGCCACCCAGGCGTCTCATGTATTTTTATTTTTTAAATTAGTTTTAGAGGTAGCATTTAGCAATTCATTAGTTGTGTATAACACCCAGTGCTCATTACATCAAGTGCCCTCCTTAATGCCCATCACCCAATTATCCCTTTCACCCCACCCACTTACGCTTTGTATTTTTAAAATAATTTAGCACTATTCAGACTTTTTGTCTCTTGTGTCAGTTTTGGTAGTTGTATTCTTCTAGGAACTTGTCCATTTCATCTAAATTTTCATAGTTTTTGTAATATCCCTTTGCTGTTTTTTAATGCCTGCCGGATCTATAGTAATCTCCCTATGTCACATTCATATTTATATTTTCTCTTTTTTCTTATTAGTGTTATCAAGGATTTGTCAGGTTTATTAATCTCTTCAAAGAACCAACTTCTGGTGTTGTAATCCTTCTAGTTAGATTTTTGTTTTCTACTTTATTGATTTCTATATTTTAGAGAACTTAATTTGCTTCTTTTTGTACTTTTTGCAATGGATGCTTAGTTTACTGATTTTTAGCCTTTCCACAAGTTTTCCTCTAAGCACAAATTTATCTGCATTTCATATGTCTTGAAATGTGTATTTATTATTGAGTTCAAAGTACTTTCAGAT
The DNA here is from genome assembly GCA_002007465.1 of Ailurus styani. Taxonomy (NCBI): domain Eukaryota; kingdom Metazoa; phylum Chordata; class Mammalia; order Carnivora; family Ailuridae; genus Ailurus; species Ailurus styani. The sequence goes on from LNAC01000096.1 coordinate 1,421,821, forward strand.
TTCTGTTGGGTTTTCTTTTTTTTTTGGTTCATAAGTTATTTAGAAGTATATTGCTTTATTTCCAAGTATATTTGGTGTTTTAGATAACTTTTTAGTTGTTTTTCATTTGATTATGAATATTAGGCTGTTCTAGATCGTCAAAAAAACTTTCTATTATGGGAAATGTCAAATATATACAGAACTAGAGATAATAATATAATAATCACTCATATATCTATAAACTTCAATAATTTTTAAGCTCCTAACCAACTTTATTTTATCTCTGTTCTCTCATCGCACCCTCCTATTCAAGATTATTTTGGAATGAATCCCAGATATATTGTTTTTTCTTACAGATATTTCAGTATATATCTGTACAAGATGAAATTTAAAAAATTATTAAAGGGGCACCTGAGTGGCTCATTCAGTTACGTGTCTGCCTTCAGCTCAGGTGATGATCCCAGGGTCCTGGGATTGAGCAAGGGAGCCTGCTTCTTCTCTGCCTGCCTCTCCCCCTGCTTGTGCTTCCTCCCTTTCCCTATCTGTCTGTCAAATAAATAAAATCTTTAAAAAAATAATTAAAATACCATACCACACCCAAAATAATTCCTTGATGTCATGAAACAGCTGATCAGTTTCCAAATTTCCCCCATTGCCTCAAAATTTTTCTTTACAATTTATTTTGAAACATGATTCAAATAAGGTCTGAACATTGTTATTAGTTGATAAGTTTCATAAGTCTTTTTTAAATAAAGCTTTTATTAAGTAACCCTGCATTCAATATGAGGCTTGAACTCATGACCCCAAGTTCAAGAGTCTCATGCTCTTCTGACTGAGCCAATCAGGCACCATGTTTCATAAGTCTTTTTAATCTAAATGTTCCCTCTGCGTATGTTTGCCAGAGAGAGAGAGCAAGAGAGAAAGAGTATGCAAGAGCACAAGCAGAGGGAGCAGCAGACAGAGGGAGAAGCAGGCTCCCTGCTGAGCAAGGATCCTGGTGCAGTACTCCATCCCAGGACTCTGGGATCATGACCCAAGCCCAAGGCAGATGCTTAATTGACTGAGCCACCCAGGTGTCTCTCTCTGCATATGTCTCTTTCACCTCTTGCCATTTATTTATTGAAGAAATTGAGTTTGTTTTCTTTTTTCTTTTTTTAAGATTTTATTTATTTATTTGACAGAGAGAGAGAGAGAGATCACAAGTAGGCAGAGAAGCAGGCAGAGAGGCAGGAAGAGAGAGAGGGGGAAGCAGGCTCCCTGCTGAGCAGAGAGCCCGATATGGGCCTCGATCCCAGGACCCTGAGATCATGACCTGAGCCGAAGGCAGAGGCTTTAACCCACTGAGCCACCCAGGCGCCCTGAGTTTGTTTTCTCTCAGAGTTTCCCATGATTTGATTTTTGCTAATTGTACTTGATGATGATGTTTAATGTGTTTCTTCATGCCTGATTTCCTATTTTCTGTAAGTTCCTATTTCCTAGATATAGAGGCTTGACCAGATTCAGATTTAATGTTTTTGGCTTGGTCTGGTTTGGTTGGTCAAGATGATAGTAGGATATGTTTTCATCATCAATCATCAGTTGATCAATGTCATTAATCACAATGGTGTCTGGTTATTTCTCTTATTTATTTATTTATTTATTTAATTTTCCCCAGGGGTACAGATCTGTGAATCATCAGGTTTACACCTTTCACAGCACTCACCATCGCACAAACCCTCCCCAGTGTCCATAACCCATTCACCCTATCCCTACCCTCCCACCCCGCAGTAACCCTCAGTTTGTTTCGTGAGATTAAGAGTCTCTTATGGTTTGTCTCCTTCCTGATCCCATCTTGTTTCATTTTTTCCCTCCCTACCCCCCATGACCGCCCGCCCTGCCCCTCAAGTTCCTCATATCAGAGAGATCATATGATAATTATCTTGGTTATTTCTCTTCTTGATGATGATTGTCTAGGTTCATGAATTCATGAGGAGGTTGAAAAATGGTGATATTCTAATTGTGTCATTCCTTCTTCATTTATTTCTTGGGATGCTATTATAGAGACAAACTTCCGGGGCGCCTGGGTGGCTCAGTGGGTTAAAGCCTCTGCCTTCAGCCTCAGGTCATGATCTCAGCCTTAAAGCCTCAGGTCATGATCTCAGGGTCCTGGGATCGAGCCCTGCATCTGGCTTCCTGTTCAGCGGGGAGCCTGCTTCCTTCTCTCTCTCTGCCTGCCTCTCTGCCTACTTGTGATCTCTCTCTCTTTGTCTGATAAAAAAAGAAAATGACAACCTCTCCTTATCATCTATTTGGCTGTTCTTAGTTACAGTTCATATAGGAAAGACAGAAAAATACTTGATTTTTTTCTCTTTGTTTACTAGTTTTTCAAATAATGAGTTGGTTCTCTAGCATCCTTTGAAGATCATTAATGGCTTATTTAAAAAAATACCCTGATGAACTCATATGTTTTGATTCTATTACATTTATTACCTTTGTTAATGCTCACACTGTCCCATCTTTAACCCTTGGACCCTATTCAAATTGGCTTTGGAGGTCTTTTGACAGAACTCTTAATTTTTTATGGCTTTCTTGTTTTCTTGTGTGCAGGTTGTCCTAAGTTCATTTGTACAATTCATGCCGTTTCTCCAAGGGGGCTTACTTTGTATTAATAGAAAATGATATTTAGAGATGGCAGTATGGACATTAAGTGTGTCCATTGTTCTAGTTTGGTCATTGTTTTTAGAACTTTTAAGTGGTAAGATGTAGGAAATATCTATCTTTTAAAAAATGTTTTAATAAAATAACCATTGGTTTCTTTTTTTTTTTTAATAAAATAACCTTAGTTTCGGGCGCCTGGGTGGCTCAGTGGGTTAAAGCCTCTGCTTTTGGCTCAGGTCATGATCTCAGCGTCCTGGGATCGAGGCCCGCATCGGGCTCTCTGCTCAGCAGGGAGCCTGCTTCCTCCTCTCCCTGTCTCTCTGCCTGCCTCTCTGCCTACTTGTAGTCTCTCTCTCTGTGTCAAATAAATAAATAAAATCTTTAAAAAAAAAATAACCTTAGTTTCTATTATACTTTATTCACATCCAGAGCTACAGAGTTTTTGCTTCAACATCATTAATCTTACAGCTATATTTGTTTCTCCCATAGTTAAAAACCCAGTTTTCAATGACCCCCAACAAAATTACTCATTTGATTTATCTTAAAACAGACACAATTACACGCACGCATGAGACAGGCTCAGAACAATATACCTGCCCCTGCTTAGGTAGTAAGCTTTGAAATTCAGCTTTTATCCCCTAAATCCTATGGATTTAGCTCTTTCTATTGGAATTGAATCAGTGTCCCCACAAGGAAAGTGATTGTAAAAGCCAGGCTCACCTCTCTAGATTTATTTCCTTTTTAAGTTATTACACTGATAAATCTTCACTAGTTCTCTGCTTTGTTTTTTTTTCTCTGCTACCTTTAAATAATGTTTTAAGATTTTCTGTCCAGGGTGCCTGGGTGGCTCAGTCGGTTAAGCATCTGACTCTTGGTTTCAGCTCAGGTCATAATTTCAGGTTCTGGGATTGAGCCCCACATCAGGCTCCACACTCAGCATGGAGTCTGCTTGTCCCTCTCCCTCTACTCCTCCCCTGCTCGCTTTCTCTCTCTCTCTCCCCCTCCCACTCTCTCCTTCTTTCTGGAATAAATAAATAATAAAAAAATCTTAAAAAAAAAAAAGATATTCTGGGGTGCCTGGGTGGCTCAGTGGGTTAAAGCCTCTGTCTTCAGCTCAGGGCATGATCTCAGGGTCCTGGGATTGAGGCCCGCATCGGGCTCCCTGCTCAGAGGAGAACCTGCTTCCTCCTCTCTCTCTGCCTACTTGTGATCTCTCTCTATCTGTCAAATAAATAAATAAAAATCTTAAAAAAATAAAAAAGATATTCTGTTCACTTTCTCTTATTGTCTCCAGTAAGAAACTTTGAACACCTAACCTGTGTTTATATGATACGAACACAATATTTGGTTTTATTTCAAAGGTTCTGAAGCAAAAGCACCTGGATGATTGCCTGCGACATGTATCTGTAAGAAGATTTGAATCATTTAATCTGTTTTCAGTAACAGAAGCCAAAAAAAGGGCAACTGAAGAGGAAATTGGTGCATGGGTCCGATATACAAGTGTCTTCTATCCTGAGTACAGTATTTCTTTAAGGTAAACATCACTCCAGTGACGATTTTTTAAAAAGTATTTTTCTCTTGTAGAAGAAAAGCAGTCTAATAAGGGTCTCATTATTCATTCTATTGAGTTTGCAGGTAATCTTGATCAGAACTTGGGTTTTGCAACATTGTGTTAGGAAATCCTGCTACTTTAACTGGGTTTTGTTGTATTCTCAGAACTAAAGAAGAAAAATTCTCAGGAATGTAGCACCATTTGAGGGCAAAGTGGCTTACAAATCCAAAGGTTCTTTTTAACCATTCTCTCATAGCATTTGACAAAAAAACAAGTTCTTTTTGAGGAGGCAAGGAAGGGTGAAAGTGAAAACAGAATTTTCCAAACTACTCTTCAAGTAGTAGTTATCTGAAAAATCAAGCTTTGGTATTTTTCCCATTCATGTTTTGTCACTTTTCGAATAGAATCTAAAGAATAGGAGGAGAAAATTCAGCTGAAAACACTGATATTGTGAGAAGCATACAGACTGTTCTGGCTATAAAAATCATTTAAAAAGAGACAGGAGAGTTGCAAACTGAAGTAAGAAGATACCATTTTTACTGAATTAATTTTCTCTCACAGTTATAGTCTAGCATATTGCAATATTACTGTAGGTGTTTGATTTTATAAAATCTTCCTTTTTTGACAAGATTTCACATTTTGAAAGGGAGGGTGGAGCACATTTACAGTAACTGTAAGAAGAGCAAAAAACATTTTAAGTGGAATGTGACTGAATAAGGTTTAAGTGAGGCAAGGAATAATTTTAAGAAAAAAAGTTTTCACAAAGGATGTCTATTTATAGCATATGTTTCTTGAACTATTTCAGTTTAAAATATCTAAGCTTTAAAAGACATCATAATAGCTTAAAATTTAGGATCTGGGTAAAAATGACTAGGGTGGGCAGGGAAGAACAATTAGGATCTGGTTTCATAATTGTTGAAAATTCCAAAAGAAGATAAAAACCTAGGGATTTGTGAGCTTGCCTGTATATTCATTTTGAGATTCTAATTCGAATACCTCAACTGCCTCACGTTCTCATGGAGATAATTGGTTTAGTTCTTGGTTAGAAAGGGAGGAAAAATTCATTATGTGCTTACTATATGCCCTGTACAGAGCAAGGTGTCTCCATGTCTGCTAATTCATGTAATCTTTACAGTAACTGCAAAGTAGTAATGAAGATGATTAAATAATTGAAAGATAGTATCTATAAGGAAATTAAAGAGAAGGAAGAACAGAGTGACTCAGTAGCAGTCTTCAGGTGTAGAGTTCTAAAACTTACCCTCTACATTCATGGGTGACAAGATGCAGTAAGTGTAAAATGTGCCAATAGTAATTTCCTGACATCTTCAAGGTCCTGGAAGGGTTAGCTGGAGAGAATGTGACATCTTCTGTTCTTTAGAGTTTTCAAACCAGGGCACAGTTCTGTTGCAGATGACCCTGATGTAGCAGGAACCCAGGCTCCAGGGTAAGCTGAGACCCCTTTCCGATGGCATGGTTCTTTGTGCTATATCTGTTTTTCAAGAAAATAAACACCAATCTCTTGTTGAGCCCTCTTTTATGGAGAGAAGACAGGTGACCAAGCTAAAACATTGGTCTCAATTGCTACCAAGATTTAGCCTCTTTTTTCAAACTAGTTTTGTTTCTCTCAACATTGATAGTGCAAAAATAACAGTAGTTTACATGTATTCTAGAGCTGAACACTATCTTAGAGTAATTTTGAACAGATCATAACCACATTAATAAAGGCTGACCACTGAGGGACTACTATATGACAAGCAATGTTGTGAGTGATTTACATGTATTAGTTTATTTAATCCACTCAGCAGTTTATGAGGTAAATACTGTTATTATCCTCTTTTCACAGATGAACAAAGTGAAACCCAGAGAGGTTAAATCACTTGATTGAGGTCGCATGGCCAGTGATTGTGTCTCTATTCAAACCACAGTGGTCTGGTTCCACAGCCTATACTTTTTAAAAACTTTTGTTTTGAAGTAATTACAGATGTTCAGAAAGTTGCAGAAATAGTACAAGTTCACATACCCTTCACCTAGCTATCTCCATTGGTAACATTTTATATAATGACAGTCACACAATGCTAGACTATTATATAATGCAGTGCACTGTCTGCACTTTCAACTTCTGTACATGCTGTCTCTCCGGAGGCAATCATGTATCCGCTTATTCATTTTACAGATGAAGGGATTAAGGCCCAGATAAACTAATTTCCTCATTGATTATTCTGAGCATTCTATTTCTTACTCCATAATTCTGTTACTGTATAGGAAATCACTGAAATTACTGCAATTGCTTAGGTAGGGGAGGATATCTGCCAGGAATAGTTCATTCCATTCCATTGCCAATTTTGTTCATGTTGATTTCTTTTACTACTTCCTCTTGTTTTCTGTTATCTGCCCAACGTGGATCTCCATTCTTCTTCCTTTAATATCTCATATCAACTCTTTTTTCAACCTGCTTCCACGACCTTTCTTCAGCTACCTTTATCTTCTTCAGTATTGTTTGAATTGTGAGCATTCTAAAGTTTAAAAAAATTACTTGCTGTAGCTAAAGGTAGTGGTTTAGAAGGTAGTTTTGGAATGGAGTACCATTATTTTCATCTACATTTTTGAAGTTTGTTAAATCAGCACTGTGGAATGATTGAAAAAAAAGTGCATAATTTTAAATAAATTTAAATCAATAAATATTTAATGGCATCTTCTATATAGGTTAATAAAAAGAAAAGTAACATATATCATCCTCAAGGATTTTTTTTATTTTTATTTTTTAAAAGATTTATTTATTTATTTGACAGAGAGATAGAGACCACAAATAGGCAGAGTGGCAGGCAGAGGGAGAGGGAGAAGCAGGCTCTCCTCTGAGCAGGGAGCCTGATGCAGGGCTTGATCCCAGGACCCTGGAATCATGACCTGAGCTGAAGGCAGTCGCTTAACTGACTGAGCCAATCAGGCACCCCCCGCCAAGGGTTTTAAATATGTGAAAAGTTAAATAATAAAAATATTAAATTAGAAGGAAAGGTAAGCAGCTATTCTCAGAACTCTCATTAGGCAGTGCATAACTAATTTCCAAAGGAATGGAAGACTTCATACAAATTAGGAGTTTAGAGGTGAGAGTGCTTTACTGAAGGCCTAGAAGGGCAGGGGTTTAAGGTGGATCTGGAAGTAGTTGGAACTTCCGAGGGAAAGTGAGAAGTCATTTCAGATCAGGGCAAAGGCACTAGAAAATATCCAGGGGGAGAAAGTGCAAGGCAGAATCATCAGTGGCCCTGAAGAACCCCATCACAATCTCTAGGGGAACCATGGTCAATATGTGTTATATGACGATGACTCTGCTATGACGATGTTCTCATAAAGGCCTGAGCATTTGAGATGTTTTGGTCCTCATAGAGTATAAATATAAATGCCGTTTCACTTTCTCAATTCTTATCATCTGATGTCACCTGGTCCAATCCAACAGGGATGGTGCCTGTAGTGATTAATACTTGTTATCAATGCTTGTGGTTTTGTACTTAAAATTTCCCTGTGTATTAATTTCTGTCTCTTTAAAGTTTTATTAGGCTTGAAATGAGTATCCTAAGAGGATAAATAGCTGGGTATTTGTGAATTCAAAGTAGTAGATTTTGTTTATATTATCTAAAGTTATATAAGCAGTGGCCTAAATTAAAACTTGGACCCTTATTTTTTGTCAGCCTTGTGTGATGATACTTAAAATGAAGCAATAGCAGGGAGAAGTAGGCGAGTGGGAATAGAAAAATAGAATGAAAGAACAGAGAATTTCCCTTAGTGACTTTTCACCAGAGGCAAAAGTCTGGACAAGGTAAAAGTTAGACAAAATCCCCAGGATGTGTTGTCTTTTCTGTGTATCCGACGACAGTTGACTCTTTGTTCCTAAGTGAAGTATTGAAAGTTAGGAAGTTAAAATCCAGGGTTAAAATCCAGGGTATGACTCCTACTTTATTCTTTGGCAAAGTCTTTTTGTCTTTCTGGTACTTTATTTTTTATTTCTTAGAACCTTACAAAAGAGGTTCTTGTAATGAGATAAATGTTTGTATAGAGAACATCCAGGAGATGTTTATATTAAAAGCTATCCTCCCCATCCTGCTGTCTTTATAAGTTATACTTGCAATTTGTTACAATATTTTGTTATAAACAGAGTTTACTCTATCGATGCTAGAAATTGTTTCCCACTCTCCAGATTTCAACTCAATTTCAGTGCAGTAGGACTTTGCCTATTTTGGAAGCTTTAATACTTACATTATATTTGGAATCAGATAAGTGCCTGAGTTATTCATTTATGAATGTGCATATGTCACAGTTGTAGAAAAAGCCGAGAGGTCTGAACTCTCCTCCTTTCTTTCAATAAGACTACTGTTGCCATGGTAATTGCTGAATTAGAAGCCTAGAGCTTTTAACTTTTGGCTTGTCCTGGGAGCTTAGAATGGGCAAGACATCAGGAATGACTTTGTCTTTGACTGTGGTGCATCTTTCTAGTACAACAGATGCACTGCTGTGAGGTCACATATTGCTTCTCTGGGGAAAGGAAGACATAAAAGTTTCATCCCACTGAATTGAGTATGTACTCTGAGTGCTCATGAAATGAGTACTAGTGATGAGAATGGTATGCTTATGAAATTAGATGTATGGCAGATTATCATTACATATATGGTATATCATAGGTGCTCATTTAAAGTTTGGTAAGGGTGGCACCTGAGACAAATATAAATACTGAATTTATATTTAAAAAGGATAGTTTTAAGGGTGTCTGGGTGACTCAATCCATTAAGCATCTGACTCTTGATCTCAGATCCGGTATTGATCTCAGGGTAGTCTCAGGTAAATCTCATGACTCAAGCTCTGCATGGAGCCTACTTAAAAAAAATATATAGTTCTAATGTTAGTAGTGATATTAACGGCAGAGGTGAGTATTAAAACAGCTTTTGTGGGCGCCTGGGTGGCTCAGTGGGTTAAAGCCTCTGCTTTCAGCTCAGGTCATGATCTCAGGGTCCTGGGATCGAGGCCCGCATCGGGCTCCCTGCTCGGCAGGGAGCCTGCTTCCCCCTCTCTCTCTGCCTGCCTCTCTGCCTCCTTGTGATCTCTCTCCCACTGTGAAATAAATAAATAAAATCTTTAAAAAAAAAAAACAGCTTTTGTTTTCTTGCATTTTGTTTTATATTTTAGAGGGAACTTTATAGAACCTTTCAAATATGATCCAGCGTATGCAGAAATTAAAAGACTAATCCATTGAGTCATGTTTTCATAGAATGTAAATCATAGATGGGTGCTAATGTAACTTAGTTTTTTAGCTTGTTTTAAACTCCAATCACGATTGGTTATATAGTTTGCTTACATATATATGTATGCATGTAACTCTCTTTCTCTATCCTGCTAGCTTCAGATGTACATCATAATGATTTGACGTTTTTATACATTATGAAATGATCCCCATGATAAATCTAGTTACCGTCTATCACCATCCAGAATTATTACATTATTAACTACATTCCTTATGCAGTACATTATATCCCCATGACTTATTTAGACTTTATAACTGGAAGTTTGTTCTTTTTCTTAAAGATTTTGTTTGTTCATTTATTTATTTATGTATTTATTTAGAGCATGTGAACAGGGGAGGGACAGAGGGTAAGGGAGGGAATCTGAAGCAGATTCCATGCTGAGCTCAAAGCATGACACAGGGCTCTCGATCTTATGGTCCTGAGATCATGACCTGAACCTAAATCAAGAGTCAGACGCTCAACCAATGGAGCCACCCAGGCACACCAATAACTGGAAATGTACCTCTTAGTGCCCTTCACCTGCTTCACCCTCTTCTCCTCCACAAACCACAGTTTGTTCTTACATCTATGAGTCTGTTTTTGTTTTGTTTATTCAGTTTTGATTTGCAGTCCCCTGATGACTAATGATGTCCATCCTTTCATGTGTTTTCACTTGTATGTGAAATCCTATGGTATTTGTCTTTCTCTGTCTGACTGACTTCACTCTTTAGCCATTTATTTTTGAAAGACCTCTGAAGCATGTTGCATCTAGAATCAAGTTTTTCAAACCTCTTCCTTCTGAAAACCTCTCTTCTTTCTTCTTCTGAAGCCTTTGAGGGTCCATTTTACTCTCTGGCTTTTCCTTTCTTTTTTGGGGGGGCAGTTTTCTTTTTAATCAAGATAAAATTCATATAACATAAATTTCACCATTGTAACGAACCATTTTAAACTGAAATTCAATGGTTTTTAGTATATTCATAATGTTGTACAGTCATCACCACTGTCTAATTCCAGAGATTTTATCACCCCATAAAGGAATCCCATACCCATTTGTAGTGATTCTCCGTCCTCTTCCCACCCCCCAAACCCTGGCAACCACTAATCTACTTTCTGTCTATATGGATTTGCCTATTTTGGACATTCCACATAAATATAGTCATATAATATGTGGACTTTTATGTCTGACTTCTTTCACTTAGAGTAATGTTTTTGATTCATCTGGGTTACAGCATATATCATTATTTCATTCCTTTTTTATGGCTGAATAATATTTTGTCATACGGATAATACCACATTTTGTTTACCCATTGATCAGTTGATGGACATTTGGATTGTTTCCACTTCTTGGGTATTGTGAATAATACTACCGTGAACATACATACGTAAGTTTTTGTGTGACCGTGTAAAAGTTTTTAATTCTCTTAGGTATGTACCTAAGGGTAAAATTGCTGGGTCATGTGATAAATCTTTATTTAATATTTTGAAGAATGGCCAAATTGTTTTCCACAATGGTTGCACCATTTTGCATTCCTACCAGGAGTATATGAGGGTTCCAGTTTTTCTCCATGTTTGCCAGCACTTGTTATTTTAACTTTATTATTAATTTTAGCCATTCTAGTGGATATGAAGTAATATCTCACTGTGGTTTTGATTTGCAGTTCCCTGATGATTAATGATGTTAAACTTTCATGTGCTCATTGGCCATTTGTATATCATCTTTGGAGAAATATCCATTCACGTGCTTTGCCCATTTTTAATTGGGTCATCTTTTTGTTGTTGAACCATGAGAGCTCTTTATATATTCTAGTTACTAGACCCAGTCAGTGATTTGCATGTATTTTCTCCCATTCTATGGTTTGTTTTTTCACTTTAATGGTAGTGTCCTTTGATGGACAAAAGTTTTTAATTTTCATGACATTCAGCCTATCTAGGTTTTTTTTTTGTGTGCTTTTGGTATCATATTTAGCTCTGGCTTATTTTTAACCTCTAGTTCCAACCTCTTGTTGTCTTTAGACCTCAGACTGTTCCTCTAGTAGCTTTTTCCCTCCTCTTCACATAATAATCTTCCCCAGTGACTTGCTCCTTATTCCTCCTTATTCTATAGGCCATTCTTGGGAAAAACTCAGAAGTCCTCAGTTCTAGGATAGTTTAAGGTGCTTGTGAGAAAAATGGGTTGACTTTGAGAAGAAACTGGATATTGGTAATTTTTCCCCCAGCTTTATTGAGATATAATTGACATATGACATTATGTAAGTTTAAGGTGTGTAATGTGTTGATTTGATACATTTACATATTACCAAATGATTTTCACCATAGCATTAGCTAGCACCACTTATCATGTCACATAGTTACCATTTCTTTTTTGTGGTCGGAACATTTATGATGGCTATTGTTATTAAGGGCTTGGGAAATAAGTTAAAGCTTTAGAGTTTAGGAGAAAGATGGAGTGAACTTTTTATTTCTTGATATGTTGGCAAAAAAATTGTCACTGTTATATAACATTAATTGCCAGTATAGTGCTAAGATTGAAGTTTCAGGATCCTTTCCTTGTAAATACTTTTCTATCTAACCACATTGTCCAGGCAGGACCTAGGAAAACTGTTCAAAAATTAGGGGTAGCAAAATCTTATAGATTTGACACAATAAAGTAGATGACTCTGAACAAAAAATAGTCCTTGAGTTTAGGACAAATGAAAGGGAACTTCAAACTGAATCTTTACCACATTGTGTTCATGAGAGTTTTCCTATAGTTAGCACTAATTCTTATGCTATTGAAGACAAGGATTGCTGACATTCTTTCATGAGATGCCTTCTTTTAGGATTTCTAGACTTCATAGATAAAGTTTTCATTTTTTGTAAGTTATTTAGAGGTATAGGGTTAGTTTTACTTTCCCTACTTCCTACCCCATTTAGAAATGTCATAGGCACATGGTATTTTTTGGCTTCAAGAGATGATGTTTTTAAAGAATAGACAATTTCTGCTTCAGTGATAACTCTGAGAAATCACACTTTTTATTTTTAATAATGCTTTTTAACTTTTAAGCATGCATTTCACTTCAATTATCCCAGTTTCTGTTTTTTTAGAAATTTTTAACATTTTTAAAATATATATTTAATTTCAAATGTTTATTTCACCCTGAATTGAGAAACTTTTAGGAATTTATCCTAAGGCAGTAATGAGAAATGGGTTTAATGATATTTCTGCAAGGATGCTCAGTATAAATAGTGCAAAACTGGACACAAACTAAAAATCTAACATAAGACATTGGTTCAGTAAGTTATGGTGCAGATAGTCATTCATTCAACTGCTTGGCAGCCATTAAATTCATATTGCAGGAGGATATGGTGATGTGGGAAACTGTTTATAATATCATAAAACACAAATTGCTGTGGACAATGTGCTCTCCATTATTTAATGAAAGTATGAGGATGGAATAAATTTGGAGGCTATGCTCCAAAATATTAATAATGGTTGTCTCTGCATGATAGGATTAGGAGCATTTTTCTTTTTTCTTGAAGGAATTGTATATTGCTTTTAAATTTATGAAAAAGATTTTTGAGTTCCATGCCACATTGCTGATCATTTTAAGAGTTTCATCTTGCGGGATGGGGAAGGAGACAAACCATAAGAGACTTCTAATCTCATAAAACAAACTGAGGGTTACTGGGGGGTGGGAGGGTAGGGATAGGGTGGATGGGTTATGGACATTGGGGAGGGTTTGTGCTTTGGTGAATGCTGTGAAAGATGTAAGCCTGATGATTCACAGACCTGTACCCCTTGGGCAAAGAATAAAAATAAAATTAAAAAAAAAAAAAAAACAGCAATCTAAAAAAAAAAAAAAAGAGTTTCATCTTGCATTTTAGATACTAAATCGTCCTTCTTTCACTCTTGTTCTCTCCCATGTATACTGTAGTTTTCCATGGTAGGGTACATAACCTCATCTCTACGTAAGAATCTTGTATTATCAGTAACACATTGTTAACTTTGTTTTCTTAGATTTTACTACTGATGAGCCCAATGCTACTTTGGCCAGTAACGATTGCACATAACTTCTTGCAGTCTCAGTCACTGTATCAAAGAACTGGGTCTGTATCATGCTAACTGAGCCACGCAGGTGCCCCTGATTTTTCTTTCTTTTTTTTTTAAAATATCATCACTGGAAAAGTATCTCAAACCCTATGACCTATTGATATTTTTGGCCATTTGTATATGAAGAATGGCATCTTTCATAAGTATTAAATATCAGTTATCAAATTAGATATTTCAGGAGCTGTCAAGTGAATAGAGGTTGGAATTAAAGGGAGTGGAAATTAAGGTTAGTGGGAAGAAGATACAAAACAGTTTGCCCCCTGACATTTAGAACCTTCTAATTGTCAATTGTGCAGACTTGAAGGTTTGTTAGTTCTTCGTGACTGAAATTTTGAATTTGTTGGTGTGGTATAGAGGAGGGTCTACTCATTTTTGAGTTTGGTTCTGGAGGTTGATGATTTATTTTTCTTTTGAGATTCTCAAAGGTAAGGTTTTGTTTTGTTGTCTTTAATAATCTACCTCACCTTTATACAGCTAAAATGAAATAAAAATTATTCGCTAATACTTTAAAATGTACCTTAATCATCAAGAGTATCATTATATTAAATATTCTGAGAAATGTATTCTGTTATTTCTTTTCCTTCTCCCTCTAGTGGGCAGAAAATATTTTGAAAATACAACAGGGAAGGGTTTATTAGTATTGGGTGGGTATATCATAATACACAGTCTCAGCTTTTCAAAAATTTAATAAATGTTAATATTTCAGAATAATTAAAGAAAATGCTTTATTCCTTTCTAGGCATAATAATGGAGCTTTGAATGTTGAAGATGTTCTTACCAGCTTTGACAATACAGGAAATGTTTGTAAGTTATATGTTCCCTTTGTGGAAATATTTTTGGTGTTTTAAAAAAGTGAATTTATAATTAGTGTTTTTCTCACTAATATTTATTATAGTGATGTGTGTGCATATGTGTGTGTAATATAAACTCATTGTTTTTAGCTGTGAGATAAGCTTCATATAAGGTCCACCTACAAAGTGGGATAAGGCTATTTTTACACTTTGCAGTTGTGAGTGTGCGTGTGGGTGCATGTGTGTGTGTGTGACAGAATGTAGGTCAGAAGGAACACTGGACTGTCCAGTACTACCCCTTTTGTTTCTCGTTTCCATTTTGACCTTCTCAGTTAATCCAACAGATGGGCTGTCTCTTTCTTCTTTCCTGCGTTTTGGGTACTTTCTTTTCCACTTCCTGCTTCTCTTTTGCACTATGGAATAAAACCAGAACATTATTATAGAGCATGTTGTCTTTTCTTCTATGCTTGTGATTGTCATGACAGATTTCTACATTGAGAGTCATTTAAATAATTATCGTGTCATGATGAAAGAAATCAGCCAAGAATATCTTTATATCCCTGTGTTAAACAATATACGATGATCAGAGCTGTATATTTCTTCATGTGTGTTGCATAAGATATTTTTCTTAAGATAGTGAATTATCATTGTAATATGGTCTTTTTATTTTTATTTTATTTTTTTAATATGACCTTTTTAAATGTAAAAATTATAGCCGAATACTTTTTTCTCAAAGGTAATTTCATAGCTATAACTATTCTCTGCACTAAAATAAATAGCATACTTCACTAACAGTACTACTTTATCAGATGCCCTCTAATTTTAGATCTGCATAGAATAATGTTCAGCAATACTCAGGCAGTGATTTTGTTTTTATGCCCACATATGGCAAGCTTTTGATAGTATATAAAAATAATTATATATTTTGTCACTAAAGAATCTGTAAGTATCCCCAATTGTCCAAAAATATTTAAATAATATGGGTTTCTTTTTCACAGATAGTGACAAGTGTACCTTTTAGTTTCTACATGTTGGCACTTGCTGAATTCTTTCCCACTTAGGCGTATCTTATTTTGTTGGGGATTAGGGCTAGTCATGGTTGAGGAGACATTCTGCTTTAGTTCTAGGGTAAGGTGAAATAACATTAAGTCAGGCTTATGCATGTATAATTTAGGAACATGATCCTAGAATGTTAAATGTGGAATTTTTGATTCAATGATGTAAAAATCAAGCTTTGTTCCCAGTGGCTCAGTATAAATAGGGCCACTAGCTGGCAGCATTATATTTAATAAAAATACATTCCTAGAGGTCTATGCTATTATTTTATACATGAATAATTATCTTGTCCTTCTCTGACATTTTTTCTCATCAACTTGTTCCACACCACCTTCATCCACCCCCAGCTGTTGAATTGACAAATGGAGAAATTGCTTGCAGAAGTATTTTTTTACTGATGTTGTATTGTTTGATGGAAAGATTTGAGTCTTTGGAATGAGACCCATCTACATTTGAATCTTGGCTCTGAAATTCATCTTGAGCCATTTATATTATGTCAGTTTATATCAATTTATATTATCTCTTAGAACTGGATAGAATATATAGCAAGTGTATAACATATACTATATTCCTCATAGTTGACAGTAAATGGAAGCTATTTATTATTACTGGTGATGAATACCTCTAAAATGTCTTTCCATCTTTTTCTAATAATGAAGATAATATTATTAAGGGTTGTTCTTATGTTTTAAAATAAGCTATTTTGATTGAACTAACAAAGGAGGAAAAATAGATCAGATTACCAAAATAGTAGTTTATTAAAATGTCTTGTCACAAATGTTGCATTAAAAACCTGAATATATTGCCAAGCGATAGAAGTGGTGACAAAAATAAGACCTATTAAAACATGTTGTTTGCATAAGAGACTCCTAATCTCACAAAACAAACTGAGGGTTACTGGGGGGTGGGAGGGTAGGGATAGGGTGGATGGGTTATGGACATTGGGGAGGGTTTGTGCTTTGGTGAATGCTGTGAAAGATGTAAGCCTGATGATTCACAGACCTGTACCCCTTGGGCAAAGAATAAAAATAAAATTAAACAAACAAACAAACAAACAAAACATGTTGTTTGGTGTAAATTTTATATTGTTATTTTAAAAGAAAAATCTATACTGACATTTCACTTAATGATAAATTGGCAAAATCCTGTTATATAGCATAAATATTGATTATAACTTTTATATAACCTTTGCCAAGGCTTAAAGTTAAGGTCAGTGACTGAAAAAGTGATTTATCGCTTGACACCTCAAATGTTTGATTTTACAGAAATAGTGATATTAGGTTGAGTTTGTGACTAGGAACCCCAGCAGAGGGCGCTACAATCATAATTCTGTCTCACAGCCCTATGTAATTGGAATAAATAACTTGAAAAGTAACTTTAAGTTTTCACCATGTAAAAATATGAAGATGGGTGCTTAAAAATTTCCATTTGATTTATTTCTTATATATTTAATATATTCAGCAATTAATCAATACAAAAAATAGATTTTCCTGTGTTATTTTTGAGTTACTTTTTTGTCTTTTGTTTTAAATATCAATTTAATTTTTATACTTCTGGGCTTTAAATAAAGGAATACTTTTGGTCTTCTTAATCTTGATAACAAGAGTTCTATATAAGAACATGTATTCCTCAATCACTACCATGATAGTACACTGATGGTACACTGAAAGATATTTAAATGAGGAAAAAGTTTCTAATACCATGAGAGAAACAATAGATGGAATTATTCATTTGTTTCAGGAATAGTCTCCAGGTTAATAAAACGTCCTGATAATAGAAAAAGAAACTGAAATACTGTATAGTTATAAAAACCTGATATGTGTATATCTACAAAACACACACACACGTGTGTGTGTATATATACATACAAACACAAAATATCTTTATAGTTTAATAGAACCATTCATCTCAATTTTAATCTAATTGTTAAAACTAAGTAATGATTTTATTCATTGTAAATTTTCAAAGATAAGAGGTTCAGTCTTACTTCCTCAATTTGTTCTCTAAACATAAAAGATATGGAAAAACCTTTAGTTTTGGATAATAAATGAAACTTCTAGGTAGTTTCTTATTTCCTGACATATTAGAAAAGAATTTTTTATATTTACCTTTGTTATTTAGAAGCATTTTGTGTTTTTAAATGTATGACCTAAAGTATTTTATATTTTTGAGCTATCCTTTCAGAGTTTGAATTCCTTTGAATGTTGTAGGAAGAAATTAAAAATGAATCTCATACAATCATTTTGGCATAATGATTCATTGCTCCATAGAATATATTTGCTATTGTGGAAAACACATTATTTTGAAAGCCAGGTTCCCTTTTTGCTTACCTCTATTTAGTAATAGGTATGCATATTTCATTCTTTGGGTTCTGCTAGTTTAGAATGTACTTCCTTTTCAAATATCAAAGCTGCTCTCTGAGAGGTTATGTCTGCTATTGTTTCGTCATGCCTGGAAAGAGATGCCATCCTGCTGCCTAGGGAGAAGTATAGGATGGCATCTTTCTCCTCAAACGAAGTGCTGGCTGCTTCTGTGTTTCACGTAACAGGTCACTCGAATACTCTGGGTAATAAAGGAGTACTCTACATGTACCAGAGCAGATCGCTTGCTTTTTTTTTTTTTTTTTAAAAGATTTTTATTTATTTATTTGACAGAGAGAGATTACAAGTAGGCAGAGAGAGAGAGGAGGAAGCAGGCTCCCTGCTGAGCAGAGAGTCCGATGCGGGCCTCGATCCCAAGACCCTGAGATCATGACCTGAGCCGAAGGCAGAGGCTTAACCCACTGAGCCACCCAGGCGCCCAGATCGCTTGCTTTTGTTTTCCCTGTGGGCACACAGTCTCCTTTCCAGCAAGTCCCTGACCTCTAATCAGAGAAGCCCCACTATGGTCTCTTCCAAACCCATTTTCTCTTTCTCCAAAGTCATCCCTTTCCTCTACTGAAATGAATTTTTTTTTAAAGATTTTATTTATTTATTTGACACAGAGAGAGAGAAATTACAAGTAGGCAGAGAGGCAGGCAGAGAGACAGGGAGAGGAGGAAGCAGGCTCCCTGCTGAGCAGAGAGCCCGATGCGGGCCTCGATCCCAGGACGCTGAGATCATGACCTGAGCTGAAAGCAGAGGCTTTAACCCACTGAGCCACCCAGGCACCCTGAAATGAATTTTTTAAAAATGTGATTCTCTCCAAGGCTTAGTTGATTTAAATTTGCTTGTTATAGTATATAACTGTTTGGTATTTGTAAAATCTCATCAGTGCTTGGCGTTATAAGAGCTTCATTTGGACTTTTTTTTAGCTCATCATCCTTCCTTTGACAGCTTGAGCAGATGAGGTGATACTTCTTATATAATTTATTGTACACAATATATGCAATATAATATGTGTAAGCCTTTAAAGGATAGGAAGTCAAAAATAATGTATCACTGCAGTAACCTAGTGTGAATCAGGATCCCTGGCTAACACTGTAGCTTAAATTTGATAATGTATTGGTAAGAACCCTTCTGCCATTCTTTGAAAAAAGTTTTTTTTTTTTTTTTTTTTTTTTTTTTTTCTCCTGGCTGGGCTACATGACATGGTGGTTGGTATCTCATAGTCCCCTGGAGAAATTGTGGACCATCTGCTTTATATACTCTCACATGTGACAATGGTTTAATTCTTTTCCCCCCAGTGAATCCCAGGGCTGACTTGGACTTTTAATGCACACAGTTATAGTCTCCTGCTTTTAGATCCTTCCTAGTGTCTGATAGTGGGACCTGTTTTGTGATGTATCCAAAACGGATCTCTTCTGGTTTAGTAACAGTTATTATCTAAGGATCTTATGTATTTTAACTGCATTTGGGAAACCAAGAGAAGGTAACCATCTCTCAGGAAATATAGTCCAGATTTTTAGTTTTTGTTTCATTGTTATTGTGTTACATAGTTAAGCCTGTAATATTGGTGGAATGTCAAAAGCTTCAGGTGTATCAGCTTAGATTTAAAAATTTTTCCCTCAGTCAAATAAAAGTGTGTGTGTGCATGCATGAGCATGTGTGTATGTATGTATATAGGTGTATAATACATATATGCATATCCATGTGTATGTAGATATACATGTGTGTATATGGAATATATACTTGGTAAGGTACTTTGATTAAAAAATGAGAAATCTCTGAGTGCCTGGGTGGCTCAGTGGGTTAAGCCTCTGCCTTCGGCTCAGGTCATGATCTCAGGGTCCTGGGCTTGAGCCCCACATTGGGCTCTCTGCTCAGCAGGGGACGCGCTTCCACCTCTCCCTCTGCCCACCTCTCTGCCTACTTGTGATCTCTCTCTCTGTCAAATAAATAAATGAAATCTTAAAAAAAAATGAGAAATCTAGACTTTTATAGATAATTGCTCTATTTTTAACTTAGTGGGTTCATGGAAGCATCATGGTATATGAAGTTCAGGTTTTAGTTCTGCCATTTACTAGGTCTAGGTGAGTCTTTAAACAAATCTTAACTCCTTATTATGATCGAAAATGAAACAATAGCTTATAGTGTGGTGAACGTAATACTAGGTAATGTGAGAGCTCTGTGTAAATTATGTGTATATTAATATTAATATCATCTGTCTCATTTATTCTTGAACCTTTTCAATATGTTTGATATTAGAAAATAACACAAGATAGGAAATATTTTTAGTTTATGCTATCCTTAATATTTTTACATTATTTTGTTATGTGAAAACATGGTACAGAACTATGTAACTAAAACAGTGTCAGTAGCAGAAATACACATATAAAGCAATGTTTTAGAACTGAGGGTTCAGAAAGATGTAAATATATGTGATGTATCATATGACGAAGGTAGAATTTCAGTAGAAGAGGAAAGGATGGATCATTCAACAAATGGTGTCTGGAACCATTGATGAGAAATTTAGAAAAAATAACAAAGATGAATCTCTCCTTTGTGTTATGTACCGATATAAATTGAAGTTGGATTAAATATTTAAGTAAAAATCCTCATTCCTAGATATTTCAGATGAATAATTTTATAGTATTAAAGTAAGGTCCAAGTGTGACCCAAACCCCATCAATTTAAAGGTGAATATATTGACTAAGTAAAGGTTTAAAAAGCATCAAAAAAATTAAGAGACAAATGACAAACTGATTATTATTTGTGACATTTATGCAGACAAAGATGTATTTCCTTTATTGAATAAAGAGCTCCCACAAAGCAATAGCAAAAACACACTGCAAATCTATAAGAAAAAGACAAAACATAGCCCCAAATTAGGGCAAGTTATTTCACAAAAGAAATACCAGTGCTCCACAAACATGTCAAATGATTATTTTACTAGAAAGAAGTAATGAAATGCAGTTAAAACAATGGTATATCATTTTTGTTTATCAAAAAGGCAAGATGAGAGAAGATAGGCAATAATCAGTGAATACAGGGAAATGGGTCTTTTCAACTACTGTTGGCTGGAGAGTAAATGATTCCACTTTTAGAGGTGATCTAGCAATATTTTTCATAATTTTAAGTATCCATATCATTTGACCAATAATTGCTTTTCTAAAAACTAATGAAGACGGAACGTAAAAGAATTCATTGTAGCACAAAGAACTACTAGAAAAAACAGTCTAATTTTAGATTACTAGTTAATTATGTAGTATTGTATAGGTGTTCAAGATCTCTAAATCATATTAGGTTAAAAAAATCAATTTAAGGAATATGATCTTATTTCTGTAAAATACTTAGATACCCAGTAAGTATGTGTGTACATAGGTACGTGTATAGAACTATGTCTTAATGTTCACCATGTTTTATTGGGGCATTGGGTTATGGATAATTATTACTTTCTCCTTTATACTTTCTAGTATCATTTGATTTTTTTATGGCACATATTGGTTTTATAACTGGAATAAGCAATGTTCTTTCCATTTTGAAAAAAAGTAGATACTCTTTAACTTCCAAATTGAGTATTAATTTTTTTGAATGAAAGCTGTGATAAAATCTCAAATAGCTAGGGACAGCTCTGTGGAAAAAAAAGGAGCAATTCATTTTACCAGTGAAAAAATATATAATATTTTGTTTTAAAATAGCATGTTTCTCCAAGGAGCTTAGACCATGTTAGATGTCAATGTATTAGTCTCCCAATACTCTTTTGAGATAAATCAGAGATCAAATCATTCTAGCCCCATATTAGGTTGAGGGCAGAATATTGGGCTTGGGCATAGATAATTTATAAGTTTTGCTAAAAAATAAATTTTAAGTTTCAGTGCATTATACAGTTTTTACACATGGGTGATGGTCAGTGGCCCTGAGACGGTTGTAGGCCTGTGTCAGTGGGGAGCCGGTGGTACGCATCACTGGCACTGGATTTGTCATTTTGCCCTTCTTCTTCTTCTTCTTCTTCTTCTTTTTCTTCTTCTTCTTCTTCTTCTTCTTCTTCTTCTTCTTCTTCTTCTTCTTTTTCTTCTTTTATATTTTATTCATTTATTTGAGAGAAAGATCGCACAAGTGTGGGGCAGGTGCAGAGGGAGAGGGAGAAGCAGACTCCCCACTGAACAGGGAGCCCAATGTGGGGTTCAATCCCAGGACCCTGGGATCATGACCTGAGGTGAAGGCAGATGCTTAACCCACTGGGCCACCCAGGTGCCTGGCACTTTGTCCTTCTTAAGAATCACAATGTACATGTAGTTTGTAGTCTTTGTGAGAAAGACTTCTGGAGGGTAGGTTAGAAAAGATTTCCAGAGGGTAGGCTAGGTTTCTATGTGGTGGTTTTCCTAGCCATGTATCTCCAGCTACCTGAATTCCTAGCTCCATAGTTTTGTCAGGGCAGTTTTCTTTCTGGACACAATATTGGGTAAGCCTGGCTTTAAGTCATAAACAGAGTCCTACTCATTTGTTATTATTATTTACCAGGGAAGGAACGTTTAGAAGACCTCTTGTTCTAGTTCACTCTTAAAATTTTTATTTGATTGAAAAATGGGCAGAGGACCTGAATAGACATTTTCCAAAGAAGACATACAGATGGCCAAAGGCACATGAAAAGATGCTCAACATCACTAATCATCAGGGAAGTGCAAATCAAAACCTCAAGATAACCCCGTATGCCTGTCAAAATGGCTACAGTCAAAAAGACAAGAAAATAACAAGTGTTGACAAGAATGTGGAGATAAAGGAACCCTCGGACATTGGTGGGAACGTAAACTGGTGTAGCCACTGTGCAAAACAGCATGGAAGTTCCTCAAAAAATTAAAAATAGAAATACTGTATGATCCAGTAATTCTATTACTTGGTATTTACCCAAAGAAAATGGAAACACTAATTTGAAAAGCTATATGTACCCCTGTGTTTATTGTGGCATTATTTACAATAGCCAAGATATGGAAGCAACCCGTGTCCACTGATAGACAAATTTATAAGGAAGATGTGATATATATACATAATGGAATATTATACAGCCATAAAAAGATGAGACCTTGCCATTTGTGACAGTATGGATGGACCTGGAGGGTATTATACTAAGTGAAATAAGTCAGACTGAGAAAGACAACATATGGTTTCACTCACATGAATCTAAAAAACAAAACAAGTGAAAAAGCAGAATCAGACCTGTAAATACAAAGAACAAATTAAATTGGTGGTTGTCAGAGGGAACGGGGGTGAGGAGGTGGGCAAATGGGGTAAAGGGGCTTTGGAAATATAGGCTTACAGTTACAGCATACGGAAAATAGTCAATGATATTGTAATAATGTTGTATGGTGACAGATGGGAGCTACACATGTAGTTAGCATAGCATAGCATAGAAACACGTTGAGTCACTGTTGTACACCTGAAACTAATATAACATTGTGTCTTAACTATACTCAAAATTTTTTGTTTGAAATAAAAAATTATGGAGTGGGAATGATTCTCTTTGATAATAAGGAAGTACTGCTATCATGAGAAAAGAGTGAGATAAACCCTATAATCCATTCTCGATTCGTCACATATGTTATGCTTAATCACTGCAGTATCACTGGAATGTAGTTCATATCTTTGCCATAAACCTGCTAGTTGAAGGAATGTCCCTAATTTAGGTGCCTCCAAGTTTTAACAGAAGAGATATATGCCAAACAAATCTTTTTTCCTTCCCCTCTCTGAGAAAATACTGAATAGTACTTCTTTTTCCATCTTCTTTTAAAGAGCTACCATTTTTTTTGCATCCCCTCCATAGGATTTATTAGGAACTTTGTGAATATTATTCCCATTTAGTCTTCTTAACTTTGCAAGGGATGAGGAAACTGATACTCAGAGAAAGATAATTTGTTTAAAAATTAATATTTAGTATGTTTTTACACTGGAATTTAGAAACTATTCCATATTTCTTGAAGGTAGCATTTTCCCAAAGTGGCGAGAAATGAATTTTAAAAGTTCACGGTGGGAATTGGAACTAAAAGTGGTAACTTGGAGTGCTAGAAAATAACTTTGGCAAATGGAAAAGAATTCTGTCCAGTGGATTGTGTCTCAGAGGAGACTGATTAAAGGTCACTGGAAATGGGCTCTGTAGGGTTCCTGAGAGGTAGTTGACAATCTAATGGAGTGGAGATTTGGGGAGTGAGGATGGGGCAAAAGAATGCATTCTCTTTTAATAGTCTGAAACCTAATGTGGGTTTTGTTTTATATCAGGATTTTTTTTTCTTTTTGGGAACTGCTACTTTTTTGCACAATAATACACCACTGATTTTTGTTTTTACATAGCCCTTTCTTTGAGGTACTCAGTGCATTTCTCAAGCTTATGGGTATAGTGATATTTAAGAATTGCTTAACATGAACATAAGTCACACAAAAAGCTTGGCAGAAAGGATATTCTTGTAGTAAAATTGTTTGGCTTGTGGCCAGCCTTTCCACAGGGAATTATGGATATTTGGACACTTGTATGGCCTGTGTTTGTTACACTACTCTCTGAATGCTTGATGTGGACAAAATATTTGATGATTGAATGAATTTAGTGTTTGTGCATATGTATTTCATCTTTCTCATGTTCTTCCCTCTCACTCTTCACCCTCCACTCCTATCTCTGAATCTATTATTTGTGCTTTAGACTGGGGACAGTTCATGGAAGGAATAAGGAAAAGTTTCAGGTCATTTGGTATGAGCTGGAACATGTGGGTGTATTCTGTGTGTTGTAGATGCTCTACATGTTCATAATCTGCTTGTCTGAGTTTGCTGGATCAGGTAGAGTCTTTGCCCCTAGTGGTAAATTCATGGTGTGTTTGAAGCTTTTGCTCATCCATGTTGTTAGATGCCAGACTTTTGTGTCTTTGTCATTTAAGGTCCCTTAGTTTCTCGCTGTAACATGTGGAATCCAGAATTACAACCTAAATAAAGTATCATTTTTGATTATGTGATAGTCAAAGAAAAATAGTATTTTGATTAATCCTGGACTTTGGTTTTATTTAATATTTGGCAACATAATCAGAATTTAGTGGGGATTTGTTGGACTGTCATTATATACAATTGAGAAGTAGCATATATTCATGTAAAACACAACTCCTCTGCTTATGCTTATCCCCTGGATCCTTTCAAGGAAAAATGAGATCAATAAGAAGGGAGAGATCAATTCATATTGCTGTTTGATCTCTCTCTCTCTCTCAAGTTCTACAGGCTTGTAGTTTGTATCCTATACTTTAGCACTCAATTTTGTATTATATAGTATTCTTTGTTAATCTTTTTCTCCCAAAAGAGAATTTACCCCTCTCTGCCCCTCCCCAGATTGCAGGGATGGTGTCTTATACATCTCTAATATTCATAAAATCATATCCTCTCTGGTTCAGTCTTAGAGGATGTTAGTCTTAAGTCCATGCAACAGAAGGATTTTCAAATCACTTGAGTGTTTTACTTCTCTTGATTATCTTGATGACATGAAAGCAACTTGGATTCTTCAGCAATTTTTCTTTTCTTTTTTCCCCTCACCCATCTGCTACCATCCCATATTGCTACTGGTTAAATACAATACAAAAGAATCTTAGAAAACAATTCTAATGCTTTCTATCAAAAGACAACTCTCATCTTCCTTTTTACCCTATCTCCTTCTAATTCTTTGTCACAGTACTGAAAAGTTAGCCTGACAAGACAGGATCCTCCTTGGATAGTGTGAGCCTGGGGTAGGCAGAAGGGAGGAAACTGAAGCAGACCAGTTCCTCTTAGGTTGAGTGACTGTACATCTTGGTTTGTCTGGTATGGTCCCAGTTTACTTCTGTTGTTCTTAGCCTAATTATTAACACAGTTCTTTTCACTCCCAGAAATGTCCTGGTTTGGTTGATAAATTATATGCCCATTTTTAGAAGACAAAGAAAAGATTGGAAGCTTACATTAATTACTTATATCCAGTCATACTTCTTTATTCCACCATATAGGGACTTGTACAAAGTCTAGCTCAAGTGGTATCCAACAAGTATGCATTGAATCATTTGAATTCTTGGTCACATCCACATGAATCCATCCATTCTATACAAGTGTATTTGTATTTGATATACTATTCTGCCTAACAGAGAGGTAAGTCTGGGTCTTAGTGTTAGAGGACATCTACTACAAGCCCCACAAACTATAGAAGTTGAATTTAGAACACATAAATATTTTGATTAGGTAATGAAAAAAATTAGCTAAATGAAAAAAAATGAATTACTGCCAAGATTTGAAAATAGGAAAATTCACATAGAATTTTCTCTTAGAGAAACATAGTGATCTAGCAGTCTGACTCTCAGTTCACATGGTTATTATTATCTGGGTCTGAGCACATTCTCCATTTTGCACCCTTACCACTCCACCCATGGACATGTGAATTTGCAGCCTCTGTTACATATTATACATTTGGAGAACTTTAAGGCGTCTTTGTCTTTGTATATTTTTCAGATTGTTTAGTTATCTACTTAGGAAAAGTCAATTCTGATTAATCATTTTGTTTATCAAAGCTTATTAAATAGTTGTAAATCCTTTTCCAATAGGCCTGTTTAAAAAATTAATTATTTTGAGTGTAGTTGACATACAATGTTACAGTAGTTTCAGGTGTACAAAATAGTGATCCCACAAGTTTATAAATTACGCTGTACTCACCACAAGTATAGCTACCATCTGTCACCATGTAACACTATTACAGTATCATCGACTATATTACTTATGCTGTCCCTTTTATTCCAGTGATGGAGAGAGAAGCCTTTTCTAATTCAACAGGTTAATCATTCATTTTGGGGAAATATTTTTTGCCCATACTTTCTAAGAATGGCAACAGCTATCATAAAATATTTCTGCTGTTCTGTTTAATAAAAAATAAACTGATACTATTTATAATATTTGTCAGCAGCCAGTACCTTTAAGAAGACATATTTTTGAAACTTAACCATTTGAATTAAAATTGTGAAATATGGTAAAAAATGAAATTGAAAATTAATGTAGAGCCATAGGAGAAATTTTAAATATTTGTGAATGTGTGTTGTGTGTGTACATGTGTATGTATTTCTGTGTATATGTAAAATATATAGTTAACTTTATCTTCACCTGCCTCTTCTTGTTTATAGATTGGAAAAGAAAGAGCAATCTCAACAAGTGTTTTTATTAAGTGCCTATTATGTGCTGTCCTGCATTTTCAATTCACAAACGATTTTTCAACTTTGAACTACCACAAAGAAGTAAAACATTTTTCTCCACATGTTGAAGAAACTACTCTGTGTTAAAATTTGGATACATATCTCAGTGTCTGATGCATCCAGGTACTTGGATGATCTGTGAATTATGTCTTGTCTCACCAGCAAACATCTTTTTAAAATAACTTAAAAGAACTACATCGTTTCATCAATGAAGAATTGAGCCTGATAATTTTTAGAATATTGGCAAGATACGGCTTGGCTTACTCTAATTACGTTAAATATAAATCTAATGGTTGAACATATTGTCTCAGGACACAAAATATTTGTATATTTTTAAAGCTTAATATATTTTCACTTAAAATTATCCATATGTAGACCATCCATTTCATGTTTAAGTAGTCTTTTTTTTTTCTTTAAGATTTTATTTATTTTATTTGGGAGAGAGAGAGAATGAGAGCGAGCATGAGAGGGGAAAGGTCAGAGAGAGAAGCAGACCCCCTACTCAGCAGGGAGCCTGATGTGGGACTCCATCCCAGGACTTCAGGATCATGACCTGAGCTGAAGGTAGTTGCTCAACCGGTTGAGCCACCCAGGCGCCCTAAGAAGTCTTTTCTGATTCCTTCTGACCTGGTCTCCTCTCTAGGCCTGCTATTAACCTTTCATCCTGAAATCTTCCTTCACTGTCATCCTGGGGATTCTCTTCACCTCTCTTTTTTGTTGGATCTCATTTCCCAATCCCATAACTTCCTTTTTGTTTACTCCATCATTTTGAGGATTATCAACTCTAGTAGTTTCCTGAGAAAGTAAGGGAAGTAATTTTTTTGAGGCCTTGTGATATTTCGGTTGTATATAAAATGATAGAATTTGGGGCGCCTCGGTGGCTCAGTCGTTAAGCATCTACCTTTGGCTGAGGTAGTGATCCCGGAGTCCTGGGATCGAGCCCCACATCGAGCCCCACATCGGGCTCCCTGCTCGGTGGGAAGCCTGCTTCTCCTTCTCCCACTCCCCCTGCTTGTGTTCCCTCTCTCGCTCTCTCTCTCTCTGTCAAATAAATAAAATCTTTAAATAAATAAATAAATAAAATGATAGAATTTAAAATAGTTTCTTTTTCACATTCATACAGCACTGTGTTATGGCTTCAAGTGTTGCATTTGGGATGTTTAATGCTATTCTAATTCTTTATCTTTTTGTGAAATCTATTCTCTCTGGTATTTGACAGAATCTCCCATTTTCAGTGTTTTAAAATTTTGAGATACACGTTGGTGTGGCTCTGTTTTTAAACATTGTGTTGAAATTTTGGTGGGCACTTTCAGCTTAGAAAGTCATATTTTTTTCAATTCTGGGATATTTTCTTGAATTATTTCTTTAATGATTTCCTTCCTTCTGTTTTCGCTGATGTCTTTCTGGATCTTCCATTTCCTGAACAGGTTCTCAAAATTATCTTTTCATCTTGTATTTGTATATTTTAAACTTTTTTCTTTACTCTCAAGGTTATTTCTATAACTGTATCTTTCAACCTTCCTGTTAAATTTTTCATTTTTTATACTTTTTTATTGACCTTATTTTTCTTAGTCGTCCTCCTCCCCCACCATTGCATTCTTTTCATATTTCTTGATTGTTTCTCTTAGGTTTTTAAATATATTACTGGAAGTTTTTTTTTCTTTTTCCTTTTCTCTTTATTGTCTCCATTTCCTTTAAGATACTTTTCCATTTGTTTTCTTTGGCCTCTGTCTTTTATGATAGAGGGCTTCATCAAATATCTGGTGATCTTTAAGAGTTGTACACTGCACAACTAATTGAGTACTACCGTGATAGCCTAGCTTGTTGATTATGGGTTTCACTGTGGGATGATTTGGCTGTTTCTTAGGGAACCCTAGATGTCCATATGTTTAGGTGTTTGTTTTAGGCTGGTCTGTTTTCCAGAGAACACTTTTGAGTCCACTGCCTTGGTGAGTGTGTATGCCTTAGCAGCTAACATGTTAGGAGTTGGGTAGGAAGAAGAGTCTCAACATTCAGTTACTCAATCTCCTTTTTAAAAAGTATTTTACCTTACCCTGCCCCCCCCCACTGCGCTAATGGTGTCCAGTCCAGAGACTCTTTTACTTTAAAAGTATTTATACTCTTTGGAGACTAGACTGAAAGATATCTGACAGGATTGAGGAGAGTTAGAATTAGTTGCCTAGTCGTCTGGAGTGGGAGATAAGATTTCAAGGTCTAACTGCTTTGTAAATACATTTCCAGTAGATCCTGTATTTAGCTCATTCTTACCTCAATTCACTTAGATGGAAATGACTTTTCTCAGTGCTGATTAAGGATTCAGCTTTTTGCTGTCATTTTCTCGTGTATTTGTGAACCCCTGTTTTATTTTTAAATCTACTTATTTTGTTGTAGGTGGGGTATTAGGAAGGGCATGGAAGCTAGTATGTGGATTCTCATTAACATTTTTAACCACCATCTTTAACACATATACGTATACACACATGCACACACACATCAATCTCACATAAATGCTATAACAGCTTAAAATGGAATAAAATTTTTAAAACTTCATGTCAGTAGACCACATATGGTTCTTGTCAGATCTACACTAGAAAAATGTTTCCAGTTTAAATGTATTGAGATGAATCACCAAGCGTTGCACCAAGCGTTGCACAAGTTCTAGAAATTATTTTCTCCCTCGTTTCTGAATTACTCTTCAGCTTTCAAGATTCAACTCATGTGCCACTTGCCCTGTAAATCCTTTCCTAACTCTCCTAAGCTACAGTTTGGTGGTCCTTCTTGGGTTTACCTGCAGACTTAAATGAGAAAGTGTATCACTAAAGCATACCACATTGTATTCTCACTAGATTGTAAGCATCTAGAGAGCAGGAGTGTTGTTTTGTTCTGTATGTATAATGCCTGGCATATAGTGAACAATCAATAAATGCTTTGTGGATTAGGGAATTTAGTGTTCTAAAAAGGGGAAACCACACTTTAAATAAATTAGGATATAATTTTTTAATAAACTGTTTACTGTACAAAATAATTTACTTTAGGATTCCTTTAAATAGCCCTTGTCTCTAGTGTATTTAAAATTTCTTTATATGCTATTTTTTGAGGAACATATTTAGGTGTAGTATCACTTCTGCATATATGTGTACATATACACACATTTTATATTGTTCTTTAGTAAGGATGTTACTTATATTTGAAGAGAAATAAATGTTATTTTGTTACGCCTTGGTGATGTTTTTCCCTTCAAATACCTTTTGCTGGCTGAGCGCTAAGTGGCTATTCTCCTAGCTTTCTGATGATCAGTGCAATATATTTTAAGCAGCTAGTTCTAAAGTACATTCAAATAGCATGTCCTATTCCTCATGAATTGCTCTTTCTTTGCTTAAATTTCCCACTCGGACCACCAGCAATCCCTTAAGTACTTTCCCTACCAGCTAATGCTGGCTTTTAAAAATCTACTTAATGTTACTCCTTTTTCTCTCTTTGTTGCCTCTGTCACTTAATATACCTCAATGCCTGCCTGATATTTTCCTTTTCAAGGTCTTTTTATGCTTTTAGGATGATCTTTCTTAGTGTCTTTTTCTCCTATCTTAGAAGCTTTGATTCTGCTGTTTCTGTATTGCGAAGAGCTTTGTAGAGGGAGGAAGTGAATATTATGGGTGACTTTTTTTAAGTTGTTATGTCCAATATTAGAGAAGATACAAATGCTGGTGGTTACTATGTAACTAGTGTTCCAAAAAAGATTTTAATAGACTTCAGAGCTATTCATGGAGACAAAACTTTTAAAATGGGAATTGTTTAAATTTCAGATAAGGAGAAAAGCAGAACATTAAAATTTGGCAACTGTTAAAGTTGAATGATGGGTAAATGGGAGTTCATTATTTCCTATTCTCTTTATTTTTGTGTATATAAAACCTTTTACATATACAAGGTTGTTTTTTTTAAAATTAAGTATCATTTTTTATTTCTTTCAACCTAGCCATCCCACTTTTTGGTATCTGTCCTCTAGTACATCAGGACACATGTACGTGGATGCTGATTACAACATTATTTGGGTTGGAAACAGTCCGATGTGTCTGTTACCATCACTAATGGAATTATTGGATAAATTACAGTCTGTACAATGGATTATGATGCAATGATTAAAAAGGATGAATCGAATTATATGTTATATACTCTGGAGGGATGTCCGAGATGTATTGTTAAGTACACTGAGTAATGTGTGTGATGTTCTCTTATAAAAAAGAAACTGTGGTAATATTCCAAAAGCTCTGAAAGCATATATAGCAAATTATCAGAATTGGTTATTTTAGGAAAGTGGGACTTGAGGGGATGAGGTAGAGGAAAAATTAACCTTTTCTCTATTATTCTTTGTTTTGTCTGATTTGTTTCAAGTGTGTATTACTTTTGGGGGAAATGTAGTAAAGATTTTTAAAATAAATATAAAAATAAAATATTTTCAAACCAAGTTTCAGTTCATCCATGATAACAAAAACTCATTTTTTAAGTTTTAAAAGTGGAACGTGATGTGCATAGGAAAGTAAATGATTCATTAGATCACAGTTTGCCTTCAGAAAGAAAAATAAATGAATTGATACTCATGTATATGCAATATATATTGAATGCTGATTGTATTCCCAAACTTCCAACAGAAATTACCTGGTGATAATTAGAAGACGACTTTGGACTTAGCTATAGTAACTCTATAGCTCCTCACCCCTCCTACTCTGCCCATCTGACTGTGCCTAAAATTAAAGCTTTTTTTTTTTTGGTTATGGTTTTGAATTAATCCATTTTATAAATAAAGATTCATAAATTCATAAATAAAAATTTCATAAATAAAGATGTCCCATTTTCAAGAGACCACATTTAACTAAGAACTAGGGTACCTAGCTATATCCCTTAAGCTTCTTTGACTGCAAGCAAAAAAAAAAACACCTGACTTTGGCTAACTTGGGCAAAAAAGAAATGTATTGGAAGGATACTAAGCAGTAATAGAGTTTAAGTTTCTCTTGATAATTGGGCATTTTGCTTTATGATTTAGTATGCCTCTAATTATATTTCCTGCTTTTAATTAGAGCATTGTACTGAAAGTTCCTAGCCAAACACTTTTTTGTCATCTTGCCTTTTAAGGATTAAATTTAGTTAAGTCTTTAAAAAAATTTGTCATTATTTAAAAGGGAAACTTATATAGAATCCACTGTTTAAATTTGTCTCTAGTAAATGGTGAGTTTGGGATTATAATTAGTTTCATTTATTATAAGCGGTATAACCATTTAAGTGCTTACAGATAGTCTCAACCTACATACATTATTTTAGAATTGTCACCATTGAGTTTCTCTATAATGTCACATATGTGTGTGTGTGTGTGTGTGTGTGTGTGTGTGTGTGTGTGTGTGTGTGTAGCACAGTTTTTTGGTATATTTTTGTTTCTTTTTTTAATTATAAATTTACCAGAGAAGTTCTTGTAAATGCTTTTTCCTATTAAATTATGATTTTATTCCTATGCTATTATTTATCATTTCTATCTACTTTAACTGGAGCACACTGATTTTACATTATGATCTGTGGAACAAATTTTTTCAGAAGTTTCTCACATAATTTTTAGAAATAGCACACTAATTTTGACCATATTTTTCAAGTTAATTATCTGGCTTTGTTTCACAGCAGATTCTTTTAAGCAATTCAACACTATTTTAATTATAAACTATTAATCATTTATCTTATATATAAACATACATATAAATTATATGTCATCTATGTTATATAAAGGCCAGCTTAATGTTTTTCATTTTGAGAAGCATAGAATTCTATGTACTAGATATAGGCAGCACTTGTACCTACATGGGATACATTGCACTTGTTTTAGAATCTGGCTCATGGGACCCCTGGGTGGCTCAGTTGGTTAAGCCTTTGACTCAGGTTATGATCCCGGGGTCCTGGGATCGAGTCCTGAATTGGGTTCCTTGGTCAGCAGAGAGCCTGCTTCTCCCTCTGCCTGCAGCTCCCACTGTTTGTGCTCTATCTCTTTCAGACAAATAAATAAATAAAATTTAAAAAAATAGAATCTAGCTCATTTTTCTCCTTATCCTTCTTTGGGGTCAAGTTTTCAACTAGTAGTAGGAGCTGGGGTATAAGTGGCATGTTCAGGGCCAGACTTTCTAACTAGCCTTTCTTCCTACCCATTTCTCCCTTCCCTTTTGTTGGAGTCAAGGTTTAGGTTCAAATATGGGCAGAGACTGGGAGGTGAGAGGGTAGTGGGTAGGTACATCTGGGATTAAGTTTTCTGCTTTATAGCTGAGAAATTGATTGTCACCAAGGGATGGAGATAAGCAGATACACTGAGGATAATGGGAACTAAGTTTCTTAATGACAACAAAGGGAATTAGAAACATGGAAAGGAGGAAGGCTAAAACAAATTGTGATGTTGTGTTAGAATTAGAGGTAGAAACATGATCTTATTGCTTTGCTAGGTAGGTAGGTAGGGGTGTGTATGAGTGTGTGTGTGAGTGTGGGTATTTCCTGCCTGTGTCTGGGTATGACAGCAGTGAGCACACCTGGCACCTAGACCTTGGTTTCTAAATATTCTCCACTAAAAAAACCCAGCGGTCTTTGAAGAAATGGCTGACTGCTAGCACTGGGCATTTTACTTCATAAAGTAAGAAGTCCTCAAACAGTGATTGACACATGCCCAAAGAACACAGTAACAGGTTTGAAGGGTTACCACTGACCCATTTTTTTTTTAAAGATTTTATTTATTTATTTGACACAGAGCACGAGAGAGATTACAACTAGGCAGAGAGGAAGGCAGAGAGAGAGGAGGAAGCAGGCTCCCTGCTGAGCAGAGAGCCCGATGCGCGCCTCGATCCCAGGACGCTGAGATCATGACCTGAGCCGAAAGCAGAGGCTTTAACCCACTGAGCCACCCAGGTGCCCTACCACTGACCCATTTTGAGATAATTTGAGTATCAAAATAAATGTTGTAACCCTTTCAGTAAAATAGGGCTCCCTGATTCCATACTAATATTAATAAACACATAAATTTAATATATAAATATAATAAATACAAAATTTTATATTTATAAAATATATAAAATATAAAATTATATTTATAAATATATAAAACAAATTATATAAATATATTATATAAATATAAATTATATATAGATATATATAATTTATATAAATATATAAATTAATAAATATATAAATGAGAGAGAAAAAATTCTTCATGTCATTTAGAACCTTGGCACTAATCACATTTTGGGCAAGAGAATTCTTTTGAGTGGGAAAGGAACTGTCCTGTGCATTGTAGGATGTGTAGCATTATCCTTGACCTCTACCTACTAGATAGTAGCATCCCTCCTACCCCCAGCCTCTAATTGTGAAACACAAAAATGTCTTCGGGCATTGTCAAATTGCAACAAGGAGGCAAAATTGCATCCCCCATCCTCATTTGTCAACCACTGATCTGGGAAGAATGATGGAATTGGAAAATTACCATTTGATAACTATTGTAGTAATAACCAATTCAGGCATGAATTATCAGTGAATACTAAAACAAGTAAGTGAACATTTGATGAGGAATAAGATATTAACTTAATCTCAAAACATCTCCACAAAACACTAACTACTTGATAAATGTAACATGAGTATAATTAGCTTTACAGTAGGAAAAGCTTAAAGGAAAACCTTAACCAAGTAATAAAAATTAACATCGTGTGCCTCCTGATATGATGCACAGACAGAGCACAGCATTGCTTTAGTGGTATTCCTGCCAAAAATCACAAATCATGAGGAAAATCAAACTGTGGGACATTTTGCAAAATTAATTAGACTGTACTTTTCCAACATGTTAAGATCATGGAGTAGGGAAATCTAGAACTGTTCCAGATTGAAGGAGAAAAAAGACGCATGCTAACTAAATATAATATGTGATTATGGAGTGGATCCTGGACTTATAAAGAACATGATAGGGCTGACCACAGAAATTTGAATGGGGTATGTGAATTAGATGGTAGTATTGTGTTGGTGTTTATTTCCTGATACTCATACAGATACTCATACAGATGAGTGTCTTTATTCCTCAAACACACTATACTTCTTCCTTGAGAATCTTCTGTTTCTGTTCATTGTGTCTTTTCTCAGTTTTTCTGGTGGGTGGCACACTGCATCATTTAAGACTCAAGTTTTCACCTTCTCAGAGAGACCATCCCTAATTACCCTATCTGTTGTACCCAAATCTCTCAAATCTCTATCACTTTATGTTGCTTTTTTTTATTCATAGCATTCATTGTTACCTGTTATTACCTTCTTATTTCTTTGTTTAGTACCAGGGTCCCTCTGCTGAAAGGAAGCTCCTGAGAGCAGAAGCTTTCTCTGTGCTGCATCCTCAGTCTGAAACAGTGCCTGATACCTTAGTGACCTTGCAATAATCATTTGTTGAATCAATAACTATACCTGTGAAATCTCGCCTCCTGTGGTAGGCACTTGGTCATATAACCAATCTGGGTATGTTAAGATGGGACAGGGAGAACTTTCCAAATGTAGAAGTTAGTATCTACTGAGAAAAAGATAAAATGGTATGGTTTGCGTGTGGGGGTTGAAGGGGAGAGAGAAAGGGAAAGATAAACAGAAAAGAGAAATGCAATTGTTTGTAAAACAAAACTTAAAACAATAAAATAGCTCCTGGGGATTGCTTGGATGTGCTTAAAGACTTGGACTGAATATAGCTTCTCTAGGGTATATTTTGCCCAACCACTGAATTAAAACCCAATGAGTTATTGGGACCTAACTCCTTCTGCTCTCTGTGCCAGTTAGGTTCACTAGAAGTCTATAAATAATAAAATCCTTTCAAGATATAGAGGCTAAACATTGTTCAACACAGAACTAAAAGATGGAAATAGATGATGTTGAGTAATTCTGATCTCAAGTTCCCATGTCTTTAGGTCTTAAAGAATACATACATATCTCTTTCCTGTGAATTAATTTGTAAATAATCACCCCAAATTATTTTTGACATTGTAGTGACCTTAGACCACTGGGAATTGAGACCACCCCCAAATAGCAGATAAGCTATGAAATTATTGCCATTTTAAATGACCAACAACATGGACTTTTGTTGCCTTTTACATAGGCATATTCCATCTTTAAGGTGGAACTCTATGAGGGAGGTCAAGGGAATACTCTCTATTACAATGAAAAACTTAACCTCAAAACCTTGATCAGTTGAAAAACACACTTTTCATCTTGTTAACATTTTAATGTGCCTTCTCCTGAACCCTCATTAGTTTTATCTGTGTTTATAACTTGAGAGCTTGTGTAGTAAAAGAAATTTCAGACATTCAAATGAGAAGAACAGCCTTGAATGTGATGTCTATATAAAGACACTGTTTTAGTCAAATGTGAGGCCTGAGACCGTAAAAATCCTAGAAGAGAGCATAGGCAGCAAAGTCTGACATCAGCCATAGCAACATTTTTCTAGATATGTCTCCTGAAACAAGGGAAATAAAGGCAAAAATAAACTGTTGGGACTATATCAAAATAAAAATCTTTTGCACAACAAAGGAAATAATCAACAAAACTAAAAGGCAACCTCCTACCCGGGTGCTCAATCTGTTAATTATNCTAAGTGGCTCAATCTGTTAATTATCTTGGGGTCCTGGGGTCGGTCCCGCTTGGGCTCCGTGCTCAGTGTGGAGTCTCCTTGTCCCTCTCCCTTTGCTCTTCCCCCTACTTGCACTCTCTGCCTCTCTCTCAAATAAATAAATATCATCTTTAAAAAATAAATAAATAAAAGGCAACCTACTGAATGGGAGAAAATATTTGCTAATGACATATCTGATAAAGGGTAAGTATCCAAAAATCTATGAACAACTTATACAAACCAACACCCAAAAAACAATCCAATTAAAAAGTTGGCAGGAGAAATGAACAGACATTTCTCCAAGGAAAACATAGAGATGGCCAACAGATACAGGAAAAGATGCACAACATCACTCACCAGAGAAATACAAATCAAAACTAGAATGAGAGGGGTGCCTGGGTGGTTCAGTTGGTTAGGCATCTTTTGATTTCAGCTCAGGTCATGATCTCAGGATTGTGGGATTGAGCCCTGCATCGTCAGGCTCCACAGTGGGCATAGAGCCTTCTTAAGATTCTCCCTCTCTCCTTCTCCCTCTGCTCCCCCTCCCCTACTCTCTTTCTCTAAAAAACAAATTGCAATGAGTTACTACCTTACATCAGTCAGAATGGCTAAAATTAAAAACACAAGAAACAAGAAGTATTGGTGAGGTTATGGAGAAAAACTAACCCTCTTGCACTGTTGGTGGGAATGTAAACTAGTGCAGCCACTGTGGAAAACAGTATGAAGTTTCCTCGAAAAGTTAAAAATAGAACTACCCTACATTCTAGTAATTGCACTACTGACCATCTACTCAAAAAATCCAAAACACTAATTCAAAGCTATGCATGCACCCCTGAGCGTATAGCAGTGTTATTTACAATAGCTAAATTATGGAAGCAGTCTGTGTCCATTGATAGATGATTGGATAAAGAAGACGTGAGGTATACACACAATGTGATATTATTCAGTCATAAAAAAGAATGAAATCAGGGCACCTGGGTGGTTTAGTGGGTTAAATCTCTGCCTTCGGCTCAGGTCATGATCTCAGGATTCTGGGATTGAGCCCTGCATTGGGCTCTCCACTTGACGGAGGGCCTGCTTCCCCCCCTCTCTCTGCCTGCCTATTTGCCTACTTGTGATCTCTCTCTGTCAAGTAATAAATAAAAATCTAAAAAAAAAAAAAACGGAATGGAATCTTGCCATTGCAATGATGCAGATGGAGCTAGAGAGTATAAAGTTAAGCAAAATATATCAGTCAGAGAAAGACAAATATCACATGATTTCACTCATATATGGCATTTAAGAAACAACAAATGAGTAAAGGAAAAATAAGAGAGAGAGAAGCCAAGAAGTGGACTCTTAATTATGAAGAAAAAGCTGATGGTCACCAGAAAGGAGGTGGGTGGGGGATGAGTGAAATAGGTGATGGGGATTAAGAAGTTCACTTGTAGTGATGAGCACTGGGTGATGTGTGGAGTTGTTGAATCACTAAATTGCACACCTGAAACTAATACAACACTGTAAAGTATGCTGGAAATTCAAAAAAGCAAAAAAAAAAAGGGCGCCTGGGTGGCTCAGTGGGTTAAAGCCCCTGCCTTCGGCTCAGGTCATGATCTCAGGGTCCTGGGATGAGGCCTGCATCGGGCTCCATGCTCAGCAGGGAGCCTGCTTCCTCCTCTCTCTCTGCCTACTTGTAATCTCTCTCTCTGTATCAAAATAAATAAATAAAATCTNTGCTGGAAATTCAAAAAAGCAAAAAAAATTGTTTTAAAAAGATAGGGATTGAAAAATTGAGTTTTTGGTGGTTGATGAATTGCTTTGTGAGGTAACTGTTGAGATAGAGGCCACTTTCCTTACTGTCTCATTACATTTTCTGCCTTATCTGTTTCTTTTCTAGCAATTCAATCCTAAAGAAACAGATGTATAACAGATCCTTTCTTAATGAATCAGTAAGTGCTTGACTGTGTATTGTACAGGAAAAAAATTTTTAAGACATTTTCTGTGCTCTGAAATTGTGTATAATTAATACATTGTACAATATAATATATATTATGTTGATTTGTACAATAGCATTTATGATGTGCAGTGTGTGGTGGATACAAAGACGGATAAGATCTTGATTTCAGAGACTCTGTTCTAAAAGGGCCCATCGGCAAGAAAACCAGAGACTACAGTGCATTGTAATGAATACAATAAAAGAGAGATATGTTAAATGTTATCAGAGCCTAGGGGAAGGAGGATACCTTATAGAAGTGGGAGGTAGATTCATTAAAGGTTTCTAAGAGGGGCACCTGGGTGGCTCAGTCGGTTAAGTGGCTGCCATTAGCTCGGGTCATGATCCTATGGTCCTGGAATTGAGCGCTGCATTGGGCTCCGTGCTCAGCGAAGAGCCTGCGTCTCCCTCTCCCTCTGCCCGCTGCTCTCCTACTTGTGCTCTCTCTCTGTCAAATAAATAAAATCTTAAAACAATAAAAAATAAAGGTTTCTAAGGATGATGTAATGACTAATATTTAAGGGCACTTGAAATAATAAGAGAATGACATGGCACTATTTTTAAATTTAAGTGCAAAATTGTATAAAATAAAATTTAGGCGTTAAGTACCTAGGACAGCAACTGGTAGAAACAACAGAAAGAGGAAGCAAAAATACAAGATTGAAGCTAAAACATCTGATTGTAAGCCATGTTCTGTCATTTCTTGGTGGGGAAGTCTTGGCCAAGTCCCTTGTATTTCTTGGATAAGCCTCATTGATTATACTTTTTATGTATTTCTAGACTTGATTTATTAATATTTTGTTAAGGTGTTTTACATCTATGTTCATGAGGAATATTGGTCTGTCATTCTTTTCATGTAATGTCTTTTTGCTTTGTTTTAGCTGGGTAATGCTGACCTTATGAGTTTGAAATTGTTTCCTACAGTTTATTACTGTTTTTCAGCGGTTTGAATATGGTTTTGTTTAGTGTGGTTTCCTTTGGATTTATTTTATTTGGATTTATTGAGCTTCTTGTATCTATAGGTTTATAGCTTTCATCAAATCTACAAAATTTTCTGCCATTATTTCTTCAGGTAGTTTTCATCTTCCTCCCTTAGTGGGACTCCACTGTAATTACATGTATGGTAGAATGCTTGATATATTGTCCTACAGGTCACTGATGTCCATTTTTATCTAGTGTTTTTTTTCTCTATGTATTTCATTTTGGGTAGTTTCCATTGGCATGCCTTCAAGGTCACTGATGTTTTCTTTGGTAGTTTCTAATATAGTTAATCTCATTCAGAATTTTTTTCATTTTGGATACTATATTTTTTCTTTCTGAAGTTCCAATTGGTAATTGTCTATGTCTTCCATCTCTCCATCTCTCTGTGTTCATGTTTCCCTCTACCTTCTTTAACATGTGCAGCTTATTAACTGTTTGACATCTTTGCCCACTAATTCTATTATCTCTGTCATTTCTGGTTCAGGTTCTATTGATTTATTTTTTTTCTTTTGTTTATGGTCATATTTTCCTGTGTCTTTGCATGTTTGATGATTTTTTAATGAGATGCCATATAGTGTGAGTTTTATGTAGTTTTGCTGGATTGTGTTGTATTCCTTTAAATTGTGTTGTTCTAGTGTGCTGTTAATTAGAGTCAGGTAGATCCTCTTGAGGCTTGCTTTTAAGCTCTGAGTTGAGAGCCAGAGGAGCCTTTTGCTTTAGGACTAATTCAGCTCCATTTCTAAGATGAAATTCTTCTGAGGATTCTAGTCAACGTTGCATGTAGTGCAAGGTATTTTCAGACTGGTTGGTGACAACAGGAATTATTCCCAGCCCTATGTGAGTCTTGGTAGTTGTTCTACACACTCTTTTTTGGTGTTTTTTTTTTCCCCTCCCATGGGTAGTTTCTTCTCATGTATACACAAATCAGTTCTCAGCCAGAGAGAGAACTACACAAGACCTCTCTGCAGATTTCTATAGCTTTCTCTGTGCAGCTTCCTCTTCTCTGGTACTTTTGTGTCACAAATTCTAGCTGCTTTGGCCTCCTCAAAATTGAATCTCTACCTTCTCGACTCAGACTGTTGGGCTCTGTTTGGGCCCTCACTCCGTGTGTTATGGCTTAGAAACTTTTCTGGGCAGTAAGTTGTTGGAATTGTAAAGATTGCTTTTGTTTTGTTTTGTTTTTTTTCCTTAGGGATCCAGCCCTGGGCTATCTGTCCAATGTCTCAAAAATATTCCCTCCTGTATTGTTATCTGGTTTCCTAGTTGTTAAAAGAGTGAGTATAAATTTAGTCCCTGTTGTTCTATCTAAGCTAGAAGCAGAATTCTCTTGCCCTCATTTATTTTATTTTTTTAAAGAGATATTTGTTTGTTTGTTTTAGAGAGCAAGTGCGGCGAGGGGAGAGAGAGAGAGAGAGAGAGAGAGAGAGAGAGAGAGAGAGAGAGAGAGAGAGAAAATCTCAAGCAGATCCTACACCAAGCACAGACCCTGACACAGAACTCAATGTGGGGCTTAATCTCAGGACCCTGAGATCATGACCTGAGCCAAAATCAAGAGTAGGACACTTAACTGACTGAATCACACAGACCCTCCCCTTGCCTTCATTTTAAAAGATATTTTCAGAGTACCTCCGTGGCTCAGTCCAGTAGACCCATGCTACCCTTGATCTCAGGCAGGCGAGTTCAAGCCCCACATTGGATGTGAAGCCTATCAGAAAAAAAAAAAGTACAGAATTCTAGGTTGCTTTTTTTTTTTTTTTTTTAGTGTTTTAAATATGTTGCTCATTGTTTTTCAGCTTGCATGGCTTCTGATGAAAAGTGTCCTCTAATTTTTATCTTGTTCTTCTGTTTGTAATATTCCTTTCCCCCCTGGCTACTTTCAAGATTTTCTTTTTATGTTTGGTTTTCAGCTCTTGATTATGATATGCCTCGATACGTTTTTCTTTTTATTTATTCTTCCAGAGGTTCTGTGTGTTAGATTCTATGGTTGGTTGTCTCATTCACTTTGGAAACTTCTTGGCTCTTGTCTCTTCACATGTATATTCTGGTTTTTTCTCTCTCCTCTCTTCACTGATTCCAGTTACACACATGTTAACACTGTTTGATGTTACTCCATAGCACTTGAATGCTCCATTCAGTTTTGTCTCATTTATTTTTCTCTTTGTGTTTCAGTTTGGGTGATTTCTATTTTCCTACCTGTAGTTAAATTCATCTTTTTTCATCTACTGTGACCAGTCTGTCAATAAGCTTATTGAAGGATTTTTTTTTTTTGTCTCTGGCATCATGTTTTTCATGTCTAGCCTTTTCATTTGACTTTTTATTTTTTTTATTTTTTTAAAGATTGTATTTATTTATTTGACAGAGAAAAAGACAGCAAGAGAGGGAACACAAGCAAGGGGAGCAGGAGAGGGAGAAGCAGGCTCCCCACCAAGCAGGGAGTGCAATGTGGGGCTTGATCCCAGGACCCTAGGATCATGACCTGAGCCGAAGGCTCAGATGCTTAACTACTGAGTCACCCATGTGCCCCTTCATTTGACTTTTTAAAAAGATAATCTCCCTCTTACTACTGACATTTCCCATGTATTCTTTATTCTGTTGATTATTTTGTCTCTCTAGAATGTTATTTCCCTTAATTTTTTTGTCTCTTGTACTTTATAATTGAATATCAAACATTGTGTGTAACAAGACAGCAGGGACTGAGGTAATAATATTCATGCCCAGAAGTGGGCATGCCTGTTTTTCTATTAGACTGCTGCCATATGGGTTCAGTCAGTCTAGTCAATGGTTGAGCTGGGGTTAGGTTTTATGGTTGCTAGAGTTATCTCGAGTCTATAAGTTGTTCCAACAGACTGCCATTTACCGTGTGCTTAGTTTGAAACCTGAAACCCTGGAGAGTCTTTCTCAGAATTTCTGCTCTATGTACAGCTTTCAGAAGGCTTTGCATGCATTTAGGACAGAAAGGGTTTCTCTCTGTGCCCATGAACTGTCCTAGCAGTAGACTGCTCTAGTTTATTCATTCAAGGCTTGTGGTGGGACTGTAGGCCTTGTGCACTTGAGTCTCTGGAGTGGGGCTTTTCTAGTGTCCCTGCTCTTTTTCAGGTGGCAGCAATTTTTTGCTTTGTATTAGTGCAGGAACATAGTGAAGAGTGGGTTTTTTCCCCTTTCCTGACAGCAGGTGGGTTTTGCCTAGTGTCTGTGCAGGCAGGGTGGGGTTGCCTTGGCTAAATTGACCATAACGAACCTTGTTAGTAAAATGGAAATGATACTGCTGTCTACCTCACAGGGTATGGCAGTGAAACATTTTATGTACTGTAAAATATTTGGTTTTATACCATTATTTGTTAATTTGGCAATATTTAATGCAGAAAGTATAGGTTGAGCCATAACTTGAAAGGATTGGGAGGATTTAGATGGGCAGACTGAAGGGAAGAGAGCATCATGGTAGGTTGAGTAAAGACAATGATAGTCAGCCACATTTTGACTTGAAAGTACTTTTCATTTATTTATTTTACATGGAAATATGGAAATATAATTGACATATAAAAGGGTATTGGCTTAAGATGTACAGTATAATGATTTGACTTACATATATTTTGAAATGATAAGAAAGTACTTTTTCTTTCTTTTTTTTTTAAGATTTTATTTATTTATTTGTCAGAGAGAGAGAGAGAACACAAGCAGGCAGAGTGGCTGGTAGAGGCAGAGGGAGAAGCAGGCTCCCCACCGAGCAAGGAGCCCAATGTGGGACTCAATCTCAGGACCCTGGAATCATGACCTGAGCCGAAGGCAGAGGCTTAACCCACTGAGCCACCCAGGCATCCCAAAAGTACTTTTTCTTAAATCAGCCTTCTGTACCTCAAAATGCCATCATTCATTCATTCATTCATTCATTCATTCATTCATTCATTCATTCATTGTCTCTTGCTGCACTTTCCCAGAAGTTGGGGTTGCAGGGGCATATGGCTTAACTGTATTAGCAGATGGTACCTAATATGTTTCCTGATACACTGGGAATGATAAGGGAAATTTAATTGAGTCCTGGGTTAGCTTGGAGGCAGAGAACAACAGTAGAGGGTCTCTTTGTCTCTTTGTAGAGACCTTTGTAGAAATAATAGCAGCTCTGGTTTACAGAGAAGTTTGGTTTTGCTGTGGCCAAACATTGACTAGGTACTTCAGTCACAATCTTTCTAGTCTTTACTAGAGCCTTGGAACATATGGATTATTCCCTATTTATTTATTTATATACACAGGTGAAGAAATTGAGTCTCAGAAGGGTTAAGCGAGTTGCCCGAGGCTGCTCCACGAGTTTAAGCTAGAATGGCTTTGACCAAGGTCAGCATGACTTTAAAGTCTAAGTTCTTTTCATTATATCATTCTGCCTCCCAAGAATCATAGATCTAGGAAGGAAAGACAGTATGCAGAAACCTGCAATCAAAAAGATCTTATATTTTTTGTTTTTAGATATTTATTTTAGCTGATAATCTTTTAATGCTAGATAAAAACAGTTAGCCAAGAGGCACCTGGGTGGTTCAGTCAGTTAAGCATCCGAGTCTTGATGTCAGCTCAGGTCATGATCTCAGGGTCATGAGATCCAGCCCTGTATCAGGTTCTGCTCTGGGCGTGGAGCCTGCTTAAGCTTGTCTCTCTTTCTCTTTCTACCCCCCATCCCGTCCCCACATGTTCTGTATCTAAAACCAAAACAAAACAAAAAATAGCTAGCCAAAATTCAATGAAGTGCTTATTAGGTGTCCGGCATTCTTTTTAGGTATGTAACTCTCAATAGTTTCCATCTGATCCTTCAGAGACAACCATGATCTGTTGGTTACGCCCAATATGACATTTCTTAACTTCTCCTGGCTCAGGAACATTTAAACTTTTATAAATTAGGTATTGGTCTTTTTTTAATCTCCTCTTGAAATTTCATTTGAAGCTAGGCTTGATTTTAAAAGTAGATGTTTAGAATACTATCACAAACGAGCAACTTGGAATTTTGTCAGGTCTCCTTTTTTTTTTTTTTTGGCCCAAAGCACATCTTTTTTCTTTTTTTTTTTAAAGGTTTTATTTATTTATTTGAGAAAGAGAGGGAGAGAGAGCATGAGAGGGGAGAAGGTTATAGGGAGAGGCAGACTCTCCATGGAGCTGGGAGCCCAATGTGGGGCTCTATCCTGGGACTCCAGGATCATGACCTGAGTGGAAGGCAGTTGCTTAACCAACTAAGCCACCCAGGTGCCCCATGCCCAAAGCACATTTTTAAACCATTTAATAACAAGATTAGCAA
Organism: Ailurus styani; assembly: GCA_002007465.1. Lineage (NCBI taxonomy): Eukaryota > Metazoa > Chordata > Mammalia > Carnivora > Ailuridae > Ailurus > Ailurus styani. The sequence continues at coordinate 1,466,648 of LNAC01000096.1, forward strand.
CTATTACAGTGGCAAATTTGGATGGCTAAATATTTGAAATCAATGAAGACTTTTTCATGTTGTTATAAAAGTATAAGATTACTCATTATAATTTAAGATTGTTATATAAAATATTTTATATTTAATTTTGTATGTCATGGGACATAGTAGTTTTTTTTTTAAAGATTTTATTTATTATCTGAGAGAGCAAGCGAGTACGAGTGGGAGGAGGGAGAGGGATAAGCAGACTCTACACTGAGTGTGGAGCCCGATTCGGGGATCCACCTCAGAACCCAGAGATCATTACCTGAGCTGAAATCAAGAGTCAGACGCTTAACTGACTGAGCCCCCCAGACCCCCTGGCTATAGAGGTTTTTAATAAAATAACCCATGTATAAAATCACTTGGACTTTTTTGGTCCTCAAAATGCATAGAAGCAGTATGATGGAGGTATGTATAAGGACTGGGTTTGTTCATTCAGTCACTGACAGATATTGACTGTGCTAGATACTTTATCAGGTCTTGGGATACAAAGGGAAATAATTTCTGGCCCCTCTTCTCTAATTGTGGAGAGTTTAATGGGGTAGACAGACAGTTTTGTAATTATAATGTTAGGATGTTGTGACAGATGTATGAGAGAGTTGCTGTGGAAGCACAAAGAACACCGATGTGTCCCTTTTTTAGTACATTTTCCTCATGTAGTTTTGGGTTTTTTATACCAATTTTTGTGGAAAAATGTGAATCAGAGAACATCTTTCAGCACTTTCATATCATGCGTTATCAAAGAAGCAGAATATAAGAAACCAGGAATCCAGCAATACTGGCAAACTTAACATAATCTTCAGGTGGAAATGTTTTCAGTTCCATAAAAAATGGATATTAGTTAGATATTAGTTTATTTCACAAGCCTCTTTACTTCATGTATAAGGATATTTTCAAGCCAGTGTAAAATGGGGAGGATCCTCTTAAAATTGAGTCGATCAACCCTGAAATCAAAAGTTCCAAGGCTATTCACAGCCCAAGGTAGGCTTTCATGACTCTTTTCATCTAAATGAAACATACTCTAATTTATTTGAAGCCAAATTTCAGTTGCCTATTCTTTAATATGCCAAAAGACTAGTGTAGTAATTTGGCGAAACAACTTCATTAACAAGTGGAGGATTGCTGAGGCAAAGAGCAATTGCCTGATACTAATTGGGGTAGCAGTATACCCAGAGATTAAAGAAGAATTTTAAGAGGTTAAAAACAACAGCTGTGTTTAAGGATTAGTGAATTTTAGCTCACCTCCAGAAAATGAAGCAATTACTTTTTTGGTGAAATGTATCATTATGTATAATACTAATTTTAAAAAGAAATTGATAGTTCTAAAGTATTAAGGAACTTTTGGCTAAGAATATCCTATTGGGGTTATACACCTTAACAAAGGAAACCTAATCTTTTGAATACCAACCTTGATTACTGAGTTCTCAGAAATGGTCTTTACTGTCATACTCATTAGTTCCTGCTTGTCAGAGCTTCTAAAAGTAGGAAATTGGATTGTTTTGTTTTATAATTGCTTCTTTTGTTTGAGCAAATATAAATTTTTAAAAAGATTTTATTTATTCGAGAGAGCATAAGAGGGGGAGGAGCAGAGGCAAAAGGAAAAGCCGGCTCCCCACTAAATAGGGACCCCAAGGCAGGCTCCATTCCAGGACCTCTGGGATGGTGACCTGAGCTGAAGTTAGATGCTTAACCAACTGAGCGCCCCAGGTGCTTCTGAGCAAATGTAATTTGTAATCTTTGTAGAAGTACTTTGTATATAATAACTCTTCTTGGGCATCCAGTTTGGTTAAGGTAGGTATATTCATGATTAATTTAATATTCTGGCTAACAGACTTCATTTATTTGTTACATGTGTACCAAATGTTAGACGAGGTGTTGGGTATACAAAGGTAAAAAAAAAAAAAAACCGAAAACACCAAAAAAGACACTATCCTACAGAAAAACTACATTTGATTTTTGAAGTTTCTGAATACTTAGAATCCTAGGAATTATACATTTTATGCTCATTATATTAGAAATAATTGCATTGTTTAGATGATTTTACTTTGAGTATATAATTTCATCTTTCTAGATTTTAGGTTCTTCATCTATAAAGCCATGCATTTGGATTATGTAATGTGTAAATTACCTAATGAGATTTTTAAGATCCTTAATTATTAGTGTCTCATGATTTTGAATAAAGGCTAGCTTTAAAAATAAATCCTGGATAGCAAATTTTTTGTGTTTTCTTTATTAGCATTTTGAGTATGCAAATGAATATAGCTTTTGACAATGTAATATGGTTACTTTTCTATCATACACTGTATCCACCACTGGAACAACCTTTCCAAGCTTCTTCCCAGGTTCCTTTAAAAAAAAAATTCCATTTATTAAACTCTCTATTTTTCTCTTTCCTCCCTACTAAACTGTATTTAAGTGGTTTTTGCCAGTTATCATTTTTTAAATTGTTATCATTCAATGTAGTCTTTTAAATAAATTTTTTTCATTGGCATTCTAATCACTTCAATTTCAACTGACTCTTTTGATCTCACTTTCTTTGTTGATTTGCTGCTCAAGGCATCATTAACATTATTAAAGAAACTTTGGCTTTAGATATATAGCCAATCAAGACTTACATGAAAATTCTTTTAAAATTATTTTCTACAGCAGACAGTATAGATTTGCACTGAATCCTCCATAATTTTTCAGCCAGGGCTCCTTAAGGGTAAAGGCATGTAGTTGAGAAAAGACAGCATATAAAGGTGGCCACAAAGAGATGGAACTGATTGTCATAAGCATTATGTCCAACCATGAGCAACTGAATGCAACAGCTAGAGGTAACTCAGAGGCTATCCATTTATTCTTTACATCCTCTGCAGCACCTGCTGTGGTCCTGTACATAAAATGGAGGAGCAAATATGTACTGAATGATTGAATGAATAATCCAAATAATGGAGAGTGTAACTGCCACAAATTGTTTTTGGGCCATCAGAGTATTTAAATTATGTAATATATGAACAGAAGTATGGAGATGCTGAAGAAGAGGGAATTTACATACAAAAAAGCCTTTGCTGTTTTCCTTTTCCACTCTAATATCCCTCAGTTTTTAGCATCTTTTATATGAATTTAGTTCTTTGTTATTTTCAACATTTATCAGTTATGAACTATTTCAAGTACACAGAAAAGTATTGAGGATATGGGAAACATCCATGTAGTCACCATCCCGATTTAGCTAGAGTAGATATTGAATTTTTTTATAACTGTATAGTTATAAATCAACTTGACCATCCTATGTTAATTAGTTATTAACACTGTCTCCAGCCTGTGGTGATAGTGATACAAATGAAAAAATCACATAGATAAATTAATGGTTATACTTTCTTCTGAGTCTTTCTTTGGTCTTTAAATTGGTCACTTTGCGTTACTTGTAGGAATTTCTAATGAAAACAGAGCAAATTTCGCATCTCTGTGTGTGTGTGTGTGTGTATGCATGTGTGTGAAATCTATAATGAAATCACAGTTTAGAGAAGGAATTATACGTTTAAAGTCTTCAATTTTGTGAAAACAATGATTCCACATTTCTTCAAGTGGCTGCCGTAGAATGGAATTTGAAATCCCTGGGTGGGAAGTGTGCTAGAAATCATAGTATTCCTTTTCAAAGTATTTTGCATCCCCTTATACATATATTCAGTACTTCATTTCTAACCCCTACACACTGAATCATGCTGTGATTCATAATACTGTGTTATGTTTTAAATTCAAATATTGTTTTTAAAGGGAAATTGCTACTAATGTTGGCTAAGCTGCACATAATAGTTTAGTAAATGGTTGTAGGTTTGATTCTTCTCATGTCAATCTAAATGTGAACTAATATTGCTCAAAATCCTTTCAAGACATTGAATAATTGTTTCAGTTAACTAAATGCTTCACCAGATAACATCAATTTATGAAGTATAGTTGAGTTTAGTGCATTTATTAAAGAAAAAAGTTATAGGTGTATAGCTACATAATTAAATGTTAATGGATATCTTTTCTTGTTGTTGTTAATGGATATCTTTTAGGTGGCCCTCTGTTCAGAAAAAGAGGCAATTTAGTATCTTAAGAGAACAATTAAGAGAACAATTAAATTACAGATCACTGAAAATTTTCAAAAGTAGTATATGACTTAGTTTGCTCTTTTTTCGTTTGTTTTTAAAAGAATAACTTTATTGAGATATAATTTACATAAATAAAATGTTCCAATTTTCTGTACATTTTAGTGAGTTTTGAAAATTTTATATACTCATGTAATCACTATCAGAATCCAGACAATAGAATGTTTACATCAGCTCTAAAAGCTGTCATGGTTCCTTTTCCAGTCAGTCTCCAGTTCTTCTCCTGGACAAGCACTGATGTGTCTTCTGTCACTGTAGATTCGACCAGACTCTTCCAGTGTCTTGTGTAAATGCAATTGTATATGCACTCTATTTTTTTTTCCTCTAGCTTCTTTCACTTAGCATGTTTTTGAGGTTCATCGATACTGTTGTATGTATCTGTTGTTCATTTCTTTTTTTATTGCTGAATGGTATTGTATGAATAGACCCACAGTTTGTTTATCCATTCATGTGTTGATGGATTTTTTTTTTCCATTTTGGGGACATTTTTAATAACACTGCTGCGAACATTCACATACAAGTGTCTTTGTGTGGACATAATGTGGGGTAGATACCTGCGAGTAGAATTTTGGACTGTGTAAGTATATGTTTAACTTTGAAAGATAGTATCAAACTGTTTTCTAAAGCTGGTTCCAACAGTTCCAAAGCTCATCCCCACCACCAATGAGAGTTCCAATTGCTTCATTTTCTTGTCAGTGCTTGTAGCCATTCTACTGGTTTTGTTGTGTATCTCACTGTGATTTTACACGTACCTGGTAACTATGCTGTTGAATGTCATTTATGTGTTTATTGGCCATTTGTTTATTTTCATTTGGGGAAATTTATGTCCAATCTTTTGCCCATTTTAATACTTTTTTTAAAGAGTTTATTTATTTTTTGACAGAGAGAGAGACAGCAAGAGAGGGAACATGAGCAGGGGGGAGTGGGAGAGGGAATAGCAAGGGGAGTGGGAGAGGGAGAAGCAGGCTCCCCGCTGAGCAGGGAGCCGGATGTGGGGCTTGATCCTAGGACCCTGGGATCATGACCCGAGCCAAAGGCAGATGCTTAATGACTGAGCCACCCAGGCACCCCCTTTTGCCCATTTTAAAATAAGGTTGTTTGTCTTCTTACTGATGAGTTGTAGGAGTTCATTATATATTCTTAATACCAAGTCCTTTGTCAGGTTTGGATTGAGAACACTTTCTCCCAGCTGGTGGTGTTAGCTTTTGCATTTTCTTTTCTTTTTTTAAGGTTTTATTTATCTATTTGAGAGAGAGAGAGAGAGAGCATGTGTGTACAGGAGCAGGGGGAGGGACAGAGGGAGAAGAAGATTCCCTGCTGAGTAGGGAGCCTAATGGGGGACTTGATCACAGGACCTTAGGATCATGACCTGAACCGAAGGCAGATGCTTAACTGACTGAGCCACCCAGGTGCCCTTCTTTTGCATTTATTTTAATGGATTTTTCAAAGAGGAGATGTTTTTAATTTTGATAAAGCTGTTTATTAACTTTTGTTTCTATGATTCATACTTTTTGTGTCCTAAGAAATCCTTATCTATACCAAGGTCATGAAAAACTTCTATGTTTTCTTTTAGAAGTTTTATAGCTTGGCTCTTATTTTGGTCTATCACCCATTTTGAGTTAGTATTTACATATGGCATGAGGTAGTGGTCATAGTTCCTTTTTGTTGTTGTTTCATATGGATTTTCAGTTGTTACGACACTATGTATTGAAAAGACTCTTCTTTCTTCATTAATTTACTGTGGCATCCTTTCTGAAAATCAGTTGAATATATGTCTATTTCTAGACTCTTTAGTCTGTTTCCTTGATCTATCTTTTATGTCAGTACTACATTGTTGTGATTATTGTGACTTCCATTGTATCTGGAAATTTGATAAGTCCTCCAACTTTGTGTTTTCCAAACTCGTTTTGATTATTCTAGATTCTTACATTTCCATATAAATTTTAGAACTAGCTTATCATTTTCTACTAAGAAGTCTACTGGAATTTTGATTGAGATAGCACCAACTTTGTAGATGAATTTGGGGAGAATTGACATCTTACCAATATTAAGTCATGCAATCCATGAATGTAGTGTGACTCTCTCTTTATGTAGGTACTCTTTAGTTTCTCTTAGCAAAGCTTTGTAGTTTTCATTTGACAGGTCTTGCATGTATTTTGTTAAATTTATTCCTAAAAATTGCATATTTTTAAAATCGTATTTTTATTTTTTAAAGATTTTTATTTATTTATTTGACACAGAGAGAGAGATCACAAGTAGGCAGAGAGGCAGGCAGAGAGAGAGGAGGAAGCAGGCTCTCTGCTGAGCAGGACCCTGAGATCATGACCTGAGCTGAAGGTAGAGGCTTTATTTTTTAATTTTTTAATTTTTTAAATATTTTATTTATTTATTTGACAGAGAGAGAGAGATCACAAGTAAGCTGAGAGGCAGGCAGAGAGAGAGAGGAGGAAGCAGGCTCCCCGCCGAGCAGAGAGCCCGATGTGGGCCTCAATCCCAGGACCCTGAGATTATGACCTTAGCCGAAGGCAGAGGCTTTAACCCACTGAACCACCCAGGTGCCCCTAAAATCGTATTTTAAATCACTTGTTTTTACATTTGAATTTCTAATTATTTTAATCAGGAAATATGTTTTAAATACAAGTAAGGTAAATTATTAAAAAAAAACCCTCCCTACTTAGGAGATCTAAATAATTTGGCCATGTCAGTCTAATTTTATCAATTTTTATTTGTAGTTAACTGAAAAGATGTGGATAATTTTTTAAGAGGGTAAATTTACTATCATTTTATGGCATGTGGTTTTCAGTAGATACATTTTTTTTTAAAAAGTGTATATATTAAATGAAATACCAGTTTAACAAATTTGGCTACTTTTGTGACTTTTGTAATCATTAAACCAGACATGGCGCCTAGAATTATTACATCTAGGTACATTATTGCTTTTAGCATATGTCTTATAAGTTCTTGATTATATTTGTCCTCTTTTCTACTATATTACCATATAAAATGTTAACTTGATCACCCCTCAAAATTTGTAAAAGTATAAATTATAAAATAATATAGTGTAAGTTCTAATAACTTTCATAAACATATCAATATCTTCAATAATAGTGAATTACATATAGATTTTTGAATGTAATCTTAATGAATAATCCAATGGTTATATGTCAATGTCTAATGACAAAAATAATTTCTGAAAATCATTAGCATTGTATCTGTTAATATCTGTTAGCTCCTCCCTCCTTTCCCTCGTTGTTCATTTTTAACCCTGAAATGAAGTTTAAATGAAGTTTAAATGCATCTTTATTCTTAAATGAATTTGTCTATATAAATAAGAGAATGGTTTCATATAACAGCCCTAGCACTTTAGATTCTTTGCTAATTAACCATGAGGCCTGTTTCTAAAATCTGAGTGAATATAAAGATTTGAGCATTGTCCCCTTAATATTTAAACTTTCATCTTGTACTGAATGGCCTTGAGAGCCCCTGATGAAAGCATTTGACCAAGTAGGGCATTGCCTGGACTCATTTTGAATTTAGCTGGTGCTCCAAAATGTAAACCAAGTGTTTACAAGTGTTCAACTTTAACTGAGTAATTAATTAATTAATTAATTTTTAAAGAGAGAGAGTGAATCAGTGGTAGGGGAGGGGTAAGGGAGGGGCAGAGGTGGAGAAAGAATCTAAGCAATGCAGAGCCCAATGCAGGGCTCAGCCTTACGACCCTGAGATCATGACCTGAGCTGAAATCAAGCTGAGCCACCCAGGTGCCCCTAATTTATTTTTACTTTAAACTATTTAAATTTAATTTTAACTGATTGTTTATTTTTTAAATTTTAGCCAATTATTTTATTGCCATAGCTCTCTAACTTACTGAGACATTAGTACTGCATTTTTTGCTTTACTAAGAAATAATCTGAACAAAAACTGCATTAAATTAGCATAGTTTGAGTCACGTCCATCAGCTATTACCACATCTGGGTAATATTTAGAAATGGTATATCCAGTTATTTATATTTAAATTCCATAAAGATTATAGAAATATTAATACATGGGTAAAACTGGTTGTAATTAGTTACCTATTTAAAAATGGAAATATATTTATTCACTTCTCCATGTAATACATTCTCGTTGAAAAAAAAAATCCAGCAATATAAAAATGGGAAGGTCCTCTTGAAATTCTGTCTTCACCCATTAAGCTAAAAGCCACTGGCATGGTTTTGCAGAAAAACCCAACATGTCTGCTGTGCTTTATGATAGCAATAGCTAGCCAAAGCATTGTCTTATGTCCACATTTCAAATCTTGTGTAAGTGCCTCTAAGTGGTGCAGCCTCTTTCACGTTGAGAACCTTAGCTGCAGTCAATTATGGGAAGGTAGTGTGCCTGCTTCTGCAGTACAGGAAGTCAGTCTAGAAGAAAGTTGGAGTGTATGCTGAATATTTCTATTTCACCATATCTTGCACAGTAGATATCTGGCTATGCACTGAAAGGTTGGTACAATGTGAGTTTGCAGCATGGAGTTTGACCAGGAGCTAGGAAGAAGAATCCTTTTATGTGAGTTAGGGTTCTTAGCTGCTAGCAACAGAAATCCACACTAGTTGGTTTAACTGAAAAGGAATTTATTAAAGTATTAAGAAACTCATAGAATCCTGGAAGAGCCAGAAACTTAGACTGGGGGGTAGGGGTAGGGAATGCATCAGGTACCCAAATCACATTGGGAATCCCATCGGACATTTGTGACTTCAGTTTGCTCACTAGTAAATGAAGTATTGTGCAAGTGTGTTTGGCTGAGCCTGGTCTATTAGCAAGATAAGATGGGAGAGTGAGTTCTAGTTTTTCCTCTGGAAAGGAGGAATTCACAATGTGGGAAATTTTCCAGACCTTAATGGATGCTTGGAAGATGGAGGGTATTTACAACCATGAAGATGTCCATTTAAGTGAGCAGTAAGTTGAAGACATTTAAGTATATTTTATAAACTGAATGATCTGGTTTCACATTATATCTAACCTCCTCTTCATTAACTCCTAATTTTTTTACAGATCTGGTTTAAACAGTTCAGCTTGTCTCAGCCGAGTGATCCAGGACTGATTTAGGACATTTGTAGGCCTCAGGAATTCTTATTTTTGGAGGCAAACTCTATCATGCTCATTATAGTGCACCCTTAGCCCACATTAAATACAATTTAATTGCAACCACATGTGTTAAATTGAAGTTTACTGCTTGTTATGTTTTGTAGACATTTGTTTGAACATTTGTTAATTTTGATCCCACAGTTTCTATTTTGTATATTGGCACAATATTTTTTTTAGACTTTAGATATTTTTGTAAGTTTTTGGAAAGCACATAGGCCCTAAGCAGTGCAACTGTATTGATTGCCTAATGCATCAAAACGCCTTCATGCTCTGTGTGCAGTCCAGTGTTCAAACTTAGACCAAAGAGTTACGTTGGTAGCCTCCCCCACCAAGACAGTGTTGTAGCAATCGTGATAAGTGATGAGATCCCCAAGGGGAAAGGAGGAGATAAGAGTCAGGCTTTCAGGTGCCTATATGTGTATAGCATAGTAAGAGGAACAAACTGCTAATGCCTTTTGTCATGCGTTAGAAGATGTAACTTTGTTTTATTTAATTAATTTATTTAAGGGTTTTATTTATTTTAGAGAGAGAGAGCATGAGCAGAAGGGAGGGGTAGAGGGAGAAGCAGGCTCCCCTCTGAGCAGGGAGCCTGACCCAGGGCTTGATCCCAGGACCCCAGGGATCCTGACCTGAGCCGAAGGCAGATGCTTAACCGACCGAGCCACCCAGGTGCCCCATAACTCTTTTATGAGAATTGTAAAATTAACAATAATGCAATATGTAAAATAATAAGTGCATCATAAAATCAAACCAAGCCAACATCAGTATTTCTAAACAGGTAAGCAAAGATTACCATGGAATCCCTTTAAGTAAGGATCCATTCAAAACGAGCAAATCATTCCCTTGATCTGCCCTATCAATGTGGCAATTTCATTAGAACTTATTTTTCTGTGGGTTTTTTTTCATGGTTGGTAATAATCATTTTTTAAAGTGCAAGGAGTGTCACAATCATCAGATACAATAGATGATGTAATGCCATTATTCTCTCTTTTGGTATTTAGAGCTTTTTGCTATCTGAGAGATACTCATACAGTGTCACCGATTGTCCAAGTGTAGGTGAATACTCAGAGGAAATTACACAATTATTGTAGGTAATTTTATGTAAAGATTTACTAATTGTATGAGTACAGCATGAGTTTAATAATGATGGGATATAACTTAAATCTCTGGTTTGTATTTTAAAAATTTCCGAAGATCAAATCCAGGTATATGAAACAAAGGGTGACCTGTTCATCATGTGTAATTTGCATATTTCTGCATAAGTTAGATAGTCAAGTCTCTGGCTGTTTTCTAATTAATATCTGCTGCTGCTTCCATAATTTTTCTTTCTTTAGTTTTAAGACTTACAGGACTTTCCTCCCAGTTGTGAGAGAGGGAATAAATATGCAGAGGGAAAAGTACAAAAAACCTGGTGCAGTGAGGTGCATCCAAGACATTACCTGGATTATTACTAGGCCCTTGAAGGTTGTGTAGGGAATGTGGAGCTAAAATCATTTAATTACATCTTAAAAATATTAGTTTGTTGGAGTTGTTCCCAGGACATCTGTTTCGTAGCCTGCATTCTGCTGGTGGAAGCTTACCTTTTTTTCCCCCACTTCTGATGAAGTTTTTTTGAAAATCATCTAAGGGATTAACTGTCACCTTATCTTTGTTAATCGCTTCCAGAGCTTTTTGCATTATCCATCACAGTGGTCAAGAGGTTCACAAAGAAATTTGTGCTCAATCTTTATTCACAAAGAAAGTTGATGTTGGCTGCTGCCTATATCTGCTATATATTTCCTTTGAATATTTGTGGGATAATTTCTTGAGATTTGATTCTTAATATTGTTTTCGTGGGAGATTTGATGTCTGAGCGATACTGAATATCCAACAAATAAGACTGTAGAAAACAGAACACAAACCATTAAGATATACAACTGTTTCTCAGAATGGTTTAGAATATTCTCCTCTTCATATAGTTGGTTTAAGCAGTTTTCTGGAAAGTTTTTTTTTTAATAAAAATTTTATCTATTTATTTATTTGAGGGGAGAGAGAGTGAGAGTGAGCATGAGTAGGGGGAGGAGCAGAGGGAGAGGGATACAGCAGTATCCATGCTGAGTGTGGAGCCTGTCACCAGGCTTGATCTCATGACCCTGAGATGAACTAGGCTGAAATCAAGAGTCGGAAGCTTATCTGACTGAACCAACCAGGCACCCCTGGAAAGTTTTAAAGAAAGACTTTTTTCTTGTTTAAAAACCTAAAGATTTTTGGGGTGCCTGGGTGGCTCAGTTGATTGAGCGTCTGCCTTCAGCTTCAGTCGGGATCCCAGGGTTCTGAGATCAAGTCCCATATCAGGCTCCCTGCTTAGTGGGGAGTCTGCTTCTCCCTCTCCCTCTGCCCCACCTCCCTGCTTATGCATGCTCTCAGTCTCTCTCTCTCTCTCAAATAAATGAATAAAATCTTTAAAAATAAATAAAAACCTAAAGATTTTTGACAATATAGTTTAATCTACATTTTTTATTCCTATAAACTCCTTTTTTTAAATGTGGTTCCCCTTTCCAGTATTATTGATATGTAATTGACATACAACAGTGTATAAATTTAAGGTGTACAATTTGATGTGTCTATATTGTGAAATGATTACCATAATATATTCCAGTTAACATCCATCACTTCACATAGTGAAGAACTTCACATCACTTCACATAGTTTCAAAAAGTTTTTGCCCTCACTGTGGTGGGAACTTTTTAAGATTTACTGTCTAGCAACTTCGAGATATATAAAACAGCAGTGTCAGCTATAGTTATCATGTTGTACATTATATCCCAAGAACTTATTTATCGTATACCTGGAAGTTTATTTATTTTTTATTTTATTTATTTATTTTTTACCTGGACGTTTATATTTTTTTGATCACTTTTACCTAATTCCTGCCCCTGCCCCTCATTCCCATCCCTCGAACCCCTCATCCCTGTCTTCTGGCAACTGCAAATCTGATCTCTGAGTTTGGTTTCCTTAGGATCCACATATAAATAAAATTATACAGTATTTGTCTTTCTCTGTCTGACTTTCACTTAACATAATGCCCTCAAGGTCCAACTGTTTTGTCACAAATGGCAGCATTTCCTTTTTTTTTTCTTATGGCTGAAGAGTATTCCATTATTTAGCTATACCACATTTTCTTTATCCATTTATCTGTCCATGGACACTTAGGTTGTTTCCATGACTTGGTTATTGTAAATAATGCTGCACTAAACATGGGGGTATAGCTATCTCTTTGGGATGGTGATTGCCTTTTCTTCAGATATTCCACACCCAGAAGTGAAATTGCTAGATTATATGGTATTTCTATTTTTAATTTTTTGAGGAAACTTGTTACTCTATTCTGTAGTGGCTGTACCAACTTACATTTCATCAATAATTCACAATGGTTCCCTTTTCTCCACATCCTTCCCAGCATATGCTATTTCTTGTCTTTTTGATGATGGCCATCTTAACACGTTTGAGGTGATATCTTACTGAGGTTTTGATTTACATTTCCCTAATGATGAATAATGTTGAGTACTTTTTCATGTACCTGTTGTCCATTTGAATATTTTCTTTGGAAATATGTCTATTCATATGAAATATGTCTATTGTATTCAATAGAAAAATGTCTATTCAGGTCCTTTACCCATTTTTAATGGAATTGTTTATAATTTTCTTATCGAATGAGTTCCTTACATATTTTGTATATTAATCCCTTGCCAGATGTGTGGTTTGCAAATATTTTCTCCCATCCCATAGGTTGCCTTTTTATTTTGTTGATCATTTCCTTTGATGTATGAAAGTTTTTCATATGATTGTCCCACCAGTTGTTTATATTTTACTTTGTTGGTTGTGCTTTAGGTGTCATATCCAAAAAATTATTGCCAGGACCTATGTCAAGAAGCTTTTTCTCTATGTTTTCCTCTAGGAATTTTATGGTTTCAGTTCTTATATTTAAGTCTTTAATATATTTCAAGTTAAATTTTGCGAATGGTATAAGATAGGAATCTAGTTTTATTCTTTTTCATATGAATATATTTACATGTTTCATAAAAACATCTGTGGACTTTTCTTTCAAAGATAAAAAGCTGTGAAAGTTAAAGTTATAAAATGAATATGTTCTCACAGCTAAGAATGCCTTCCTAGGAATATATAAATGCAATTATCCTTTAATAAATAAACACATCCTCAAATTTTTTTAGTAACGTGTCAAGAAAAAAAATTAAAAGGTGACATTTCTACTCACAATACAAAATGAAAGCAATTGTAATACAGATCCAGGATGTTAGAGATAAATGAAAAATTATCTTGCTTTTAATAATTAAAGTTTGCTAGTTTAATATTCATAACAGGCTTATAGACTTCTTAATTACTCAGGTGAAATATTTCCTTTGTTTTGAAAGCATTCTCTTTTTCTTTCTAAATCAAAAACAGAAAACTTAAAGCACATGACTCAGTTATAGTTTTTAGAACAACAATGGATAAGAATTAGACTTAGGAATCCTTTCATCTCTCTGACTTTTCATTGTTTTCATTCTGTATCTAGTTTCTGGTTGCAAAATAATAGAAACTGATGCCGACTAGCTTGAGTACAAATAAAATTTATTGGATGTTGGGCTGTTCCCAGAATCTGTGGGGAAGACTGGAAAGTGGGTGTTGGGGAATGAACAGGAAACAAGGCCAGCTGGGTCCAATCCCCTCTGCCCAGACCAACCCAACCTGGAGGGTAAGTTTTGAGCCTTCTTAGAGGTGAGCTGCTTTTTGAACAAAGGGATGCAATGATGATGTAGGAACAGTGAATTCCCTGAGTTGGCAGCCCCTGGCTTTACTATTTTCACTGCAACGTGGGCTCCTGTTTTCAGAGTCACTGTGGTGTGATGTGCCACGCGTCTGGTACACCTTGGGTCTCAGCATTTCTTTCATTTTTCTCTTCTGTCTAGTAATAAAAGTGTTATAGGGGCACCTGGGTGGCTCAATTGGTTAAGCATCAGACTCTTGGTTTTGGCTCAGGTCATGATCTCAGGGTCGTGAGATCAAGCTCCGTTTTGGGCATGGAGCCTGCTTAAGATTCTCTTTTTCCCTCTCCCTCTCCCCCTCCTTGCTCATGCTCACTTGCTCTTGCTCACTCTCTCCCTCTCTCTCTCTCAAAAAAAAAAAAAAAAGTAATTTTTAATGGATTCTTCGAGAGAAACATTGGTTGTCCTTGTTTTAATGGACTTACCCCAGGAGTCAACCTAGATGTGAGGACAAGTAGTTATATGCTTAGGTTCAGATTCAACGATCCTTTAATGCTTTTAGCTCAAATAGCATTTCCCCACATCAGTTGTCCATCTCTTCCCTTCCTCTCTGTTACTGTGCTGCAGAGACGCCATCTTGTGTAAATATTCTATGAGCACAGTTATCACTCTGAATTGTAATTTAAAAAAATATGTATCTTATTTTCCCCATAGGCTTTGAAATCCTGGAGAACAAGACAAACTTGAATGTATTTAAATTGTATTACCTAATTAGTTAAGTTTATTTTTAACATGTATTTCAAATTTATTTTCTGCACCTAATGCCATGTTTGGGATATAGTAAGGGCTCAGGTTTTAAAAAATGAAGTGACATATGCATATATATATATATATATATATACATATATATACATATATATGTATATATACACACATAGAATCAAATATTTTATAATTCAGTTTGATGCTGGAGGGCACCTGGGTGGCTCCGTGGGTTAAAGCCTCTGCCTTCGGCTTGGGTCATAATCTCAGGGTCCTGGGATGGTGGCCCGCATCGGGCTCTCTGCTTGGCAGGGAGCCTGCTTCCTCCTCTCTCTCTGCCTGCCTCTCTGCCTGCTTGTGATCTCTCTCTCTCTGTCAAATAAATAAAATCTTAAAAAACCAAAAAACCAAAAAACCAATCTGATTCTAGATTTGATATACTTGATACGATTTTGAAGAGCTTATAAGGAAAATCAACAGTCCCTTTTCCTACCCTGTCCTGCTTCTCAAGGCCAACACTTTTAACTTTTCTAAGTATTTATTCTGTTAGTTATTTCCATATTTCATTAAAAATATGCTTATCCTAGTATTTCTTGATTCATCATTTTAGACAGCTTATTGACTACCCTCCAACATTGCTGAGATATAGGTCACTATTTTTGGGTTTTGTAAATAATCAGCATGTACATTATTTTAACTATGTAAATAATATTCAATATAGAGCTAAGTAGTGTCCTTTAACCATATTGTCCCTCTTATACCGCTTTTCCTACTCCACCCCCTTGTACAATTTCCTCTCTATAATTGTAGTTCCTTTCTGGTACAGTTTTTCTACTGCTTCTCTATTGCATATATTTCTTAATATTTTTAAAGCCCTCCATCATTTTTCTCCCCATTGTCTTCCTGCATTAGTTTTTTAAGCCCACAATATGGCTAGCAACAAGGACTTTCTTTTATTGTCTAGGTCAAAGCTCTTGTATTTTGATCTGTGGCTTCCTTCTTGGTATACTTCTTTTGTTTTGTGGAAACACGTCTTCATGTGACTTCATAAGAAAGGGAGGGATTTTTCTGAGCCCTTGCATATCTGAAGGGCTGCATATTACACTTTATTGTTTATTCTTGCGTGTAAGTTCTAGTTAGAAAATAATTGCCTTTGAGAACGTAAAGGTCAGAAAAAAAAACGTGAAGGTCTTGGGTGTTTCCTTCTAGTATACAGTGTAGCTAATGAAAAGGCTGTCATTCCTTTTGTGAGAAGCTTTTAGGATTTCTTTTTGTCCTTGGTCTTCAGAAATTTCTCAATGAAAAACCTAGATACATGTTTTTTTTAAAAAAATAATTCTTCTGCTGGTGTATAGATCCTTTGAATCTGAAGACCCATATTCTTCAGTCTGAGAAATTCTTTTGTATGAAATTCTTGGGCATGTCCTCTTTCTTCTCTTCACTATTTTGGAACTCCTATTAATGTTGGATGAACTAGATTAATCCTTTACTTTTCTCTGTCTTCTATATAATTGTTATATAAAAAAATTAAAATAATATGAAAGGGTTCACAGTGAAAAGTAAATTTGCACCCCTGATGCCATATGTCCTAGTTCCCTGAGGTGTACCTATATCAGTCCCCCCCCCCATTCTCTCTAGAGGTATTCCATGCACATTGTGGCAGAGATTATACACCAGAATACTTGTTTTCTTCTTTCTGGGACTGCAGCTGAAGTTTCCAACTTCCCTAGCAGTTAGATGCAACCATGTAACTAAGTTCTAGCCAATAGAATATAGTAGAAGTAACGTGTGCCATTTCTGGACTAAGGCTTTTAAGGAGAGGCTAGGTCTTCTCTTTTCCCCTCCTACCAGGACGATGCGGAAAATAACAAGGTCTCTAGGGGAATGGTAGAACTACAGGTAGAAGGATCCTGGACCCATAAATGATCCGCTTGAAATTGTATTTGAGCCATTATTACACTCGTGGACCTGATGGTGCTACTGATGTGGAAATATTGGGGTTCAGAGCAAATGGTCAAGAAAGAATTCTTGAGGTATCTTCAGTGCAAAAACATGGTTTTATTAAAAGCACAAGAACAGGACCTGTGGGCAGAAAGAGCTACACTGGGGTTGTGTGGGGTGACTGATTATATACTTTGAAGTTGGGAGGGGGTTAGTGATAGCAGAAGTCTCAAAGAAATTTTAGAAGCAAGGTTTCCAGAACTTTGAGGGGGCTAGCTATTGTTAGGAAAAAGTCATTGTCTAGTAACCCCTTAGTCATGAGACCGTTCAGATGTGTATCATGGTCCATATGCCTGGATGGTGATTGCTAACCTATATCTTGGGAGGGGATAGAGATGAAGTTTCCAAAGGAATTTTTTTTTTTAAGATTTTACTTATTTATTTGACAGAGAGAGACACAGCGAGAGAGGGAACACAAGCAGGGGGAGTGGGAGAGGGAGAAGCAGGCTTCCTCCTGAGCAGGAAGCCTGATGTGGGCTCGATCCCAGGATCCTGGGATCATGACCTGAGCCGAAGGCAGAGGCTTAACCCACTGAGCCACCCAGGCGCCCCTCCAAAGGAATTTTTATACGTTAAAGAAGACTCGTAGGATCCTGGGGGGTTGGGATAATGTTAAGCTAAGATTCCCTTTTGCCCTTAGCAAAGTATCAGCATCCAGGCAGCTGAGTTCCTAGGGGAAGGTCACTCTGCCTGTTTCAAGGACTTGTCAATGGGCTGTAGGTAGTAAGGAAATTTAATTTTTTCTTTTGCCTTTGTTTCCCACATCAATACCACCTAACGTTACCCAATACACATATGCAGTCATTTCTCTTCCTTTCAAAAAAATTTTTGTGATAATTTCTTCTTTTTATCATTACCCTTTCTAATATATTATTTCTAAGAACTCTTTCTTGTTTTGTAATTGCTTTCTTTTTCAAGCATCTAGTTTGTATTTTATATGTGCATTATCTTCTTGAATTTCTCTGATACTTTCAGATTTTTTTTTTTCTGATCTGTTTTCAAATTCTATCTTCTCCAACTCATATTTTCTTGTCTGTTTGGTCGTCTTCTTTTACATTTTCACGTTTTCTCAACTCTTTGTTGACCTGAGTTGTGCAGTCATATGTAAGAATGAGGCAACAGAAACCAGTTGAGAGCTCTGTGCATATATGGGTAGGGATTTGCCTTGGAATGACCAAGTGGAGAACTCCCACTAATGTCTGAATGGCAGCATCTCTTCTCTGTAGGCTGTCCAGTTTCATTTTCAGTTGGGTGGACACATGGCTGCTAGGGGATCGACTCCCCTGTGTACAGACTCTCAGTTAGTCCCTTTGGTTTTAGCTCTGCTCTTATATCTCTCCCCTTATATCTGCTGCTTCCAAGCCTGGAAACTCTCTGGGATTCTGATAGTCCATTGTCTCCCTTCTCCATTTTTGGGTTTGTCTGCCTTGCTTTGCTAATTACCACTCTTCCGTTTGCTTTCCATCTTCCATAGGCACATAAAGGGGCCAGTTTTTTTCTCAATCATTAATTTGTTTCTTTCCCTTTGCTGTTGTGGGTTTGTACTTAATTCAACTCCTCTATTGTCATTTTAGTGGAGCCTCTAGAGAAAGAGGAGATAAATGTGTGCTTTTCAGTGTTCTGAATTCTGTTCTTGACTGGTGCTGCTGTGTGAGATTTGCAACTTGTGTGAGTCAGCCAGCTCCACTTAACAGACTGAGAGCAGAATAGGGTCAAAACTCAACCTTTAGGGATCTGGTTTTTAAAATATGTGATCTAGAACACTAAAAAAGTCCTTTAATCTAAAAACATACCCCCTTTGGTAAACTAGTAAAATCTCACACCTATCTTTAATAGTACTAAAAATTAGAACACATATAATATCATGACTCAGACTTAAGGGACAAGATATTGCTTTGTTTTCAAACTGCGCAGATTCTTTCAGAGACTTTTATTCAGAATCTACTCCCTACTACCATTCCATCCTGTCCTTAGAGAATTGCTAATTTCAAGACTTCATTGCATGTCATAACCTTTGACTTAAAGAAGTAAATGTTTATTTGCATCTAATGAGAAAAATTCAGCACACATTTCAAGGGAAATTTTGAACAATCTGTAAGCAAATGATATCGCATTATAAAGGTAAGGATACTTACAGTTCAAGTTTTTAATTCAAGAAAACTATTAACTGTCCTTTATATTGTCTTTTAAATTTGCTTCTGTGCTATGTAATACTTAGAGAAAAACCTGCTTTACGTACTGATTCATTTATTTTGGATCTTTGTCTACCTTAACATATATAGTATTTTTATTTTTAAATTTGGTTGCCTTCTAGAAGCAGGAATCTTTTTAAAAATGAACATCAGAAAGGAATTTGTTTGAAGAATCTTTCATCCCATAGATTTTATTTTACTTTTTAAAAGATTTATTTATTTGTTTGTTTATTTATTAAATTTTATTTATTTATTTGACAGAGAGAGAGAGAGTTCACAAGTAGGCAGAGAGGCAGGCAGAGAGAGAGGAGGAAGCAGGCTCTGCTGAGCAGAGAGCCTGATGCGGGACTTGATCCCAGGACCCTGAGACCTCGACCTGAGCCGAAGGCAGAGGCTTAACCCACTGAGCCACCCAGGCGCCCATAAAAGATTTATTTATTTTAAAAAGAGAGAGAGAGAGAGAGAGAGCACGTGCAGGGAGGAGAGGCATTGGGAAAAGGAGAGAGAAACCCAAGCCAACTCTGCACTGAGCATGGAGCCCAAGGTGGGGCTCCATCTCACAACCCTGAGATCACAGCTGGAGCCAAAACCAAGTGTGGGACATGCAACCAACTCTGCACCCAGGTGCCCCTCATCACATAGATGTTAGTCATGTTTTTCTTTGATTACAGTTTTTGACTTCGATTTTACTTCCTTTCTAACTGTATTTATCTACTCTCTCTTCTTCAATCCCCTTAATAAAATAACTCATAATAATAATGCTAGGATATGTCACTGGGGTTATATATGTATGCCTCTGTACTTAATCTCATAAAAAGAGATTCAATCTAAAGTTGATAAAGAAAATGATACTTCTATTTTTATAATGACTTCATTCATATTAGTTATAAAGATAAAGAACAATTGAAAAGAAAGGAAAGCTGCTGAAGCATAGATTGGGGCTGGGTTTTTAAATGAATACAATCCATCTTACCAAAAGACAGCAATATTTCAAATCTAGCTGAGACTAATGATCTGCCCATCTAGTATCTGTTAACCATTGTTATAACACCCATTTTGATGGAGAAGATTTACTTACATTGTGAGAAGACGAGTATCATGACTAGAAGAACAGAGCAGCGATTGCAAATTATCATAGAGATATAAAGATGAGGTCATTATAGACTCTTTGATAGTTAATAGAGCAATCAAAAAACAATGACGTTTGATATGAACTATTTTGATTACAGAAGAGGCTATGACTCTTTTATATTCATGTATCTACAAGAAAATTTTCAGATTTATAAGATTGACCCTTCAATTATTAGTTTTTTTTTTTTTTTGGTAACATACAATGAGTAAATGAGGTTACATTTTTCAAAGGGCAAAAGAGCTGTTAAATCAAAAGCCGTGTGTATAAAATGGAGATTGTTTCAGGGAGACTGATTTAATTCTGTTTCTCGGTCTATCTAGGATTAAATCCATTAAGCAAAAAATTTAATAGCTTTATCCATGACTTAAAAAACACGCATGCACACACATGAAAATAATTTACCAAGTAATTTGCTTTGCAAGAATAATTTGAAATTATGCCATTTCTAAGCATAGTTTAAAATTTTTTAAAAAATAATTTTAGTGTTCGTATAAAAGAGAACTAAGTAAAGGCAAAGGCAACTCAACATAATTGTTAAAAGGAAAATGTACTTAGTGGAGGGGTTGCTTGGCCAGAAGAAATATAAATATTTGAATTTCTGTATAAATAGAAATTTGTAGTTGTACCATTGTGAATGATTTCCTGGCAATTAAGAAAATCTAAATACATAGTGATTAAGAATATCTGGGAAAATATTCAGTGTGGAGAAAAATGCAAAAAATTTATGTTAGTACAGATTATAATAAAATACTTTCCTACGATCAGTAGTTTGGTGAGACTCAGGGGTACTTACGGTTTACAGTGGTCAGATTACCATCACACACGCCAAAATGAGATAGTTCATAACACTTTGGCATAAAAATGTTGACTACCGAACATTAACAGACTTCAAATGTGAATTAACATGGAGCCCAAGATGCCAGTAGCTACCCTAGCATATACTAGATTCATGTTATAATGAATATATGACCCAAATCAGACCATGTATTTTCCTTTTTGGTAAAAATGTGGAAGGGTTTGTAGATATAGCAACTTCTCTTAGTAAACACAGTAAAAATTTTTCCAGAATCTGTGTGTGTGTGTGTGTGTGTGTGTGTGTGTGTGTGTGTGTGCACCCAATTTTCTCAGGCTTCACACCCGTTAGGGTGTAGAGCCACGTTATAATAACTGGCTCTTGTAACTACTGCTACTGTGAGACCTCAGCTAATGTGCTCCTGAAATATTCCTGAGAGTCCCCACGAGTATCACAGATGCTCGCACACAATGCCTCTTTTTTTTATTTTTTTATTTTTTATTTTTTATTTTTATTTTTTAAATTTTATTTTTATTCTTTGCCCAAGGGGTACAGGCCTGTGAATCATCAGGCTTACATCTTTCACAGCACTCACCAAAGCACAAACCCTCCCCAATGTCCATAACCCATCCACCCTATCCCTACCCTCCCACCCCCCAGGCACACAATGCCTCTTTCACCTGGTATTACTCTGCCCATCAGGAATTAGATATCTAGTAGCGTTCTATGACTGTGGTGTCTCGCCTTACCCCTTCTGGGCAGTATACTGGAGAGGATACCACGGTGGTACAGAATGTGGAGTGATTAGTGGTAAAGCAGAGGAGCAAGGATTTCTCCCATTCGTATTTCTCTCCGTTATTCTAAAACTGCACTGCTTGTTTCTCTCGTATAGAATCTTGTAAAGGAACTGTTTTTCCAGTTTTTTTTCATGAGTGCTTTGGAGGATGCTCAACAGCCAGAATCATTCTTCTTGTCCAGCAATGCTTCAGGGTCACATCAGTGTGCCTCATTTCTGCTTTCTGCTACTTTTTGTTTATCTGTTTACTTTTAGGACCCATTTCTTAGACGCTTCCTCAGTGGCCCACCCCTATCTGCCCACGCTGCTCCCTCCACTTGGTTGGCTTCAACCCACTAACATACTAGACATACCAACAACTGGCTGGTTGTGGTTCTCTCCCTCGAGGCTCCTCAGCTACCATGGTGTTAGCCTCTCAACCTTGTTACTTGTGTTAGGCTGTCCTCCCCCCCCCCCAACTTGGAAAGGATTTAATGGCTTTAGCTTGTGTTAGGGACCCATAAATTTGGAGGATACAACTCCAGATGCAAGTTTGTCGTGACTCCATGAGTTTGTAAAACTATTACAGACTTTCAGGGATCTCAAAGCAAGGACAGCAGACATTTGTTCCTGTGCCATGTGCTCTGCCTGCTAGAGTGACAGTCCAAACCTGGGCACTGTAGGGGCAGGAGGTTATTTTGCCTTTTCTTGTCTTCTCTTCATCTATTGGGGGCTTTAAGAATGCTTTGGGTCTAAGGAAGCGATTTGAAATATAAGTTGTGAGAATCTTTGTTCTAGCCATCTTAAACTTAAGGTCAAGTTAGAGAGCCTAGATCTTTTTATTGGACCCTTCGAGCCATTTACCAAAGCAGGTCTTGTCAGGCGGGTTTGTTAACCTTAAAAATAAAACTGTCAAGTTATTTTATCAGCAAAAATGGCTTTATTTGGGAGTAGCAGAGAATTACAATTTGGGACTTGTAGGTTATAACACAACCATAAGCACGCCTGGAGAACAGAGGAGAGAACTGCTCTTATAGAGAAGGGAGGGAGTTGGAAGGGGCTGTTATAAATAAAAAGTCCATTTCAGTAAACTGGGAGTTAGAAGCATAATGGCTTTTCATTATGAGTCTCTCATTGGCTGGGCTGTTTCCAGGGAAAGAGAAAACCTTTCTTTCTGCTCCCCCTCAGGTTGTAAAGTGGTGTCTACTTGCAAGGTACAGTTCTTACTATGGGGTGTGCAATTCACTAGGCCTGGTAGGGAGTTAGAGCTCCCCCTTCTGGCCTCCCAACTTCATTTTAGTGAGGTTTCCCTTTATTAATTTTCACAGGTTCACCTTACCAGCCCAGAAATGTTTGAATCTCTCTCACACTCAAGCTGGCATGCCCATTCTCCAAGCTATGCAGCTGACTTTGAAGCAATGTGGAATGTGTCAGTTTGGTATCTTGGTAACTTTAATATATTAAAAGAAATTTTCAATATTTTATGGATAGAGAATTATCATATATTATTAATACAAACTAATATTTCTAGATACATATCATATTCCAAGTATAGTTTTGGATGGTTGTTCAATCCAAAATAACCTTAGCCAGACAGTAGCTTTGCCTCTTTCTTGGTCTCTTTCTTATCCTACTTACTTCCTCATCTACCACAATGGGGCTACTAACACTTAACTAGGTCTCCTCCCAAGGTTTGGGTTTTGTTTTGTTTTGTTTTCTGTTTTTGAGAGTGTAGTATTTTAATGAAACTAAAAGAGGAATATGTCAAACAAAATAAAATCTACCAGAGTTAGGTTAACTTACCATGATTAGGCAGTCTTTCATTAAACTGGGTTAAATAGAGTTTGTGACAGATACATCCAAATGTATGATGTGTGTGTATATAAATATATTAAGACAAAAATTCCCTAAGTAATCAAAACAGTAAGTTACCAAGGGAGAAACTGCAGAAAGTGAGAGCATTGTTTTGGGAATTTTGAGTTGAATAACAGAGTGGGCTTTCAGCTCTGAATGTTTGAGATTCTCCTGTTGTAAGATCAAGTCAAAGTGTTCCATTTAGAACAAAGATACTCTTGGGGGGAGCCTGAGGAATAACCTGCCTTGTAGTCTCCAGTGTTACAGAAGCATATGCTCAGACGTGTGATCTCTATCAAATGTAAAGTTAGGGCTGGGAAATATACCTTTCATTTTCTTTTTCTCTCCTTTAGCAGCCCTGAAGAGTTTTCACCAAATTGCAAACTGGAGTCAGGTAATAATGTTTGTTTCTGAGCTTTCAGAGGAAGCTGTTTATTTTAGTAGGCAATTTTCATGTGTGATGAAGTGAAATGTTGAGAAGGCAGCCTCTCATCAGTGGACAAACAATGCCTAAGAATTTAGCTAATGGCCCCCCTTCAGTGCAGAGAATAGATGGCTACAATTGTACTTGCAGACTAGACCTCGAGCTACTTGTTTGGCTGCTAGGTGTTAATGCAAATTTGTTCTTCAGCTCATTCAGCCCTGGGGCTCCCATCCTTTGATTTAATTAAATGTAATTGGTTACATTGCTCCTCCCAGGCCCCTGAGGTGTTTTTGTTTATTGCTTACTCTTTGCAATAAAGCTTCAATTCATGGCACAAAATGCTGGATAAATAAGACCCTTTTTTTCCTGTGTTGGATTTGCAGGGAGATTATTCCCTTCAAATAGTTTGGCTTTACTGTTGAAAGTAAATGACCAGTGAAATAAACTCATTGGGTGGCAAATGTAGCATATCCAGAAGCAAGGAATTAAGTAGGGTAAATTACATGAGATTAGGAAAAGATATGAAGTTGTAATGTTAAATTAGTAAAGATTTGCAAGACTACTATAAGAGATAGCAACACTATAAATACATAAGGCTTTAATAAGTAAGATTATCATTGTTGTAGCACATAATAAAGATTATTAAAAAGTTACTTGAAAATGCCAGCTCTGAAATAGTCTGAGAATTTTAGCCATCCAGAATTCTCTTACTCATAAATATGCAAGTGGCATTGTTTGGGACAAAAGCGAGAATGATATTGACTTAAACTAAGTTGGCACAATTAACCTATTCCTTTTTAATAAAAGATTTTTTTTCTTATTGTGTTAAGTTCTGTTTTTCAGCTGAAGATATTGTAAATAACATTTTTTGGTAAAGTGATATTTATTCCCCTTTCAAATTTTCATTTTAATTCATGAAGTGGGATAAATTATCTTCATGTATTAATCTATAATGTATTAACTTCTGAGGAAGAGCTCAGAAACTTAGGGAAATTAGAAAACTAGCATTAGCACTTCCCATTTCAATTCTAAGTACCAAACCGTATAAATGACTTTTCCCCCTTTTGTCCTTGTGAGCTGGATAAAAGAGCCTGCCAGAAACTAATATTTATTATAGCATTGCCTGGTTAGTTTCTTTATTGCTTTCTTCTTTTCCTGGTCTTTATTTCTCCTATTTTTACTATAGAGGTATAAGATACTGTACTGATCACATTTTCATTAATTCAATAGGCCTTCTAAATCTTGCTGTGTCACAAGCCTAACTCATATCTCTTCTGATGGAAAATATGAAAAATCTATGATAAGAACAGAGGTATTCTCAGCACAGTATTTTTAAAGCTTCAATGTCTCACAATAGGATTGTTTGCAGGAATTTTTTCCTAGGCTTCTCTCATATCTGGTTGCTGAGGTACTGAGGTTTTACTCTTACTACATTGTGCTGTCAGAAAGTTAGGTCTTTCTTCTGGAGGGTGACCCTGACAAAAACCAAGTGGTAATTATAATAGAAAACTATAAAAAAAAACAACCACCACTCCCTGTGAGAGGTGGAAACGGCCTCAGATGTCAACTCAAAGGTAGGTGCTGAGAACAAAGATGGAGCACCATATCCACACGATGGAAATGAGCTGTGGAAAAGGCTGTACTTCACTTTCAAAGGAGTTTGAGTTAGCCTCCATCAACTTAGCTTTAGGCAGAAAACCCAGTTGTGGCCCTAGGTCCAAAAACCTCCGGTGAGAAGTATGGGCTTTGTCAGCTGGGTTCAGGATGATTTCACTTCTCGCCTAGTTTACATGAAGGAGTCACAGTTTAAAATAACAAGTGACCCACAAACTGGCAAATAAGAATGTTTAACATAATATGGTGGGTACCGAGTGTTTCTTTTGTAAATGGAAATGTAATGTTATTGACAGCAAAAAGGGAAATATTCTAGTGGTCTTTGAGATAAATCCAGATTCTCTTATACTTGAGTAATTTTCCTCGCTGGGTGCTGGTAATAATAAGCCCATTGCCCGTCCCCTGACTGTGACTCTCCTGAATCCACAGCTTTGATTGGAAACTCTCAACCCCTGACTGGCCTCAGGAGCACTGATTACGGGAGGCACCCCACACACTTCCCTCATAAACATTTGGCAGATCAGGAAGTGCTGAAAAGCGATGCCCCTGGCTCTCAGAAGAGGGTACTGGTGGGAGAAGAAATAGAACATTTTCCCTCTTGCAGCTGTCAGAGAGTGATTATGTCAAATGGGTTTTCAAGGAGCCACAAAGTAATTACAGGGTAACTTCTTGACATTATTTTCCAGTGTTTGACTCAGCAGATGATGATGATTAATTGATGTGTATTATTTTATGGCTCTCTGAAACTTTGTTTGATACTTTAGATAGAGGTCAGACTAAGTCTTCATTTAGACTAACATAGCAAATCTGCCTTAAATTTTAACATGTTGACCCTCCCTTTGTGATAGATGATTTCCTAAACTTCTGGTGGCTAAGAGACACTATATTTGGGCTGCCTTTTTCATGTAGGTTTCATGTGCTTTAAAGTAGTGTTTTACACTTTTATTAAGATAATACTCTGGATTTGTGAGGTTATGGTGAGACATAAACGAGCTAAATCATGAAAAGTGAAAGTACTTAATATCTGGCACATGGTGAATAGCAGCTATATTGAAATATAACTTCAAAAAGATATTTTAAACTTCAAAGAAGTATTTTCTTGTATGCTTGCTAATGTTTTGATTGAATTAGCAGGGAAGATTCTGACACCCTGCTTATTTTCTTCTGTAGTGGTGTTGTGTTAGAGCTGGTCTGTTGGTTTATATGTTTTTATTAATTTTAATTAAATTTAAAATAGGTGTGGGGCACCTGGGTGGCTCAGTCGTTAAGCGTCTGCCTTTGGCTCAGGTCATGATCCCAGAGTCCTGGGATCGAGCCCCACATCGGGTTCCCTGCTCTGCGGAAAAGCCTGCTTCTCCCTCTCCCACTCCCCCTGCTTGTGTTCCCCCTCTCGCTGTATCTCTCTCTGTCAAATAAATAAATAAAATAAAATAAAAATAAAAATAAAATAGGAGGGATTATTTAAATATAATGGACTTGAAATACATTTTTATTTCATGTCCTTTTCCAGGGCATACCTTGTATGTATGTCTGTAATTGATTGATTCCAAGCAAGTAGTTGGTACAGGTTGGCCAAGATCTGGACATTCATGACAGGTATAATAGAAATTAAGACATTAATTAAAAATAATAAGTAATAAGTAGAGTAGAGCTTTTATTATTTTACTGTTTGTAAATTGTAAACACATTTTTTCAACTCAAAGTTGCCAGTGATATGAGAAATGTTTAGTGATCTTAGACTTTCATAAGCTTGTATACTAAAAGATGTTTCAGGGCGCCTGGGTGGCTCAGTGGGTTAAAGCCGCTGCCTTCGGCTCAGGTCATGATCCCAGGGTCCTGGGATCGAGGCCCACATCGGGCTCTCTGCTCAGCAGGGAGCCTGCTTCCTCCTCTCTCCTCTCTCTCTGCCTGCCTCTCTGCCTACTTGTAATCTCTCTCTGTGTATCAAATGAATAAATAAAATCTTTAAAAAAAAAAAATAAAAGATGTTTCATAGGCAGAATGTTTTTTATGAGAAAAATGGAAGTGTCTGATACAACACTTTGAGTCAGCCTAGATAGAAAAAAACTATCATTTTTTGAAAAAAAAAGTTTCATTTTTGCCTTTGTTCTACATCAAATAATTTCTATTTGCTGACCCCAAACTATTCACCAAAAAATAACTATTGCATGGGGCGCCTGGCTGGCTCACTATGAAGAGCTTGCAACTCTTGATCTTGGGGTTGTGAGTTTGAGACCCACACTGGGTGTAGAGATTACTTAAAAATAAAATCTTTAAAAAAATTTTTAAAATATGCTTTTTAAGATTTTATTTATTTGACAGAGAGAGCGCACAATCAGGGGGAGCAATAGAGGGAGAGGGAGAGATAGGCTCTCTATTGAGCAGGGAGCCCGATGTGGGGCTCAATCCCAGGACCTTGGGATCATGACCTGAGCCGAAGGCAGACACTTAATCATCTGAGCCACCCAGGCGCTCCTAAAAATAAAATCTAAAAAAAGAAAACCTGCTATGTGTATAAGTGTTAGATGAATGACTCGGTTATGGCATAAATGTTAATATTTATGGAACTTTTGGAAAACATGCTTGAATACCATCGTGTTAGTAAGTGCTTTTAAGTCGATTTTTAAAAAGTTTTCAGGTATCAATATTTCATTCAAAACTATTATTTTCTCATAAATTTAAGAAAAATACCTTAGAATTAGATATCTTGCTATACTAGGACCTGGCTATGTCTTTTTACACATTGACTACATTCATTCGTGTGGTGGTGTGTGTGCTATGGGCATGTGTGTTTTGTGAACAAATGACATGGGTAAGCTATCTATTGGCCATGCTGCTTCTGCTCACCAACTGGATATATCATCAGCATTCCAGGTACAAAAGATGTTTAACCAGTTCAACCGAATAGTCTTCCTTTGTCTCTGTGCGTGTTTCAGAAAGACAAGATGTCAGAAGGATGGCAGTCTAGTGTTTGCAGTGCCATCTGTATTATGTGTATGCTGAATGAAAAGAAATCAAGCATTCAGCTCTGGGATGTTTGGTTGTAAGGTTTTTTTTTTTTTTGTCTTTTTGTTTTTGTTTTGTTTGTGGGGTTGGGGGGTGTTGGTTGTGGTCTCCATTGATAGGATGTTTTAGACTTTAAAAAACCATCTGTTTATAGGAAGCACTGGGGGTGCACCCTTCTGTTGAATTTATTATGCGTATTGCAAATAACAGATGGCTCAGCAATAGGTTTACCCTTCTGCAGGAATTTGTTGCTTCTAAAAGTAACAAATCTTTGTTTTTCAATATTAACACATTTTAGGATATTTGAGGTTTGTCTTCCTTCTAAAATAAGGCTCTCCTTGGCTATATGATCTGTATATTTCTCATCAGCTGGCTGAACCTTGCCTTGTTGCTCTGAATCATCAGCTTCCTTGCTCTACTCAACTTCCACCTTTGACACGTTTGATATTTTTTATTCTCTACCGGAATTATTGTCAGGAAATAGTAAGTGTCCAGGACCTTGCCAGGTCCTAGGGTTATAAATATTTTCTCTCTATCTCTATAATTGTAGTTATGGCAAATTGACACGAATTCCTTATAAAAAGGATTATGGCACACCCGCAACTCTATATTATTGTGTATATAAATCAGCTTACAGTGTTTCTTTTATTTAAATTTTCTACAGCTCTTGTATTTCCTTGAAATTTTTTCTTTCTTTAGAAGTAGGCTAAAGGTCCTCAATGATGCCCTTCTTCCTTTTCTTTCTGTAAACCTATTTAAGTATATATATTTTTAGTTAAGATGATAGTTACAAAATAATCATATAATATAAATATAAGAGATAAAGATGAATAGAACAACATATATCCATGAATCCACTACATTGAGTGAGCGAATTATCTAAGGTAGAAAGAAGTTGGCATATGTCTGGGTACTTAGGGGCAAATACATAATACGTTCAACTGGGTTGGGACCATAACAGTTTTTCATGAAAATGGATACTCATCTGAAGCCTAGCTGGTAAAGTTTCCATAGGGAACCTCCTTTCCTCTGAACAAAGGTTTTGGCCATGGCATCTGGGCAGCAGCAGGCTGTCAGCTAAATATGATGGTTACAAGCTGGCCAGCTAACATTTGAAACATTGAACCAAATGCAGGCACTTTCCATAGCATTCCATGCACCTAGCTAGATGAGTGTTCAGTAAATGAGGCTTGCTTTGATGGTGATGTGATTATGTATGATAATTTTAATCCCTATTTCTCTAGTTCTTGCTTCTATAAGCTTTTTTATATAAACTCTTTAATGTATACTCTAATTCCCCAGTTTTTGTTTCTTCTATCACTCTTATCTTAACATCTCCCAAATTTTTAAAGCAGAATTATCACCTAATTCTTCTGTGCGATGTATCTATATCCATTCCAGGTTTGCCTAGAGGTATCCTACATTTCTTACTTTTCTAGCATGTATATTTCTAAGTTCTACAAAAACTGATATTTGAATCTGAACCCAACTTATTTTTTAAATTTAAAGTTTCATGTTTAATAAAGTTTTCATTCAGGTGTTTTTTTAAATTCAGTTTTTGTTTTTTACCTCGTCTTTCCTTATTTAGTATTTACTGAATACAAATGCAAGCTATTAACATTAAGTTTCTGTATAAAAAAATAGTTAACCTAATTCAAAATAGCCTCAGTTTTTGTTAAGTCTTGCATGATTTAAACAAAATTTGTTTTTTTTTTAAACTAGAGGAATATGTAGATACTCACAGGCCTGTGGACTTCACCACCTTTCCCCTCATTCTCTATTCTCACTGTTCCCTGCATGTGTCATTCCATCATCTCAGGTAACAGGAACTGGGAACTGTTACTTGTCTGTGTGGCTTATCACTTGTCCCCTAGCATAGTTGGTGCCTGGCTTCTCTTTGTGCCCTAAGCTCTCTGTTTATACATTAATTGTAGCACTTGTCCTGTTATATTGTAATTATCTGCTTACCTGCCATCTGCTCAGCAGACAGGGCAATGACTTTCTCTTACTCATTTTGCCTCCCAAGCCCAATAAACACAAGTTGGTTGAATGAATGTAGTAGTCTTGTGTGTGTGTTCGTGTGTGTGTGTGTGTGTGTGTGTGAGAGAGAGAGAGAGAGAGAGCGAGAAAGAGAGAGAATCCATCAGAGGACATCCAGAGATGTTGTTAATATTTGATAAAATTCTGCTGTTTTGTGAAAGCTCTCCTCCCCTTTTTAGATAAAGGTTGCTAATAGGTTTCCAACGAAAATGGCAGAAACCTAGACTGCTAATTTACTGTTTATGTTTGCATATATTAAACTGGGACCCCAAATGAAAAAATTAGAGTAGAATGTTAATCACAATTTGAGGTCAAATCAATTAGAAGACATCATAAATAAGTTTGTTGTTTTTTCCAACTTCATGTAAATGGCATCATGTTGTCTCTGGAGCACGTATGTTTTGGAATATGAGCATCGTTAGGTTCTTTTGAACAACTGTACACCATCTCATGAATTTGCATATATAAATACCACTAATTAACATTTGTTTATTATTTCGCATTTCACTGCTATTTACTAACAGATTTCAAGACAATAGACAATTTTGTAACCTCAGTTTTATAAAAACCACTAGTATTTTTGGTCCCTAGCAACCATTTAGTATGTAAATTAGGTATTCTCAGGCTTAATGTACTTCATTTTTATAAAACAAATACATCATTAATCTGATTAAGTTCTTGGATGGGAGTGCTGTCCTCAGATCATTGTGGATCATTTATTGTTGGGCATGCATCCAAAAAAAATTCAAGCATGGCACTTACAGCCTAGGTTTAGAAGAATTGTTGAAACCTCCTAAATGACATTTTCCAGAAGAATAGAAAGGCACTGCTTACTTACAATTGCAAGCATTACCTAAAACTTAATGATGTTCTTATCCTTAATTGCAGCTCAGTTTGATGATGATTCAGTACCTGAAATTATGCCATGTTTTGCTTTGATGTTATAAAATGTATAATGAAATAAAGGTGATCCAAGTGAATCAAAAATAGATTCTGGCTTTCCAGTAGTGACTTAATCACTGTGTTTCTGAATTCAGAAGTTGCTTGACTGTCATGGCTATTATTTTGTGTGTCTTTAGCTTTTAGTCAAATTTACTCCTTAAGAACTGAGAATGTTTAATATTAAGGTTAAAGAAAGTTCATGATGTTTAAATTTATCTAGAAGAAGGACCTTTTTAAGAAAATGTAAAACAAAGTTTATTGAATTCTGCCTTCTTAGTTCTGTTTACAAAGTTGTATATCCCCCATTTGGAGGTAGGTTTCGTATAATGCAGCATGATTAGAATGGCTTTCACTTACTAAATGTCTTTCCATAGCACCTTATTCATTCTCTGGGAAAGACTTATGAAATTATTACGTTTATTCCCATTTTGCAGATGACTGAATAAAGGCTCAGAGAGGTTCAGTGAATACGCAAAGTCATATAGGTAGTATGTGATTAATCTAGGACTCAAACAGTTCTCACTCCAGAACTTCTTCTGCCTCAGATAGGGGAGTGAAAGAGAACAGCATTACTTACGGGGCCCACTCGACGGGGATCACTTTGGACAGGGGTTGGTAAACTTTCTATAAAGGGTCAGAGAGTAAATATTTTGGGTCACCTTTATCACATATATTCTTATTTTTAATTTTTTTTTTACAAACTTTTAAAAATGTAAAACCATTCTTAGCTCGAATGTCATCTAGGAATGACAAGGGCTGGATTTGACTCAAAGTCTTTAGTTTGGGGGTGCCTGGGTGGCTCAGTGGGTTAAAGCCTCTGCCTTCGGCTCAGGTCATGGTCTCAGGGTCCTGGGATTGAGCCTTGGCAGGGAGCCTGCTTCCTCCTCTCTCTCTGCCTGCCTCTCTGCCTACTTGTGATCTCTCGCTCTGTCAAATAAATAAATAAAATCTAAAAAAAAAAGTCCTTAGTTTGCCAATCTCTGATTCAGGATGGTGTTAGTAGTAAGCCCTATATATTATCTCAGTCCTATGTATACTATGTAATTATAGTTCACGATTAAATAATTTATATCTACAACAGTGACTTTTAAACATCAAGAAAATTGACAAATTTTATGCTCTCTGTGCCAATTTTGGAAAGCATGAAAGCATGACATCTTAGATTTTCATCAAAGAAATCAAAATAAAGTTTTAGTATTTACAGTGGTATTTTTAGCTATCTGGAAGATTAAACTTTTTGAAGCTATTCATTTTAGAACAGAAAAAATGAAAGGTTGTATTACAAGTAGATTTTGACAGTTACAGAATTTATAATGTACCATTTTAATTTCATCCTTGAATGTTTAATTTTATTTTTAAAAAATCTTACCTCCTTGATACTTGGGTACTTACTCTTCTGTACCTATATTTTTGAAATTGTAGATAACTGGCTCCCTTTTTCACAGTATACATTTTATCGAAGAGCACCAAAGAATAGCTAAGTAAATGGTTCTTTCTTTTCTTTCTTTTTTTTAAGTTTTATTTATTTGAGTAATCTCTACACCCAACACAGGGCTTGAACTCACAACCCCGAGATTAATAGTAACATGCTCTTGCGACTGAGCCAGCCAGGTGTCCCTTTACTCTTCTTAAGGAAAAGCATCTTGTAACTGTAGGTGCTGGGCATTGAAGATTTTCACTGATAGGTTAATGTTTACCTAGATGGGAATGTTTCTTTCTTCAACTTTTTAATTTATGTTCTAGTTTCGACTGGTCTAGGACACAGACTCCAGTCCCTTTCCTCAAGAAGCCCCAAGCAGGGTCATTGCAGGGCAGCTGTCCTCCTGGTGGGGCAGGGAGTGTCCCTAGGGCTGTCAAACCTATGTTGGGAAACTTGTTTTATTCAGCTCCCTGGTGTCCATGTTTTCCTAATTTCTTTGTTTTTCTTCAAGCCATTAGTAGTGTTGCTTTTGAAAAATTCAGTCTTATTTTAGTCAAAGTAAGAAGGTGAAGAGGTATTTGTATCTTTTACCAGACTGGATCATTAGGAGGTAAGAGTGGTGCTAAGCACATAGCCCCAGTGAGTCCTTTCTTCCTGGAGGCTAGCCCTCTCAAACCTTTTCCTCTGGTGCTCAGATGGCTGCAAGGAGAAAACCACTCGCACAGATCCTCGTAAATGACTCTACAAAAGGCCAAAAAACCCAAAACAACAACAACAACAAACCTATTACTTATAATATCAAACTATAAAGACAAGAATTGAATCATTATTTGGGTAGTGAGGGTAGCTTTTTGTTCATATTTGCCCTTTCTTTTGGTTTTGTAAAATTTTATTGTTTTTTATTTTAACTCCAGGATAGTTAACATACAATGTTATATTAGTTTCAGGTATATGGTGACTCAACAATTCTGTACATTACTCAGTGCTCATCATAATATGTGCACTCTTAATCCCCATCATCTCTTTCATCCAGCCCTCCACCTGCTTCCTCTCTGGT
The DNA here is from genome assembly GCA_002007465.1 of Ailurus styani. NCBI lineage: Eukaryota > Metazoa > Chordata > Mammalia > Carnivora > Ailuridae > Ailurus > Ailurus styani. The sequence continues at coordinate 1,500,683 of LNAC01000096.1, forward strand.
AACCATTAGTTTGTTCTCTTTAGCTAAGAGTCTGTTTCTTGGTTGTGTCTCTCTTTCTTTTCCCTTCATTTGTTTTGTTTTTTAAATTCCACATATGAGTGAAATCAAATGGTGTTTGTCTTTCTCTGACTTATTTCGTTAGCATTATACTCTAGCTCCATTCATGTTTTGCAAATGGCAAGATTTCATTCTTTTTTATGGCTGAGTAATATTACATTGTACATATATATATATATATATATATATATATATATATATATATATATACTGTATCTTCTTCATCCATTTCTCCATCAATGGACACTAGAGCTGCTTCCATAATTTGGCTATTGTAAGTTGCCCTTCCTTTAAAAAAAAAAATATATCCAGTAGACCAAACAGACAATCTTGTAACAGTGGGGATACTGAAGGATTTGACTAGTTCAATCGCTAAACCAAACTGCCAAAGTCTGATGTACAGATGGTTTCAAATGACGTTTTCCAAGCACTTATGTACCAGGTTCTATTCAAAATGTTTTAAATTCATTATCTCATTTAGTCTCAACAGCCACATTAAGAGCAAACTGAAGTTTAGAGAGGTTGAGTAACTTGTTCTCGGTAACACAACTAGTAAGTTTTAGTGGCAGAATTTGAACATGGGCAATAAGACACCAAAGCCATGCTCTTAAATGAAAAAAAAAATTTTTATGCTTTAAAAAAATGTCCCATATAACAGTCCTCATTTGAACCGAATAGAACTGAAAGGCAGATGTTGTAGTTACAAAGGGAGGCTGTAAAAACCTGAAACTATGTCCAGGTAATTCTATGATCAATCTTAGGAATAAACAAAAGGAAACAGAACAAAATAAAATAAAAGTTCCTGAGTTTAAAGTAGCTCCTCAGCTGATTAGAATTGTATGTATTATCATGTGACTGCCTTTATTTTTTTTTAAGATTTTTAAAAATTTATTTATTTTTAAATTTTTAAATTTAAATTATTTAAAATAAATTTATTTTTAAGAGAGAGAGATCACAGGTAGGCAGAGAGGCAGGCAGAGGGAGAGGGGGAAGCATGCTCCTCACTGAGCAGAGAGCCCGATGTGGGGCTCAATCCCAGGACCCTGAGATCATGACCTGAGCTGAAGGCAGAGGCTTAACCCACTGAGCCATCCAGGTGCCCCATGACTGCCTTTAATTCATAGGTAATACTTTTTATTTGTTCATGTGAAAACTAATACTTTAGAAAATTTTAGTAAGATTAAGCTAAGTGAAAGATAAATTAATTCAGCAGATATTTGTTGAATGCATATTGTATGCCAGAATCTATGTGGATTAAATAAGAGACAGCTCTGACTATGAGTAACTTATAGTGTAATGAGAGATAGACAAGTGGAAAGAGTCAATTTTAGTATAATGGGAGTGTCCAGTAAGCATGGCCTGGGGGAAGTCAGAGAAGGCTTTTTAAAGGCAGGGACCTCAATGCTGGTACCTGGAGGTATGGAGGAAAGTATGCCCCAGTTAGAGGCAACTGCACAAGCAAAGGCCCAGAAGTGAAGAAGGAGAGGTTAGTGAGTTGCCACCACTCACTATTTAGTGAGGTTTGAACGAGAACCTCTCAGGGGTGGAAAAAAGATGAGGCTGGAGGAGCAGAAAACCCAGACTGTGAAAGACTATTTGAATCCAAGGCCTAATCAGAGTGAACTTGATCCTGAAAGCAGAAGGGAGCTCACAGAGTGATGTGATCAAATCTGTGCGTTAGAAACACTTTCACTCTTGCTGCAATGTGAAGAGTAAATGGAGGAGGGGAAGCAGGGAGAACAGTTAGGAGGCTGGTAATGTGGCAATAGGGAGAGATGAGTGTGTAAATGCCAGAGATAAAGAGAGTACAGTTGACAGAATTTGGTGAAGGAGTCAACTGAATGCGGGGGGAAAAGGGGAGAGGGAGAAGTTATGGATGCCATCTTGACAACTTGTTAGGGACAATGGGACACAGAGATAGAACTGAAAAGGGAGAATGGGGAAAAAATGTATAGAAATTTGCAGGAGTTGAATTGAAGATGGAATGTCAGCAAAAGATCCTTGTGTACTGTAATGGGATTGTCTCTAAAACTCTGCTTTTCTACCCAAATCGTTAGCTGTCTTTTGTTTCCAGTGTTGTGCTACTCATTCACCCAGTCAGTCTTGACAGTGTAGATTCTAGGAAAGCAATATTTTAATATGTTGGAGGCATTTTTAGGTAGAAAGCTTCTACGAGCCAGTGTTTCTGAAATTCAAAGCATAGACTTTGTTAGTTTAATATTTCAAATGCCAGTGTGTTATTAAATATTTTTTACTTGATGAAGTTTCAAATGATTTATGCTTGATAACAGTGTTAGTTGAGATGAAAGTTTTGCTTTAAGTCCACCAACCAAATAGGTAGGTGTGTGTGGGTGTGTATGTTTGTGTTTGTGTACACAAATATAAATATGTTTTTCTGTTAAAACAAAATCCAGAATGCAAGGTGGATGTGGCACGGTGATGACAATATTTTGTAGTGTTTACGAAAGCAAACCTCTAGAATTTTTAAAGCTCATTTCTTTTTCTTTGTATTTTGTTTCTCTGGGACTTGACCACATGGTGGTCACAGATGTGCAGCTCATGGCAGTATATAACCTAGTTCATCATATCAAACTTTAAAAGACTCTGACCTACTTTATTTGTTTTTTAAAAGATTTATTTACTTATTTAGTAATCTCTATACCCAACATGGGGCTTGAACTCACAATCCCAAGATTAAGAGTCACATGCTCTATTGACTGAGCCAGCCAGGTACCCCAAACTGATCTACTTTAAATTATATTTCAGATTCATCTACTTTATCATTGTCAGTAGGTACAGTTAGGAGGTGTGGCCATAAAGGATTCAGAGTACTACTGCCTTGTCCAGATTTCTTGTTTTGTGGACTTCTTTTTTAATTCATCTGCTCCAGATATCCACGAGCATATGTAGTCTTTTTCTGCCACCACTGTTGGTCTTATTGAAGTTAAAAATATATATGGCTAAACTTTATGTGCTTACTGTTACATTGTTCTAAGTTTTTTACATATATAAATTCATATTATCTTGGCAGTAACTCTGTGAGGAAGGTACTTAAGCCCCATGAAGAAACTGAGCCATAACAGGGTTAATAATTAGTCCAAGGCCACTCAGCTAATAAATGGGGGGCTGGGATTTGCTTTTAGGCAACCTGACTCCAAAGTTTGTCCTGGTAAACATTTGTTGTACACTGTTTCAAATGAAAGATAACATGAGATTTGCATCTTCCTACTATGAAATCCAGTTTTAGTAAAACATTATCCATTACAATAAGTTGATGACTTCCGTTTGAATTTAATTGGTCTGGTAATTTTGTTTGTCTTTAATTTGTAAACTTGTTTTGGTTGTATAAAAGATATAACGGTGAGGTGCCTGGGTGGCTCAGTTGGTTAAGTGTCCGACTCTTGATTTTGGCTCAGGTCATGATCTCAGGGTTGTGGGATTGAGCCCTGCCTCAGGCTCCATGCTGAGCATGGAGTCTGCTTGAGATCCTTCTCCATCTCTCTCCCTACCCCTCTGGTCCTCCCCCTACTTGCATACTCCCTATCTCTAAAATAAGTTAAGTAAATAAATAAATAAAACCTTAAAAAATGCGTAAGGAGGTTATACTTAACATCTATACATATATAATTAAATTTACAAAAATAATTTAGTGGACAATTAGTCTTCAAATCTTTTGAAAGTTTTATTTTTTAATATTATATGTTTAAGAAACACTGTGACATAAATTCAGGCTTCTAATTATGGCATAGAGATCCTTAAGATATGCTCCTTACCTATGTCTTCAGTTTTTATTTCTTCCCATTTCCAACTTTATGCTTCTGGAGCACTAACTCCCACCCTGAAGTGATTTTTCTTGCCTCATGTGTTGCCCTTACATAGAATTATTTCTTAATTTCCCCACTCCTAAACCTCTTGTCTAACTCAGAACAGAAACTACCTCTTCTAGGAAGACTGAACAACATCCTCTCAGTGCCTCCCTAAATTTGGTTGGTGGCCTTCTTTTTATAACTTCACAATGTTCTGTACACCATTCTATTGTTTATTCACCAGATGGTTTTAAAATAGTTATAGCTATTTTTCATTGGACTGATAACTCTTAAGCAAAGAAATAGGTACTGAATGGACAACTATAGTTAAAGGTATACTTTGGTGGCCTAGTTGGCCTCATTTTCCTGAAGCTGCCATCTTTTTTTTTTTTCCAACTGCCTTTTGGAGCGCTAAATTGAAACCACCATTAGCTGTCATTAAAGCGTCAAGAACTCTAATTTTGGGGCACAGTTTACTGTAGTACATTGTTTCTTGCATGCCTAGATCTTTCTTCTCTTATCATGCCAATGACTTTATCCTGTAATTAATCCTCTCTGTCCCACATTATTTCTCCTTCTCTATAGAATCATTCTCATCAGCAAACATACATGCCATGGTACCTCTCTTGTTAAAAATAATTCCCTCTTTACCTGATTTCCATCCTAGCTACTGTTCTAGTCTCCTGCTGCCCATCTTCTTTTTGGTTCATTTTCACAGGAAAACTTCTTGGTAGAATGGGTTCTCATTGTTTCTACTCTGTCCTTGTGCTGTATTCAAGAGGTGTCAATATACTGAGAGTGTCTAGAGATTTCTGAAAACTTTTCTAGGTTTCCTAAATGCTGTAGGTCAGGAAATGTGTATCCAACAAAGTTACTGACTAAAACCCTGAAATAAACATTTAATTGGAGGCAAACTTCTCACTGGGTGGTTCAAGCTTCCCATTTTTTCTAATAATGCTTCCATGTCATGGGATAGGGCTTCCTATGGCACAGGTCAGAGTGAGAATGGGGGGTGGTTGGAGGTGAAGGGGTTGATTGATGTGGGAAGGAGTGAAAAATATTTTTGACTTATATAAGTCTTATCAAAATGTACTCATTTCAGCTAGGACTTGGGATGGTATATCTGCTGGTCCCATGATTCTAGTTCAGCTTCTGATTTCCTTGAGGATATCTTAAGATACTAAAAGCTAGACTGCGCTATCCTTTTTGAAGTTACTTAAAGATCTCAGGGAAGTCATAGAAAGAGAGGGTGTGGGTAGTAGTAATAGAAAATACAGGGCGCCTGGGTGGCTCAGTGGGTTAAAGCCTCTGCCTTCGGCTCAGGTCATGATCTCAGGGTCCTGGGATCGAAGCCCGCATCGGGCTCCCTGCTCAGCGGGGAGCCTGCTTCCTCCTCTCTCTCTGCCTGTCTCTCTGCCCTTGTGATCTCTCGCTCTCTGTCAAATAAATAAAAATTAAAAAATCTTAAAAAAAAAAGAAAAAAAAGAGGAAAATATAGTAGTGGGGCGCCTGAGTGGCTCAGTTGGTTGAGTGTCCAACTCTTGGTTTCCACTCAGGTCATGATTTCAGGGTCGTGAGATTGAGCCCCGTGTCAGGCTCTGTGCTCAGCCGAGAGCCTGCTTGGGATTCTCTCTCTTCCTCTCCTTCTGTCTCTCTCACTGCACTCTCTCTCTCTCTCTCTCTCTCTAAAATAAATAAATAAATCTTAAAAAAAAAAAGAAAATACTGTATTATTCTTATTTTTTGAATGAAGAACCTGACATTCAGATTGCCTCATGATACCATGCTAGTAAATACTTGTAAAAGTCAAAGCTGGGATTTGAAACCCAGGTCTGATTTCAAAGCATATACTTATTCCACCGTTACATCTATAAACAGTATGCAAGCTCTTTTTTTTAAAGATTAATTTATTTATTTTAGAGAGAGAGAGAGCACAAGTGGGAAGGGAAGAGCAAGAGGGGGAGAGAGAGACTCCCAAGCAGATTTTATGCTAAGTGCAGAGCCCGACATGGGGCTTGATCTCCAGACCCTGAGATCATGACCTGAGCTGAAACCAAGAGTCGGGCACTCAACTGACTGCACCACCCAGTTGCTCCCCCATCTTTTCTTAAGTAACTTCTCCATCCAAAGTGGGGCTTGAACACACAACCCTGAGATTAAGAGTCACATGCTCTATCCACTGAGTTGCCAGCCAGGTGCCCCAAAAACTCTTTAAGTCTTAAGCTGCTCTATCCAATATTGTAACCACTAACCCCATAGCTTTTAAAAATTATGTTTAAATTAATTAAAATAAAAGAAAATTGAAATTAAATTAAAACTTCCTCAGTCCACTAACCACACTTCATTTGCTCATTAGCCCCATGTGGCTTATGACTACTATATTGGGCAGGGATGATACATTTCTGTCAGAAAGATCTATTAAGACAGCACTGCTTCCAAGACATTCATTTTCCTCAGCAGAATCTCACATTCTTACAATTCTTTTTTTTTTTATTCTTCTCTTGGATATTTTTTTTTTTTANTATTTGCCCCAGGAGTACAGGTCTGTGAATCATCAGGCTTACACCTTTCACAACACTCACCATAGCACAAACCCTCCCCAATGTCCATAACCCATCCACCTTATCCCTACCTTCCCACTCCCCAGTAACCCTCAGTTTGTTTTGTGAGATTAAGAGTCTCTTATGGTTTGTCTCCTTCCCAATCCCATCTTGTTTCATTATTTTTCCCTCCCTACTGCCCACGACCCCCTGCCCCACCCCTCAAGTTCCTCATATCAGAGAGATCATATGATAATTGTCTTTTTCTGATTGACTTATTTCGCTTAGCATAATACCCTCTAGTTCCATCCACGTTGTTGCAAACGGCAAGATTTCGTTTCTTTTGATGGCTGCATAGTATTCCACTGTATATATATATAC
>LNAC01000096.1:1510518-1561617 GCA_002007465.1 Ailurus styani
TCATTTAAAGCCTTTATTTCCTTGTTGATCTTTTGCTTCGATGATCTGTCCATTTCAGTAAGGGGGTGGTTAAAGTCCCCTACTATTATTGTATTATTGTCAATGTGTTTCTTTGATTTTGTTATTAATTGGTTTATATAATTGGCTGCTCCCATGTTAGGGGCATAGATATTTACAATTGTTAGATCTTCTTGTTGGACAGATCTTTTAAGTATGATATAGTGTCCTTCCTCATCTCTTATGATATTCTTTGGCTTAAAATCTAATTTATCTGATATAAGGATTGCCACTACAGCTTTCTTTTGATGTCCATTGGGATGGTAAATTGTTTTCCACCCCCTCACTTTAAATCTGGAGGTGTCTTTGCGTGTAAAATGAGTTTCTTGTAGACAGCATATTGATGGGTCTTGTTTTTTATCCATTCTGATACCCTGTGTCTTTTAGTTGGGGCGTTTAGTCCATTTACATTCAGGGTAACTATTGAGAGATATGAATTTAGAGCCATCGTATTGCCTGTAAGGTGACTGTTACTGTATATTGTGTCTCTTCCCTTCTGGTCTCTATTTCTTTTAGGCTCTCTTTGCTTAGAGGACCCCTTTCAGTATTTCCTGTAGGGCTGGCTTGGTGTTTGCAAATTCCTTTAGTTTTTGTTTGTCCTAGAAGCTTTTTATCTCTCCTTCTATTTTCAGTGACAGCCTAGCTGGATATAGCATTCTTGGCTGCATATTCTTCTCGTTTAGTGTTCTGAATTTATCATGCCAGTTCTTTCTGGCCTGCCAGGTCTCTGTGGATAGGTCTGCGGTCAGTCTAATATTTCTACCATTGTATGTTATAGACCTCTTGTCCCGAGCTGCTTTCAGGATTTTCTCTTTGTCACTAAGACTTGTAAGTTTTACTATTAGATGATGGGGTATCGATCTATTTGTATTAATTTTGAGAGGGGTTCTCTGTGCCTCCTGGATTTTGATGCTTGTTCCTTTTGCCAAATTAGGGAAATTCTGTACTATAATTTGCTTCAATATACCTTCTGCCCCTCTCTGTTTTCCTCTTCTGCGATCCCAATTATTCTAATATTGTTTCGTCTTATGGTATCACTTATCTCTCGAATTCTCCCCTCATGTTCCGGTAGTTGTTTGTCTCTCTTTTCCTCCACTTCTTTATTCTCTGTCATTTTGTCGTCTAAATCACTAATTCTATCTTTTGCCTCATTTATCCTAGCGGTAAGAGCCTCCATTTTTGATGCACCTCATTAATAGCTTTTTGGATTTCAGCTTGGTTAGATTTTGGTTCTTTTATTTCTCCAGAAAGTTTTTTTATTTCTCTAGAGAGGGAGTCTCTATTATCTTCCATGCTCTTTTTGAGCCCAGCCAGCACCTTAATAATCATCATTCTGAATTCTAGTTCTGTCATAATACTAATGTCCACATTGATTAGGTCCCTAGCCATCGTTACTGCCTCTTTTTCTTTTTTTTGTGATGATTTTTTCCACCTTGTCATTTTATGCAGATAAGAATAGATGAATGAGAGAACAAAATACTAAAGGGTAGCAATGACCCCAGAGAAATATCCACTAACCTAATCAGAAGAGACCTGGAACTGGGGGGAGAAGAAAGAGGGAAAAAACCAAAGAAAAAAAATCCCCAAAATAAGCAAAAACAAACAAACTAAAAAATAAAATAAAACAAAGCCCTATATCTATATCTATATTACCTATTTCTGTTTCTTTATTTATCTCTGTCTCTGACTCTATCTCTATATCTATCTCTATCTATATCTATTAGACTGGTGAATTGAACAGACCCTATATGTATGCAAAAAATAAGGTTAAATACAATGAAGGGATAAAACATGACTATAACAATGAAAATTTAAAAAGATTAAAAATGCTGATAAGATATAATAGTTAAAAAACGTTAAAATAGGAGAAAGGAAAAAATTTAAAAGAGTAAGAAAAAAAATAAAATTCAAAGACTTTAACTTTGAACGACTAAAGAATCATGGGGAAAAACCCCATTAATTCTCTGCATTGCTTTCCCCTAGCTCTGGAGTTCCACAATTCTCAGTGATCTTGAACTTGGCTTTGGCTGGATGTTCTTGCTGGTCTTCTGGGGGAGGGGCCTGTTGCTGTGATTCTCAAGTGTCTTTGCCCGTGGTGGAATTGCACCACACTTGCCAGGGGCCAGGCTAAGTTCCCTGAATGCTTTGGAGGATGGGAATGAAAATGGCAGCCTCCCAGTCTGCGACCTGGAGGAGCCGAGAGCTTGCGGCCTCACTCCTCAGTGTGCCCTCAGAGAAAAGCCGTCAGTCCCTCCTGTCTCCCTGGTCTCCGGACGCACTCTGAGCTCACCCGGCCTGTGACTGAGTGTTTCTATCTCAGGCGTGTGGCCCCGTTTAGAATCTCCAAACCTGGCAGATTCCTGCAGCTGCTCCCATGCCACTCCTCCCAGAGGAGGAAGGAGGGGATCTTTCTGGGTCTGCCTCCTGTGGGGTCCCCGCTCAAAGAACAGTGGCCCGACTGTGCTTTGGATCATGGCCCAAGGTAACACCAAGCTGAGAGACACCTTCTCAGCTTGGTCCGTCTCTCCCATCGGCTTCTCCTCTCTGATACCTGGGAGCTCTGTTGCACTCAGACACCCCTGGTCTTTTTGTGTCCCCGTGGGTCCTGAGACCACACTGTCCCTGTGAAGGCTTCACCCCCTGCTTAGCCTCTGGGGCGACATCCCGCAGTGGAGCAGACTTCTAAAAGTTCCGATTTTGTGCTCCACTGCTCTCTCACTTGCTGGGAGCCGGCCCTTCCCCTGGGGGTCTATCTTCCTGTTGCTTCAGGTTCACTTCTCTGCACATCCTACCTTCCGAAAAGTGGTCGATTTTCTGTTCCTAGAATTGCTGGTCTTCTTCTCTTCGATCTCCTGTTGAATTTGTAGGTGTTCAGAATAGTTTGATAGCTATTTGGGTGAATTTCTGGGACCTGATGATAATCAGTCAACTACTCCTCCACCATCTTGCTTCTCCTCCCTCACATTCTTATAATTCTATACTATTGGTGTTGATTCTAATCATTGCACCTTTGTTCTCTTATTTTTTTCTCATTATCAATTTTGAGTATCTTGGCATTATTTTTTGCAGAATTTCTCTTTTATTTGAGATAGTCAGAATTCTCCATTCATCTTTTAGCCCACACTTGCTGTGTTCTCAAAATGGCCTATTTTACATTAGTGTTGCCACCTCCACTAATTTGAATTCCACATCATGAGATGAATGAATGTTAGCATTATAATTTGTGCTTAGCTGGCCAGTACCTCAGGGGTTCACCTACTAGGTCACATCCTCCCATTTGATATATTCCTTTTTTTTTTTTTTAAATTTTATTTATTTATTTGACAGAGAGAGAGAGAGAGATCACAAGCAGGCAGAGAGGCAGGCAGAGAGAGAGGAAGAAACAGGCTCCCTGCCGAGCAGAGAGCCGGATGCAGACCTTGAGCCCAGGACCCTGAGACCATGACCTGAGCCAAAGGCAGAGGCATTAACCCACTGAGCCACCCAGGCGCCCTGATATATTCCTTTGGTTCTACTTTATTATCCTCCACTTATTTGCTCCCTGGTAAATATCCGAACACTTTCTTGTCTTGTCTCTTTACGTGTTTATATTCAAGTCTTGTTTTCAATCTGAGGTTTCTGGATACTTGCGATCCATGCCTTTTGATTTGACTTGCTGGAAAATAAGGGTTTTCTCTTTCTCTCTATCGAGTTTTCAGGATCAGAAAGTTCTTTGACCTTTAAATTATGACTAGTAATTTGCCTAAATCAGTGTTGTTGGGTTGATAAGATCCAGACTAAATCAGAATGATGACACTGAGGTCTTCACCCTCGGCCTGTGTCATTGAGCTTGCAAATAGAAAAGTCTTGAGAATTAAAACTCTGTCCTTTCTTACCCCCACTGTAGATGTCATTTTGTGTATTCAGTAAATATATATGATTAACTGTATAAAGAAGGAAAGTGGTATAGTTAACCATTTCTTGTGCTAGTTTCCCCCTTCTTTTCTGCTCTTCCTTTTTTTCTTTAACTCGGCACAGAGTGAGCAATATAATGCCTCTGTATTTTTTTTAATTTTGGTGAATTGATACAGACATAATTCAGATTTGGTGCTAGGTCTTCTGCCTTATAACTCTGTAGGTAAATATTTCCTTATATCAACTAGTTTTACTGTAGAAGGTGTCCTGGGAACTTACAGCTACATATCATTTTTACCTTTTTGTATCTATTCTATACTGAGACACTGTTTTTTGTGCATTTTGACCTGGGAGTTTTTATATTTGAAATGATATAAAGGCAAGGAAAATATTCTCTTTATCTGGACTTCTAAGACAAGCTGTGTTTTGTTTTTGTTTTCATGTCTTTCAGCACCTTCTGTGGGCAACTATACATAGGATTGATGGGGGAGCAAAAGAAGCTCCCCCATAGCATTTTGGAGAAAAGATGTTGGGCTGGCCTTCAAGGGAGCCCTTGGGAGGTAGGCAGTGGCCTTATTGCTGGAGGGATGTGTTAGTAGCAGCTTGGGGATAAAGAGCATCAGCCGAGTCTGGCCTGGATACCACATCTTTACTTGAGAGACTTCAGTTTAAGAGAAAGAATTGTGTCGATGAGGTGAATGAGGGCAAGGGTGACTTGGTTGTTCCAGTTACCTAGCAAAAGCATTAGCTACTTAGCAAAAGCATCAGTGGCCCTAGCAGAGGGCAGAAAAAAGCCCAATAGTTTTGGTCATAATTCCCATAAAGCTGCGTGTTTATGTGTGTGTATATAAATGTGTATATTTGTTACATGTATATATTTTATATATACATAAAACTTCCTTGGGTCTCCCTACATAAAATAAATATATACATAACAAAACTATATATGACAAGTGTATATATAACCAATGTGGAAAACATATACATATATAAATATATGTGTACTAAAGTATTTAAATATAACATATTCATATTATTAATATACATATTATTCATATATTATTCATATATATGAATAGTTTATATCTGTTCACTTTTCTCTGATTAACCTAGTGCCAAGGTTTTCATGATTATGGCCCTCATGGAGTCTCTTCCTAGTACAAACTTGAAACCTATGATTTCTAGGCACTAAGTGTCATCTCTTGCCTATAAGTCATGTAGTATTTCTCAGCACTCCTTGAAGAGGTCACACTTTTTGACAACAACTTGTGTTTTAATATGATATTACCTTTGCCTTGAAGATTCTCAGTTTTCTGATGGACGTTTACTACTCTTTCTAGATATGGTGAGTTGAAATGCTGCCTGCTTGTTAAAGCCTTTCCAAATTCCTTCAGGCCAGTGGTTCCTTCCCTTGTGTTTCCATAGTACTTGTTTTATCCTTCTATTACAGCACTTGGCATGGAATTAACACTGTATATGTGTGTCATCTCTCTGTCTGGTGAGTTTTTGGAGCATGGGCTGTTTTTATATACTTAACATCTAGCACAGACCTAGACTTATAATAAGTGCTCAATAAATGTTGGACTGACTGAAAGAAGAGATGAATGAATAAATACCACCTCAGGTCTGAGACATGCTTGAGTTCCTCCAAGTACCTTTTCTTTTGTGCTGCTTTTCTTTATCTTCTTCCCTGCCACGTGTTCTTCTGTCCTACCTGGTAGATTTTAGAGCTTAGGAAATATGTGTTTGAAGATTTAAAATATAGTGCCTTGAATTCCTTAGAGGAAAAGTCTATGAATAAATAATTAGACTCATTTCACATCAAAATCTAAAGTGTGAAAAAATGTTCGCTATCATTTGGTGCTTTATTCACTTGTATGGTAATCTAATGGCATATCCATTGTTATCACAGAACTATACTGAAATATTTTACTCTTGGGGCTTTTCATCTGACAAAAGGAAGCTTTTCGAAAATGAAAAAGCATAGTTCCTGTCCCTGGTATGCCAAGGGGCAATTTATTAGTTTTGTAACGCATGGGTTAATATTACCATGTTTTATATTGAACATTACTTGAAAAAATTACTATTAATATCACTGCAGCACATATGTATGTAACTCCTGTCATCTTTGGGGTATGTAAATCAGGAATGTTGCTGAAGAACTACTTAGCATTTTCTTGGGGGTGAAGTGCTTAGTTTTGGAATTTAATTGTAGGTTTTACATTTAAGCTGTTCAGTATTACTCGTATAAAGGTTCTATAAATTTCTTGCTTTGTAGTTTAACAGGTTTAGTCACCACAGTTGAAAGGCATCATCCTCATAATGAAGCCAGAAAAGAATAAAGGTTGATCATGCAGGGCTGGCTGGCTGTGACATTGAACAATAGAGCTTGACTTCTTCATGTCTGTTAAATGAGACTATGGGGTGTGCTTATCTTGCTGCAATGATATTGAATTGTAACAAGAAAATGTTATGTTGTGCAGCTCTGCAAAGGGGGTGTGCATCTATTCTCACTTCATATGTATGGGAAAAAAAGCTTTAAGACACGACCAAAGCAGCCTCGTGAGCTTAGAGTCTAATGGCACAGACTGGCTGTAATACTGAAACAAAAATAAAGAAAGAAAAAGTGACAAGGCTTTTAAGTATCCTCCAAAGTTTTAGCCAATACAGTCTTTCTTTAAAGGACTAAAGGCAGGTCAGGAAGGGTATGCTAGAAAAATTCGATTTTGAAGAGGTCTTTGAGGGAGATAAATGATATGGCATCAGAGAAAAAGTAAGAGCACATTATGTTGTCCAGATGACAGATTTATCCTAAACTTTTCTGGATTTGTACTTGGTACAGTTCAACTCAAGTCACTAAACATTAGTGAAATACCTTCCATGTTCCTTGCACTGTGATGGATACCATAGGAGGTTTTTTTATTTTTTTTTAATTTTTAAGATTTATTTATTTATTTGACACACAGAGAGATTACAAGTAGGTAGAGAGGCAGAGAGAGAGAGGAGGAAGCAAGCTCCCTGCTGAACAGAGAGCCCAATGTGGGGCTTGATCCCAGGACTCTGAGACCATGACCTGAGCCGAAGGCAGAGGCTTTAACCCACTGAGCCACCCAGGCGCCCCCCATAGGAGGTTTTGAAAAAAACTGTGTGATTCAATCCTGCCCCAATGAATTTACTATCTTTTCTGAGGAGACAAAAATTAACTCCATGAAATAACTTCTTAGAATTGTTGGATGTATGAATGACAGTATTGTAAGCTGTCAAGATCATTTAAAATTTTGATTCTGTTATTATATGTATCATTCCCAGATGTGTCACATGAGCATTTGGTAGGCATCCCTTTTATGTCTTAAGTCATTGCTAAAAATATTGAAAAGTCAAGGGCAAGGTTAGGGGCAAGAAAGAGCATTCTGACACTTCCCACACTTGTGCTTAGCATGTTTTTGGTCTATACTTGAACACTGCATCATTTTCTAAACATGTGTAAACTACTTAGTTAATGACCAGTTACAGAATTTTATCATGGACAGTAAGCTACTGTTCAAGTTTTTTATGTGTATTTATTTATCTTTTCCAGAAAATCATAACAGCATTTCCATCCTCCTGTTTCCTCCTTTCAGTCATTTGTCATGATTCCTCAGTGTGATTACTGACAGTGGATTACAGATACAAGTTTTACATTTAGTTAGTTATGGTAAAATAGAGATTGCTTTTGCTGGAGATTCAGACCCTCCTACAGCAGCTGCTAGATCTTCTCTTGTTTCTTTACTTATTGTTGGCTATGTTTTCTTCCTTATGTTGTTTCTTTTTCTTTCTTTCTGAAAACTTTTTTTTTTTTTCCTGGAGAGGGCTGAATTGAAGGAGAAGGTAAGCAGCTGTGTACCTGATGTCCATTTCTGTTCCTTTTTTCCTTTAAAACAAAACCAAAACTCAGTTTTTGTTTTGTTTTGTTTTGTTTTTGTTTTTGTTTTTTTTTGAGAGCAAAAACATGCCCAGTGAAAATACTACTTGGACTCCCTTGGGTGGATAGTTTTGTGACACATTCTGGCCAATGAGAGTTAAGGGGAAGTTGTGCATATAGTTAGCTGATGCTGCATAACAAATTACCCCAAAACTTAGTGGCTTAAAACAACAATAAACATTTATTATCACAAATTTTGAGGGTCAGTAACTCAAGAGAGCTAAATTCTGTGATTTTGGCAATCTCATGAGATTGAAGTCAAGATATCAGGTGGGCCTGCAGTTATCTTTGATTTGATTTAGAGGATCTTTGAACTACTCTGTTTTCTTCCTAATAATAACAAAACAGCAGCAGCAACAGCAACAACAACATCTGCCCCAGGGTGGTGAAGCTAAAACGTGGAGAGCATTATTATATGTCAGATACTACTATGAACTTAAAGATGCTGATTAGAATTAAGGCTATGATAATCATCCCATTCACTGATTTCTCTGCTTTTTGAAGTGTTCGGATACTTCGAATCCTCTCTCACTCCTAGAACTTGTGTTCTTTTGTACGACTTTTGTAATCTCTCTGAGAAAGACATCCTTGCCCTCCATCTGACCAAACATGCCTTTGCATACTCACTATCTGACTTAAAACAAATGAAAATAGTGAAGGATAATACAAAATAAAATGCTAAACTGATGATCATCCAATGTAAAATCTTCCAAAGTCTACATATATTGGGGTTGAGAGAAATCAGTAATGGCTAGTCAGGGAAGGACACATCATTGTGTGAAGAGTAGACTGATAGAACCATGACTAATTCTGAACCAAGAGATACCTGAATGATGACAAAGAAAGAATTGACAATAGACTGTCTGTTATTTATACATAACTTTGAGGCAAGAATTCATTTGCTGAATTTTTGAATAAGAGCTTAATATGCATATATTTATTTTTCTTTAAGCAAAGTTTCTCCCTTACACACAAGTTGCTAGACAAGAAGGTGTTTCAAGAGGTTGCTAATAAGCATGGCATGTAACTAGCATGATGGTTATGGGCTAGGGTGGGGATGGTGTGGGACATTGATTGGCAGGTGGACATGATGAGACACACGAGGCATTAAGTAGCTTGTTTCTCAGTGGATCCTGTCTTTGCCTGAACAAAGAACAAAGGTAGTAGAAAAAGTCTGAAACAGTTTATTTGGGGTCTTAATCTTATGGGAGGTGCTCTTTACTGGAAGAGAAAGGGTCTTGGTAATATGATAGATCAAAAAATGGGTCTTTGTGTTTGGTTTGGGAATATTTGGAGAAAGTAAAATTTCTTAGTTGAAAAGTTGCAGGATCTGTATCCAGTGAACAAATATTTATTGAATGTCAATTATGTCAGGTTCAGTGGTATTGACTATTCATTCTCAGAGTCTCTTGGATTTGTTCTTTCCCTTATATTCTCATTTACTTAAACAACCTAAGTTCAGACCCAGTGGCCCCCTTCCACCTCTGTTTTCTACTTCTTGTGTACCCTGTACTCTTTTGGTCCAGATCAACGTCTTTTATGAATCAGTCTTTGCCCTAACACTTATCTTCTGCCATTCCTCATTATAACTCAAGGAATTATGGCCTCACCTGTGTCTTTACTTTCATTGTCATGCATATTGATAATTCCCATATCTGGGCCTTTGCTTATCCCTTTTCCACTTTAGCATTTATGAAGGCAGTCTATACTTGGTTATCCAAGTGTTCTGTGTTTAATGTAACTCATATTCCTGATAACTGAACAAAATTTTGGTATAGCGAACAATTTATGACAATAATAAATAATTTTAATTTATCTCCACTTAAAGTTCTATTTTTATTTAGTGGATATACCACCATCTAAATATTACTTTATTACAGAAACATAGAACCTCAGAATTAGGAAAAACCTTGGAGCTTAGAGTATATCCTTCTTTTGAAATTTTCAGATAGGGAAATGGAGATTCAGAGTGGTTAAGAGATTTGGTTTAAGGCATTTGAGTAATGTGTAGAAAGAGTAGGGTTAAAACCCACATTTTATAATCATTGAGTATGATTTTTCACTAGGGTAATTGATTCCTCTTATTCTCCTCCTATTTTAGTATCTAGAGGTAAGGGCTATATTTTCTTTCTCCCCCCAACCCGTATCCATCACATTAGTACTGTGCAGTGGTTTTGGATAAGTAAAGTTGGAGGAGATTTAGTTATCATGTAGATGTATGCAAATGTATCAGTCATAATGGGATAGGTAGTGCTGCAATAACAAAAGCCTAACCCCTAATTTCAGTGGCTTGCAACACCAAAGTTTTTTGTGTTTTGCATGTTTATTTGGGGTTTATTGTGGCTCTGGTCCATGTTGTCTTCAATCTGGGACCCAGGATGATGAAGCAATTCCAGAACAATTGTGCGAGTTGGAAAAGAAACATAGTGAATGATGTGCTAGGCCTCAAACACTTATTTTCACATGTTATTGGCCAGAGCAATTTATATGGCCACACTTATTGTCAATAGGGTGGAAAAGTATACTCCTTTACCAGATAAGGACAGCACATGTTTTTGAAAAATAATACCCCCCCCCAAATTTTCCTGCAACCCTAGATACAGAGTGTTGAGTAACTTATACTTTCCAGTTTGTGGCACACTATCATCATGGGTCCTACATGGCCACTTTCTTTTTTTATTCATGTTTGTTTGTTTTAATATGTTCTTAATAAACTGCATACTGTTGATTGAGTTATGTATTTTGAATTTATATAATGGGTATTTTGCTAGAGGTTGTATTCTGCTTCTTAATTATTTCGTTCAATGTTATACTACAAGATTTGTCAACATTGCTGCATATTCATTCAGTTTGTTGCATCTGGTAAATACATGGTATTACATGATGAGCTTCCACCACACTTTGCCTCTCCAATCCCGTAGATGGCCTACAATTTTCTACCACGGTCATTGTTGCTGTGTGAGACTCTCTTTGGGCTATATACCCAGGAGTAGGATTGCTGGGTCATGGGGCATCATGCATATATATAATTTAAGTACTTAAATGTTGCTCTTTGAATATTTTCACTAACTTTTCAGAATGATTAATTCTTGGTGTTATTGAAGTTTAGCAATTTTATGGTTTATATCTTATAAATCAATGTTACTAATTCTATAAGTCAATCAAGTTCACCCAACTGAAAATGCACAAATAGCTAGCATGACATGTAATTCATATCTGTAAGGTGATTTTTCACTAATGATTATCTATAAGCATATGTTATAAACTATCGTTTTCAGGCATTATTTTGTATTGTTGTAAGACCAAATCGTAAATGGATAAACAAAATGTGGTATAAATATTCAATGAAATATTTTTCAACAACAAAAAGGATAGGGATGAAACTTGGAAACGTTTTGCTGAGTGTAAGAAGCCAGTCACAAAAACCCACATATTACATGAAACTATTTATGTGAACTGTCCAGAACAGGTAAATCTATAGAGACAGAAAGTAGATTAATAGGTGCCTCTGGCGGGGATGAGGGAGTGAGTACTAAACAGTACAGGATTTCTTTTTGGAGTCATGAAAATGTTCTAAAATTGATTGTGGCAGCAGTTACACAATTCTGTAAATACATGATAAACCCTTGAGTTGTATCCTTTAAAGGGGTGAACTTTTATGGCATGTAAATTATATCTAAATAAAGCTGCTAAAAAAAAGGCCAAACACCTCAATTGGATCATTTTCCAAGAAGCAGGTCGGAAGTGAGTTCAAGGGTGACCCCTTAGTTTCCTTCTTCCTTTGTGGAAAGAATAAGGGAACATTTTCTCCTCTTGTGGGAACCTAAAGGGAAAGAATCAGGACAGTTTTGTCCCCAAGTTATTTAAAAATAAACCCACACATGTTATTTAACTAGCAATAATCTCTGCTGATAGAGTTCCCGGGCTGGGATCTTTTGTTTAACTGTTTACAGTTGTGTGCAGGGCATTTTTACTTATGTTACCCACCACTAGTTCCCTTCTTAAATATCTCATTTTGGCTGGGCCCTCAGTTTTTGTATGTTGATATCTAGAAAACTTGGAGATTTTTTCTTTTACTTTTTTCTCATTTTTAGATCCAGTCTTTTATCGTGTCTTATCATATCATCTTAAAGTTATTTTTCAAATATGTCTCCTTTTATTCATTGGACTTTACCCTGCCCAAAAGGAGAATATTTTCAAAATTTTAGAAAAGATGAGATTGGCAGATTTGTGCTAATTAGAATTGTTTAAAAACAACAAGGAAGTTTCTTCTTTCAAAAGTATTAGCAAATGTTTGACTTACCACTTTTGTGAATAAAACTGGAAAATTCAATTCTGACTTTTGTTTTGCATAAGGCATTTCATAATCACTGTAACATTTGTGTTTGTCAAATCAGCTAAACTGTGGTAGTTTTTAAGTAAAGTAACAAAATCCACGATAACGAAGGGGTGCTCAAGTGACTTGAATGCTTCAGCCTGAGATAGGTCAGCTTTTGGGGTCAAGTTGCGAAGAGAAAGCCATCACACACACTTCATCAACACTGTGGAATGAGAGACCAGTGCATTTACTGAGCAGTGGATTTCTAGTGAGCATATAAACTAATTGGTGGATGAACATGCCCCAGGAGCAATGATTTTAAGGTCATAGCAGGCTCAGTGAGTAATGCTGACTTATACTGTGTCTCACTGATAGCTGATCTTACCAATGAGCAGTTTAGAAGCATTCAAGCCTGAACTCTCTTCCATGTGCCTTGAATGGCATGTCAGCGGTCACTGTGTTTGACATCCTTTATATTTGTCCAGTCAGCTCTAAATCTTTAGGTTGGGCTTCAGAGTACTCAGGAAAGAAAAGAGAAGCAATTATTTTCAGTCATTGAGTTTTGAAGATCTTAGCGTTAATTATGCCAAACATTGTTGGTTCATCAACAAATAAAAACGTTAAAAGGCTGTATGAAGCATTCCAAACTTGCTTAAACATAGTTTGTAGTGATTAAGAATATCTTGTATACAGTAACATATTTTTAGATACACTTTTATCCGTGCATGTTCATGTATAGCTTCAGAACCAAATATTCAAATTAAAGTCACTTTCAACTTTAGAGAAAAAATATTGAAAAGCTTATCCTCTCCTAATTAGCGTAAACTTTTTTATCTTTTGAAAAAAGTGGAAATAAATAGTGCAATTCACCATTCTGTGTGGACCCCAGAATAATTTGGGGGTATGAAAAATATTTCAGTAAAACAGAAATCAGTGTTCTACTTTTAGTAGTACTTGTTAAAATTATTTAAATAATAGTGGCCTTTGAGATTTAGGAATTTTTCTTCCACTTAAGTCTTTAATGTATAAAAGATTATTTGAGCATTAAAAATGTGCTTTACCTATTGTTTTTTCAATCCCTATGCTCTCTGACCTGGTGAAGTTGTGCAGGAAGTGCCCAATCAAAGGATTGGAGGAAACAGTACTGAACAGTCTTTGCAAATGTTCCTCTCAGAAAATGAAAGTTAGAAGCTAAGCTGGAATTCTTGTTTGTGACTCAAGTTTTAAAACTTCTTTCCTATATAAAATAAGCAAAAAGCAGAGGAATGTTAACTCCTCAAATCTGCTGGAATTTTATATGTTAATGAAAAATAATTTTATTGTAGTAGAAGAAACACATTTAGTTCCTAAAGAGAGTACTATGGGTGGTATTCTTTGGCTGAAGTAGAGATTTGAAGTGGAACAGTTGTTTTTCATAACACAAATATTATGCAGGCATAATGTTAAATTAGAATAGTTTTAGTTTCTGATACACTAATGATTAGAAAAATCATTATCCTAACTCTTGGATTGTAATTCAAAAGCAAATTAAAATAATTTTTTGTTTCTTGGTCTATATTCTTTCCAAATGATGAAGTGTGTTCCAACATTCCAGTCATATTTTTCCCTCCAATTCAAGATATAATAATCAGAATCTAATGTAGAATTAATTTTGATTTATTTGCCTTTTATTAAGACCAAGGGATATCATAGTTTTTAAAAATGGAGATGACCATTTATGAGAATCTGGCTGCAATCAAAAGCAGTAACTATTAACCTCATAGGTTCATTATTCAGTAAAGCATTACACTCTTTTTGCTATTCTTTATTTAATTTATTCTTCTGAAACATGTTTATCTTTGATTAAAAATTTCTCTGTCAGATCGGTCTGTAATAATTCAAGCATAGTAAAATGTTAATGGTAGCTTCTAGGTGTATATGGGTCTTCTCTGTAAAATTCTTTCACATTTGCTATATATTCAAAAATTTTCATAATAAAGTTTTGGAGAGAGGTTTTCTATTTTGACTGCATGTCATAGCCAAATGGCCACAATAATTTACTTCATTTTTGAAAAAAAAAATTTTAATTTTCTTTTATTTAAGTAAAGTGACACAGATACAATATTATTAATGTATTGGCATTAGCACCTATTTAACCAGTTGGCAAAACACAAAACTGATTCTTAATTATAAATCTGTTCACTATACCCCATTTATATTTGGTTGGTGGTTGAAAATTTAAGGCATTTTTAGCTGAAATAGGACAATTACATTAAAAATGGATTTTTAGCTGGAATCATCTTCCATGTTGTTAAAGGGGCCATGATGAAATGAAGGGTTTGGAGAGTTTTAGGAATAAAATATGGATGTATCTGAGGACCAAAGTTAGTTTAAAATAGAATAAATTTTCTTATTCCCAGTATATCTTGGAGTGTGAAGAGCATCAATAAATCATGTTTATTAGGCTTCCAAGTAGGCATAATTATGATTATCTCAGATTTTAGACAGAATATTTTGTCCTCAAAGTAAATAAATACAATAGCTGCATCTTTTGGGTGTTTTTCATATTCTTTTTATTCAGCTGTTAGCCACACATGCACCTGGTGTATTGGTGACTCATAGAAGCAACATTGAAATATAAGGTGTGTTTGCTTGTCCCCTTTTTCTTAAACATATTTTAAAAAAACAAAAACAAAGAAACATTATTCCTGCCCTGAAATATTTTCTTTGGCAGGTTTGGCTTATAGAGTTTAATCTTGCTGAAATACTGAAGTTTATTTTACCTTCACCAACCATGGAGTTGATGAGTTTGCAAATCATTATAGCTTTGATATTCTGAGGTAGGAATCTGGAGATGATTTTTTAAAAGTAAGATTTATTTTTCAATATCATGACTATTACGATCTCTTCTCACATGACTCTACTAGTAGCTTCTGTGTATTAATGAAAATAAAGACTTGTGAAGATAAAAAAAATTATTAACCTGGTCCTTGCATTCATTACATGTATTTACAAGTCATTTGTGACCAGTTTAGTTGCCATCTATTTGATATCCCGTAGCTGTTGTTGCATGCCTTTGGGGTTATGCTATCATGCTGTGGAAGAACAATCCAGCTGTGGATTTTATGTGCTTTTTTCGAGTTGTTCACAATATCCCATACTCAATTACATGGTGAATTATTATGCATTAACTAGTTAAAAAGATGTCTAATTGATTCACTAGGCTGAAATATCAAACACTATCTGCTTTAGGAGTGATGCTTCCAGTTAACAACATATCATGTATTCATGGAGACGACAATGCTTGCTCACATGTCGGCAACATTATCTAATTTGGTGTGCCCAGTGTTGTAATTCAATCATCTATTATTAAAAATAGATATGACGACAGGGAGCAAAACCACATATAAACCCGTAAACACACGTATGTGCATGTTCACTTACACTCATATATTCAATGAGGTTTTTTTTTGTCTTACCTCCTATTAATGCTTGCACTAGCTAGTCATAAATGGAAAATATGTATTAGCTTTAAGGTAAGATAAAATAGATTTTGAGTTAGTTCAAGTGAACCATCTCATTTAAAATTAGCCCAGGGGTCTTGTAAAGAATGCAAGTAATCTAAACATAATAATGCACATTGCCCAATTGCTTCTGTGTATGATACAGGTTCAGTGCTGTAGTGCTTTGACGGCCCATTACTGAACGTAATGAACAGCTATTTTTAAACAGAAGAAATTCAAGTTGACAGCTTGGCAATGAAATTCAGCTAGTGGGATAATTTTTGTCATCTTTAGTACAGAGAATGGATTCAGTTTAGTTTAAGGAAATTTGTATCATGTAGTTTATAGAGCACACATTTTTACTAAAAGTAAATTTGTTGTCCATTTTTGGGGACAGATGTCACTGTTAGAGTATGGAATTAGCTTTTTTTTTTAAGAATTTATTTACTTATTTATTTGACAGAGATAGAGAGGACAAGTAGGCAGAGCAGCAGGCAGAGGGAGAAGGAGAAGCAGGCTCCCTGCCGAGCAGAGAGCCCAATGTGGGACTCGATCCCAGGATCCTGGGACCATGACCTGAGCTGAAGGCAGTTGCTTAACTGACTAAGCCACCCAGGTGCCCCTGGAATTAGCTTTTAATGCATATTTTAATGAATTACTTAGACATCATCTCTAGGACCTAGGTTTAAAATCAGATTTCTCCCTTTTTTCCCCCTCTGCCATGGTGGTGATATACTCAGTCTAATAAAATGACTTTAAGAGTGACCATAAAACGTGTTTTTCAATGCTGCTTTTTAGTCTTTCATAGTTTCAAAGAAGTAGCTTTTTAGAAATAGGAGAGTCTTTGGAAATGGGCATAAAGCTCGAGGCAGTGTTGTCTTAATGGAAATAAGAATTAAAATAGCATGGAAGGAAAGAAGGAAAATAATCTGCCTGACTGCATATTTTGGAGAAATTCTTTTAAGGGGATGGTAATGTCTGACTTTGACAATTCTTAGAAAAGTTAAAGAAGTTTGTTCTGCAATTCTTTAACAGAGAGAGAGAGATCACAAGTAGGCAGAGAGGCAGGCAGAAGGAGAGGGGGAAGCAGGCTCCCTGCTGAGCAGAGAGCCCGATGCGGGGCTTGATCCCAGGACCCTGAGATCATGACCCGAGCCGAAAGCAGAGGCCTTAACCCACTGAGCCACCCAGGTGCCCTGTTCTGTAATTCTTAAATAAAATTGGTATATTTAAAAATTCATAGAAATAATAGGGTAAATCACAGTCAATGATTTCATTTTTTCCTGTTTTCAGCAATAATTGAGAAATTTAATTGCTATATTTTTATGTGTAGCTAACTCTTAGAGCTTTTACAGTAGAAACTTTAGGTTCAACATTGAGGATTTGTGTTAAATGTAGTCTGAATAAAGTAGCAATACACTATTCGATGAAATTGGGTGAGTTGAATAAGTAAATTGAATATTTCGCCTGATATCCAATCATGTTCAAGCCAATAAAAGAACCTATAAGTCTATAGCATTGAGAATTGACAAATGTCAGAGTAATCCCCTTCCAAATACATTGCCAAGAACCTCCATTCATGGGTCTTCATTGCTCTTCCATGCTTCCAGGGTACCTCCTCTGGGTCCCCAAAGGGCTAGTGACTGAGTGCTAGCCTTGCTTAGGGACTAAGCCTTAAGTTAGGAAAATAAAGCAAATGATCTTTAACAGCCAGTAGACTTCATCATTCCTGGTCTATTTCTGTATCTTACTTACATCTTGAAAGACATAATGTCCCCAAGTGTAATATAGCAATGAATCTGTGTACAAGTCAAGCATTTTTGGAGAGGCTTTCCTGTTAGGTCACTACTGTACTCTCATTTAGAATTGTATTGTATCAGTGAATCAAAGGAATTTCCTGACATGAAAGAATTGGTGCACCTCAATAAACATTTTATTTAAACCTAGAGAGGATATTGTTTATCTAACAGGATCTAGTTTATTTCTAGCAACAGTGCCATCAGTTTGTTGCCTGAACTTTGAGCTCTTGATTTTGTTGTGAAGTGACCCTCTTGGAATCTTGGTTTACTTGTGGATAGTGGACCTTGTATGAGGCAGAAGGTCATTATCACATTAGCCCTGCTTTTCTTTGGGGACCTGAAAGGTATTTTTATTTTCATGACTAAGGAATAATTTGAGAAGATACCCATAGATACCCAGGTGCTGAATTAATTAAATAATATCACATTTGGTGATACTATTCTTGGGGAGGAAACCAGTGGCAAAATGAAAGCAGGGCTGGTGATGCCAAAACCAAGCCTAGAAATAATGATTTTTAGAATCATATTTAGAATCTCTCTCTTTTGGAGGAAAGGAACTAGGGGGAAATTAAAGAAATTACCACCAATAACTCCCCCCCTTTTTGCTTTACCTATAAATATAGTTAGGAAGAAGGGGCTCATAAGAAAAAATATTTTGGCTGAGGCACCCTCCCCATCCTGGCCTCATGATCTTGACTATAATTGGGGCAGAAATCCTCATGCTTAAATGTTGTTCTTCTTTGGAAAATCAGTTATCAGTTTTACTCTCCCGAGTAGGAATAAGACAAATAGTGGGGCAAAAATATCACTGAATTTTAAGTGACAGATAAACAAATTGGAAATTCACCACCAACTTTTGGAGTTTTAGTTACACTAACTCACTATGGGTCTGCGCTAGTCACTTCACCTTTGTAGTCCTTAGATTCCTTCTAAAAATAAATAAATAAATAAAGGTTTGGGAACAGTACACTTTTCAGATTCCCTCAGAATTATATTATGGCTGTAAGCACTATGTAAATTCATAAAAAATAGTTTTGAAGACCAGCTTTAGAATTTTAATAGTTATTGTATATTCAAAACAGCTACAGAAGCACTTTATTTTCATTTTAAAGATTTACAATTAAAGTGATTTTATGTATACCTCAAATGCCTGATTATATACAAACCCATTACAGGGTTTATGCACACATTAAATCCCTTCTTATTATGGGGTTTTGTGCACATTAAATGCCTAGTTGTTATAGATTGTTGTTTTTCTTGTTACCATTAAATGTAACGTTTCCCTAGGTGATGAAGTGTATTATTACTGGGAACATTTATTTTAGTGTGTGTTCTGTATTTTAAAAAAGAAAGGTATTTAAGCAGCAAAGACATAGCTGTTATGAAATTTATTTTTTTATAAATAGCTTTCAGCAGAAATCAGAGCAGTGCTTTAAAATTACAGTTAAAAAAATCATTTAATCATTACACTCCTTGTTGGCTAATACAGTACTAAGTGACTTTTTTCCCCCCCTGCAATAGGCTATTCTTGATATGCTCACTAAGTGGACCTAAGAGTACTAGTATATTTTATGTTAGGAAGCCTTGATAGCAAAGTGCTGAAAGTTCAGGGGGCATTTGTCTCCTTTCTCACAAATTCATTTAAGTACCAGTCTTGCTGGAGCTTTAACTGGGGCAGACAACCATACAAATGACTTGAGATAAAATGAAAATAATGGACTGAGCTGGGTTCTGGGGGTGGTAGTTATGCTGAACACACATCAATAAGCTTCGAGTGTGATTCTATGCTAATGCAAGCCTGATGGATCAGCTTTCTCTTTTAGCCTGGAGGACCATTAAGCTCTGGAAGCTGGGTCAAACTGATAGAGTCGGCAAATATAGCCCATCGGTTAGCTGCAGTAGTTAACTGTGATTCCTAATGTGTGAAACTAACATTGCTTAAAACCCCTCTATGATCAGGACATAGATCAGGAAGAAGATAATAGATTCTGTTTTAATTTGCATAATCAAAGCTTCTCATTTTTCCACCTATAGATAACATAACAGGGGAAAAAACAGCTGTGACTACTTCCATTATGTTGTTAATCTTCAATCACAGCAAATAATTTCCATAAAAATGTAAATAACTTGTTTCAAAAGAAAAGGGTATAATTGAAAGATTTTATGTGTTATTTCTTTGGAATTAAACTGTAGGCACAGTTATGCAGGTTAGGTAATGAGGATCTTGGGGCTATGAAATGTGAAAAAGTTTTTTTTTAAATTGTCTTTCGCGTTGATTCAAATACTAAAACTTTGCTGCTTGTGGTAAGTCACATTTCTTTTAATATGTGAGCTTGAAATGGATATAAATTAATAAATTAATATATGACCAAAATGACAGGGAACTTGATCATTTTTTTTTCTCTCAAAGAAGAGAAAATGAACTAATTTGTTTCATAGCAAAAATTAAAATGAACAACACCAAAATGGAAAGAATCAAGAGATACTATTTATTTTTATGGGACACAAATGCTAAGAAGAGCATGTTCTACTCACATATACCATTCTTTATTCCTTTTACCCCTTGCTTCTTTTTTTTTTTTTTTAAGATTTTATTTATTTATTTGACAGAGAGAGAGAGAGAGATCACAAGTAGGCAGAGAGGCAGGCAGAGAGAGAGAGGAGGAAGCAGGCTCCCTGCCGAGCAGAGAGCCCGATGTGGGCCTCGATCCCAGGACCCTGAGATCATGACCTGAGCCGAAGGCAGAGGCTTTAAACCGCTGAGCCACCCAGGCGCCCATACCCCTTCCTTCTTGTATTAAAATATACTACAACTATGGTGAACAATCCTGTTTTTAACTTACGATTATTTTAATATATAATATTTAAATTTCCATACTTTTTTTGAGGATTATGGCTTTACAAACTTGTCAAAAACATTTACTTTAGATTAGATTGAGTTCACAGTTTTGTGTTATGGGAACTCTCTTTGTTCATTCATTTAAAAAAATGCTGGTCACCCATATATTTCAGGCATTGTCTTGGGCACTGGCAGTATAGTCCTCTTGGAACTTACTTTTCTTTTCTTTTCTTTTTTTTTTTAATGGGAAATACAATAAGCAAACAAAGACATGATTTCAGAGAACGATAGGTTCTTAAGGAGAGCTTTTTCCATCTGGGTGTATGTTTCTGCCAAATAGACCCACGTATCACATATGATACTATTTTTTCAATCCCGTTTCCAGACCATCTCAAAAATTTTTGACTACAAAGATAATAAGTATATTTTTGTTAAAGAAAAATTAAGGCTTTTGTGAATCTTGTTGTAATCCAGGCTGATATCACTATGAAAAACCTAATAAAATCCTATATATATGAATTTTTTCCTTAGTCTTTAATGTATATGTCAGCTCTCTTCTAAGCACTTTACATCTTGATTAACTTACTTAAAAACTCTGAGAAGAGGTATTATTATTCCCAGCTGAGGAAACTGAGGCAAAGAATGTTAAGTAACTTGCCCAAAGTTATAAAGCTAGTAAATGGGTGAAATGGAATTACAACCTAACAGCTTGGCTTCAGAGTCACTGTTCTTAATCACTATTACGCTATAGCAACCAGAAGAAATTTATTTAGCTGAAAATCTGTGCTGTATTAAAATGCAAATTCTAGGAGGGCAGGGAATGTCACTGTCTTGTTCATCACTATCCTTGCACTTAGCACTTAATCTGGGCTATAGAGGGTGCCCAGTAAAAATTTTTTGAATGAACAAATGTAAATGAGTATTAAGTTTATATCCAAAGTAATATTTTCTATCAAAGTCTTTTAAAAATTAATTTTTCTACTTCTGCTTTGCTGGTGCTTTAAGTATATGCCTTGGGTGTATAATCCAGCACTATCTAGCATGGCAACATGATCACTTATTAATGATGAGGTAATGGTAGAGCCAGAATTCCTTGACCTTGTTTGGTTTCATACCCTGTTTACGCTAGGGTATGTGGGATTTCTCTATGGATCACATCGGAATGAGCTCATCCTGTATCCTTGCATAATAGTTCCTACAATTGTGTTCTGAAAGGGTTAATTCATTTCTAAAATATGGGTAGTTTTCTTCTGGAATTGAATTTACTAATAGGTAGAACATAATCTGGCCTCCCAATATTTTGAGTAAAATGGAATAGAAGAATGGAATGCATACCTTCACTTTCAATTTATTTCCTTTCTCCCTGTGTCTTTGGAGAAGACAGTATTTTTTTAGTATCAAATTGATATTAAATGATTAAGTGAATGGAGGGTTTTAGTCTATGGTTTCTTTTAGAAGATAAAAATAAAAAATTCTAAAAATATAATACACATACACACTTATTTGAATTTTGAACAATACAGAAATGGATAAATAATAAAGTAAAAAGAAATCATATTCTCATGACTCAAAATAATTCATATTCCCATCTTTTAAAGCTAGTAATTCTCTATCAACGTTTTTATTATTCTCCTTCCAGAGACCTATGTGTATTTAGGTAATTATGTACTACTTTAAATAAATGGATTTGTATTTTGCATGTCATTGGGTAACCTGCATTTTTTTTCACTTACTAGTTTTGGATTTTTTTCATGGCAACAAACATCATTTGAACATCATTATTACAATTTTCTTTTTTGAGAGAGCACGAGAGTGGGGTGGGGGGGCAGAGGGAGAGATAATCCCAAGCAAGCTCCACACCCAACATGGAGCCCAAGGTGGGGCTTGATCTCACCACCCTGATCATGACCTGAACCAAAATCAAGAGTTGGACATTTACCTGACTGAGCCACCCAGGCACCCCTCATTATTACTTTTAATGACCTCTTAACATGCTATTTGGATTTATCTTTCTTTAATTGACTTCCTAAGAAGAGTCCTTAATTCTTTTCTCTCTTTTATTTTTGGTATTCCAAGAAAATTGCAGTTTATACACACACACACACACACACACACACACACGGATTGTTGCTGGATGAAAGATTTTATTTTGTGTGTCATTATATAAAGTCCTTATTTTTATTATTTAGAAAATATTTGTGTGCAAGAACATTATATGAGAGAATAGAAATATAACAAGTATCAAGTATTTTTAAAAATGCTTCTTAATCTATAGGTTTATATATATCCTTTTATTTTTTCTTCTTGTACCTTGTCATAGACACTGATTTTTTTGTCCTGTAGGTTTTCTTATAGAGTCTGAATTTTGCTGATTACATGTCCAGATTGTCATTTAACATGAGCTTCTCTTTTCTGTATTCTCTGTAAATTGATAGATCTAGAGGCTTGAGCTGTTTCAAGCTTCCTTCCTTCTTTCCTTGAAAAGGTGGCCGTGTTTTCAAATGCATATATCACAATGTGAAAAACAAAACACAGGAAGAAATGGAAACATGGCCCATATGGGTAGAATCAAAGGAAAAATGTAAGTATCCAGAAATTGACTCTAAAGAAATGGAGATGTACAGATTATCTGAAAAATAATTCAAAATAATCATTTTAAGTTCAATATGCTACAAGAGAACACAGATAGAGATCTAAATACAATCAGGAAAACAATGCATGAACAAAATTAGAATACCAATAAGATGATAAAAAAAAGAACCAAACACATTCTGGAGTTCAAGAATATAGTAACTGAACTGACAACTTCACTAGAGGGTGATCAAGATCAGACTTGATCAAGCAGAAGAAAGACTCAGTGAACTTAAAGATAGGTTATTTGAAATGATCAAGTCAGAGGAAAAAAAAAAGTGAAGAAAGCCTAAGGGATTTATGGGGCAACATTAAGTAGACCAATATCTACATTATGAGAGTCCTAGAAGGAGAAGAGAGAGAGACTGGGTCAGAGAGTTTATTTGAAGGACTAATGGCTGAAATCTGGGGAAGAAAATGGACACCTAAATTGAAGAAGATGAAAGGTCTCCAACTCAGATGAACTCAAAGAGGCCAAAATCAAGACACATTATAATCAAACTGTCAAAATACAAAGATGGAGAAAATCTTGAAAGCAGCAAGAGAAAAGTAACTTGTCAGGTACAAGGGGGGGGGGCCCATAAGATTATCAATAGTTATCTCACCAGGGAGGAATAGGATAATATATTCAAAGTCCTGAAAGAAAAAAATTGTCAACCAAGAATAATACATCTGGCAAAACTGTTCTTCCAAAATAACGGAGATAAACAAAAGTTGAGGTTGTTCATCACCACTAGACCTGCCCTGCAAGAATTGCTAAAGGGAGTCCTTCAAGGTGAAACAAAAGATCACTATACAGCAACACCACAGCTTATGAAGATATAAAGCTCTCTGATAAAGTTAAATGTATAGACATATACAGAATTCTGTAACATTGTAATGGGGTATATAGGTCACTTTTAATTCAAGTATAGAATTTTGAAGATAAAAACATAAAAATATAAAACTTTGTTACTAGATATAAAATATAAAAAGATGTAATCAGTAACAGTGTGGGGGATATAAAAGAGGAGTGCTTTTGTATGTGATTGAAGTTATCAGTTTAAAACAGGTTGTTGGGGCGCCTGGGTGGCTCGGTTAAGTGTCTGCCTTCAGCTCAGGTCAGATCCCAGGGTCCTGGGATTGAGCCCTGCATCGGGCTCCCTGCTCAGCGGGGAGCCTGCTTCTCTCTCTCCCACTTCCCCTGCTTATGTTCCCTCTCTCACTGTGTCTTGCTCTGTCAAATAAATAAACAAAATCTTAAAAACAAGCAAACAAACAGATTGTTAGAAAATGTTTTAGGTACCCCCATGGTAATTACAAAGAAATACCTACAGAAGATGAACAAAAGAAAATTAGAAATGAATCAAAGCATGCTATCACACACACACACACACACACAAAATGAAACATAAAACAAGGCAGCAAGAGAGGAAAAGAGAGACAAGAAAAGCACAAAGCATATGGAAAACAACAAAATATGAATAGTAAGATATTTCTTATCATTAATTACTTTAAATGTAAATGCAAATGGATTAAACTCCCCAATTAAAAGACATACTGTGCCTGAATGTATTAGAAAAAAAAATCCAAGTATATGCTGTCTACAGGAGACTCACTTTAGATATGAAATATCTATAACATAGAAATAGATATGAAAGTCTCACTTTAGACTGAAAGTGAAAGGATGGAAAAAGACTTCCTATGCAAATAGTAACCAAAAGAGAGCAGGGCTGACTATTTATATTAGAAAAAATAGATTTTAAGTCTAAAACTATCATCAGAGACACAGGAAAACATTATATGATGATAAAAGGTTCAATTCACCAGAAAGACATAATTATAAATATATATGCACCCAACAGCAGAGCACCCAAATATATGGAGCAGATATTGACAGAACCAAATGGAGAAACAGATAGTAACATAATAATAATAGATTTCAGTACCTTACTTTCAATAAAGCATAGATCATCAAGACAGAAGATCAATAAGGAGAGAGACTTGAACAAACTGGACTTAACAGACATATATAATATTCCATCCAACAACAGAATACACATTCTTCTGAAGTACACAAAAAATGTTCTCCAGAATCACATGTTTGGCCAGAAACAAGTCTTTTTTTTTTTCTTTAAAGATTTTTATTTATTCATTTGACACAGAGAGAGAGATTACAAGTAGGCAGAGAGGCAGGCAGAGAGAGAGGAGAGAGGAAGAAGCAGGCTCCCTGCTGAGCAGAGAGCCCGATGTGGGCCTCGATCCCAGGACCCTGGGATCATGACCTGAGCCGAAGACAGCGGCTTTAACCCACTGAGCCACCCAGGCGCCCCAGAAACAAGTCTTAACAAATGTAAGAAACTGAAATCATACCAAGTATCTTTTCTAACCACAGTGGAATGAAACTAGAAATCAATAGCAAAAGGAAAACTGGGAAATACACAAATATGTGGAGATTAAACAACATGCTCTTGAACAACCAATGTGTTGAGGAAGAAATCACAAGAGAAATTAGAAAATATCTTGAGACAAATGAAAATTAAAACATAACATACTAAAGTGCATGGGATGCAGCAAAAGCAATGCTAGCAGGGAGACTTTTAGCAATAACACATATATTAAAAAAGAAGAAAGATCTCAAATCAATAACCTAATTTTACACCTCAAGGAACTAGAAAAAGAAGAACAAACTAAAGCTAAAGTTAGCAAAAGGAAGGAAATAAAAGGAGATTTGAGCAGGAATAAATGAATAGAAAATAGAAAAATAATAAAACATCAATGAAACTAAGAGTTGGTTTTTTGAAAAGAAACAAAATGGACAAACCTTTAGCTAGACTAAGAGAAAAAGAGAAAAATCTCAAATAACAAAATCAGAAATGACAGAAGAGACATTACAACTGATTTCACAGAAATAAAAAGGGTCATGAGAGACTACTATGTACAATTTTATACCAACAAATTTGTAATCTAGAAGTAATGGATAAATTTATGGAAACATAATATACCAAGCAAGACTGAATCATGAAGAAATATGGACAGACCTATAGCTAGTAAAGAGATTAAATAAATAACCATAAACTTCCCAACAAAGGAACACCTATGACCAGATAGCTTCACTGAAGAACTCTACCAAACATTTAAAGAATTGACACTAGTTCTTCTTAAACTCTTCCAAAAACTGAAGAGAAGGGAACACTTCTTTTTCTTTTTTTTAAAGAGCTTATTTATTTATTTGACAGAGAGAGAGAGAGAGAGAGCGATCACAAGTAGGCAGAGAGAGGAGGAAACAGGCTCCCTGCTGAGCAGAGAGCCCGATGCGGGCCTTGATCCCAGGACCCTGAGATCATGACCTGAGCCGAAGGCAGAGGCTTTAACCCACTGAGCCACCCAGGCGCCCGTGAGAAGGGAACACTTCTGATCTTATTCTTTGAGACCCGCATTACCTTGATACCTAAATCAGACAAAAGATACTCTAAGATAAAAGAACTCTAGGCTAATATCCTGGTGAATATTGGTGCAAAAAATTCCCAACAGAATACTAGCAAATTGAATTCAACAGCATATTTAAAAGATTATACATCATGACCAAGTAGGATTTATTCCTGGAGCTCAAGGATGGCTTAACATATGAAAATAAATAATTGCAATATACTACATTAACAGAATGAGGGACAAAAATGACATGATCATCTCAATTGACACAGAAAAAGCACTTGCCAAAATTCAACAGTCTTTCATGATAAAAACACTCAACAAACTAGGAATATAAGGAAAGTACCTCCATGTAATAAAGGTCACATATGAAAAGCTCACATCTAACATCGTACTCAATAGTGAAAAACTGAAACCTTTCCCTGTAATATCCTGAAGGCAAAGATGCCCATCCTTGCTACTTATACTCATCATACTATTAGAAGTCCTAGTCAGCAATCAGGCAAGGAAAAGAAATAAAAGACATACAAATCAGAAAGGAAGAAGTAATATTATCTCTGTTTACAGATGGCATGATCTTATATGTAGAAAACTCTAAAGATTCCATAAAAAATATATTAGAACTAACAAATGAATTTAGCAGAACTGCAAGATACAAAATCAACACAAAAAAATCATTTTGTAACTAACAATGAGCAATTTGAAAAGAAAATTAAGAAAATAATCCCATTTACAATCTCATTAAGAATACTAATGTAATTAGGAATAAACTTAATAAAGAGGTGAAAGACTTGTACACTGAAAACTACAAAATATTGTTGAAAGAAATTTTAAAAGACACAAATGGAAAAATATCCTGTGTTTATGGATTGGAAGAATTAATATTGTTAAAATGTCCATACACGCATAAAATACTGAGGCTCCTGGATAGTTTAGTCGGTTAAGCATCCAACTCTTTGTTTCAGCTCAGGTCATGATCTCTTGGGTCATGAGATCAACCCCTGCAACAGGCTCTGCTCTCAGCAGAGAATCTGCTTGAAGATTCTTTCTCTGCCCCCCCCATCCTGCTCTCTCTCTCCCTCTCTCTCTGTCCCTCAAATAAATGAATTTTTATTTGTTTATTTATTTAAAGACTTTATTTATTTATTTGACAGAGACAGAGTGAGAGAGGGAACACAAGCAGGGGGAGTGAGAGGGAGATGCAGGCTTCCCGCTGAGCAGGGAGCCCCATGCAGTGCTCCATTCCAGAACCCTGGGATCATGCCATGAGCCGAAGGCAGATGCTTAACTGACTGAGCCATCCAGGCGCCCCAAGAAATAAGTTTTTAAAATGTTCATACTATCTAAGGTGATCTACAAATTCAATGCAATCTCTATAAAAATTCCAATGGCGTTTTTTTTTTTAAGAAATAGAAAAAAAATCCTAAATTCATATGGAATTTCAAAGGACCCCAGCTAGCCAAAATAGCCTTGAGACAGGAAAGCAAAGCTAGAGGCCTCACACTTTCTGATTTTGAAACATATCACAAAGTTACAGCAATCAAAACTGTATGGCCCTAGCATAAAGATGGATAGATAAATGAATGGAACAGAATAGAGAATCCAGAAATAAACCCTCACTTAAATGGTCAAAATGATAATTTACAAGTTTTCCAAGGCTACCCAATGGGAAAAGGTTAGTCCCTTCAACAAATGACGGTGGTAAAACTGGATATCCATATACAAAAGAATGAAGTCGAAACCTTACTTTACACCATGTACAAAAATTCACTCCAAATGGATTAAAGACCTAAGTGTGAGACCTAGAACTTTAAAACTCGTAGAAGAATACATCTTCATTTTATTGGCTTTAGGAATGATTTCTTAGATATGACACCAAAAGCATAGGCAGTAAAGGCAAAAATAGACAAATGGGACTATATCAAACTTAAAAACTTGTGTGCAGCAAAAGAAACAATCAACAGAGTGAAAAAGCAATTTATGGAATGGGATTTCTAAATTGTATATCTGATAGGGGATTAGTATCCAGAGTATAAAAAGAACTTCTATAACTCAACAACAAAAATACAAATAATCCAATTTAAAAAAGGGCAAAGGACTTGAATAGACATTTCTTCAATGAAGATATACAAATGACCAACAAGCATATGAAAAGATGCTAGGCATCGCTAATCATTAGAACAATGCAAATCAAAACCACATGGATAATCACCTCATATGCATTAGGATGACTATTATAAAAAAATAGAAAATAATAAATGCTGGTAAGGATGTGGAGTAATTGGAACCCTATGTGCCATTGGTAGGAATGTAAAATGATGCCACTGCTATGGAAAACTGTTTATAGAGGGTCCTTAAAAAACTTAAAGTAGAATTACTATATGATCCACCAATCCTAGGTCTGAGTATAGATACAGAATAATTGAAAGCAGAGTTTTGAAGATATATTTGGATACTCATGTCCATTGCCACATTATTCACAATATCCAAGAGGTGGAAGCAACTTAAATGTCCATCAATAGATGAATGGATAAAGAAGATAAGATATATTCATACAAAAGTATATTATTCAGCCATAATAAAGAAGAAATCTTGTCATTTGCTACAATATGGATGAATTTTGAGGACATTATGCTAAATGAAGTAAACCAGTCACAAAACAACAAATACTGCATGATTCCACTTATATGTGGTTCCTGAAATAGTCAAACTCTTAGAAACAGAATGTAGAATGGTGGTTTCCAGGCACTGGGGTAAAGGGAAGTGGGGAGTTGTTCAATGGATAGAGAATTTTACTTGTACAAGATGAAAAATTCTAGAGATCTGTTGTACAATAAATAATATGCATAAAGTTAACACTACTATACTGTACACTTAAAAATGGTTAAGACAAAATGATTAAGACAGTAAATTTTATGTGTAAAAAAGGCTTACCACAGCAACTGTTTATATATATTCCATCAACTCTGAAGTTCAAATATTCAGGCATGGCTCAGGTGCTCCTCTTCTTTTCCTCTTGGTATTGACTGAGGTTATTCAGCTGGTGGGTGGAGTGGTCTGGAGGAGCCAAGACTCCCATGTCTTTGTTCCACTGTCTTTTACTTGGTTGTGGTTGGCTAGAAGGTTGAATTCATTTGGAACTATTTCTCCTTAGTGCCTACATGTAGTTTTTTTACACGTGAGTTCTCAGGTTAGTCATACATCTTATATGGTGGGTGCCATCCCCAAGAACAAACATCTAACAAAACCAGGTAGAAACTGCATGGCCTTTTCTAACAGTATCACTTCTGTTTCTTCCTATTGATTATGATGATTCAGAAGTCCAGCCCAGATTCAAGGGGACTTAATTTCTACCTCAATGGAGGAGGGTCAAGGTTATATTGCAGAGGAGTGTGTAGAGTGGAAGTTACTGTTGCACTAAAACTCAATTGGCCTCTGTTGCTTAAAGCTTATTTTCTATTAGTGTCCTCAAGAAGAATTCATGGAAACATATCCTGAGTTCTTTCGTGTCTGCAACAATTTGAATTCTTTGTATTTGAAAGTTATTTTGGTTAGATAGAAACTTATTAGCCCATTTTTTTCTATTAACTGTCTTACAGTGTCTTAAAAATATGTTAACTCATTGCATTATGGCATAAAACCTTGTTTTTGAAATCTGATGTCAATCTGATTTAATTTCCTTTGTAAATGACTTGGTGGTTTGTCTGATATCCAGAGGTTAGGTATATGGTGTGCCCTTTTAATGTGTAGCTTTAAGTGTGTGTGTGTGTGTGCATGTGTGCATGTGTGCATGCTCGCACGTGTATTTGTGTTAAGTTTCAGGAACATTTTCTTCAGTTAGTTTCACCATTTGTTTTGTTCCATTGCTTTTACTTTCTTCTTTAGGAGCCTCTATTGTATGTATGTTTAATCTTTTTTCGTGTCTTCTACATATGCTACTTTATCTCACATCTTTATGATCTTTTCATTTTTTTTGGCTTTAAGATTTTTACCCCTTTTCGCTTTGTATACCTCTTAAGGCATTATCAGCTTTGTTTATTTGCTTTCAGGTTCCCTCTGGTTTATTTTCATTTTTGAAGTTTTTTTCTTTTATTTCTAAATATTTTTGCTTTTTATCACTTTATTTGTGAGTGCTCTAATTCTGATTTATGTTCTTTAATCACTTCTTTCATTTTCTTAATTTCTTTTGGGTTGTTTTGAATATTAAGTTTTAAAAGTTTCCATCTGTTTTGTGGGCATGTCTTTCTGTTATGCTTTTGTTAACTGCAGATATAATTTTTCTCTATTTTTTCTCTCTCTCTAATACAAACTTTCCATGATTTTCAACTCCAGCCTTTTTTGCGGCTCCCAAGTACTTATCCTAAACATTTAGGTAGGAAGGTTGGGTCAGAATAGCTTTTCTAGTTTTATAGCTCTAGAACTCTTAATTCATGTCTTTTTGAAAATATGACCTCATACTTTATGAGATTTGCTGTTTCTTTTCCTCCCCCATTTTTATCTGGGTTGTTT
Source organism: Ailurus styani (assembly GCA_002007465.1). Taxonomy (NCBI): domain Eukaryota; kingdom Metazoa; phylum Chordata; class Mammalia; order Carnivora; family Ailuridae; genus Ailurus; species Ailurus styani. The sequence goes on from LNAC01000096.1 coordinate 1,541,420, forward strand.
CTTCCCTTTGGTTCTATTACATCATCCTGTCCAATTCGCATCCCACTCTCATCTGCAAATTGAGTGGGTAATAGTTCCTTTCATTTTCATCTGTGGTTTTCAGATTGGCCCTCTCTGCTTTCCAGGAAGTACCTGCTAGTGAATGGAGGTGTCCATGGTTTGTTCCTACCTGTTATAGCTTGTCATTCATGGAGATACCTTGTCAACTAGCTTTGTCACGGTTGTGACCATGGGTTTTTGGTTTTTCTAATGAAGAAGTATGCTACTGTCCTGATTAGAGAAACTTGAATTTTGCTATATATTAGTAAAATAATATCCAGAAAAAATTCTTTTTATATAGTATATATGTGTATCTGTTTTTCCCTTCTCTCAACTATGTTAGGATTATTCTTTTTTGAAATTGTCAAGAACTTATTGAATTTTTATTTACATTGTAGTAATTACTTGTGGGGTTAACCACTTTCTATGGGTTTATAGTCTATGCATTTTTTCTATTGTGAATTATTTTTTCTTTTGTCCATTTCCCCATTGCTGTATTTATCTTTTTCTTACTGATTTCTAAGATCTCTTCGAATATTAGGGATATCGACTTTTTGTTTTTCAATGTTTTGTTAATGTTTCTTCCCCAGCTGTTTTTCTTTTAGACTTTAAAAAATTGTTTTAAAATTGTATCTATTTAGGAAAGCCTGGGTGGCTCAGTCCTTAAGCATGTACCTTTGGCTCAGGTCATGATCAGGTCATGCGGCTCCCTGCTCAGTGGGAGTTTGCTTCTCCCTCCGCCTCTCCCCCTGGCTTGTGCTCTCTCTCTCTTGCGTGCTCTCTCTCCCTCTAAAATAAATAAATAAAATCATTAAAAAAATTGTGTATTTAAATGTATCAGTATTTTCTATTATTATTTCTTATCCTATGAAAAGGCAATATTATATATTATTAAATTACTTAAATTACAAATGGGATGCTTTAAATCAGTGAAGTTCAAAGATTGGCTAAAATATTGGTGTTGGAAATTCATTTTTTTAAAAGATTTTATTTATTTATTAGTGCATGCATGTGAGCACGAGCTGGTGGTGGGGGTGGGGCAGAGGGACGAGCAGAGACTCCCTGCTCAAAGAAAGATATAGTCATTTGTTTTTGGGTTTTTTTTAAAGATTTTATTCTCAAGCAGACTCCACACTGAGCATGAGCCCCACGCAGAGCTTGATCTCATGACCCTGAGAGTATGACCCAAGCCAAAACCAAGAGTCTGATGCTTAACGGACTGCCCTACCGGGGCGCCCCCATATTTTTTTAAAAGTAAACTTTACAGTAACCCTGTGTGGTAGACATTGCTATGTCCATGTAGTAGGCATTGGGAAAATTAATTGGTATTAATTAGAAAGAACATGGACTTTATCATTCACCACTGACTAGCTGTGTGACTTTGGTTAAATTGCCCCTGAGTCTTGAGTTTCTCATATGTAAAAAGGAGATAAAAATAGCACCTTAATTCAAGGGGTTGTGAAGATTTTCAAAGGAATTATTTACGATTTTTCCAAAAAGAAGAAAATAATCCTATTTTATCCATTGCTTGAAACTTGTCTTTGAAGTTCATTTGAGTGGTTATTATTTCTTATTGTGAAGATTGAATATGATAATGTGTATAAAGTAGATACCATAGTAGTCATTTAATAAATGGTAGCTATTACTACTGCTCTTGTGAAGCTTAATCTAATATTTTGTCTAAGGTTTGAACTTGTGTATCAGCCTTCAAAATCGTCTTTGTACTAAACTATACTTTTTAAAAACATTCATAATACAGATATTCCATATCTCCTTTTTCATTTTAACAAATATTTATAGATGATGGAATGTAAACTAGGCCCTGAGGATACAGAAAAGTAAGGCATGGTTGATAATTGTGTAGGGGCCACAGTTGGTAAAGAAGGCAGGCAGTTGTTAGAAAGAAGAGATTACTTTCTTGAAATTAGATGAGCCAGAAAACAGCATTTTGGAACCTAGTTTTTAACAGACTTTGATTCTCCAGATAAAACAAAGGTTATGTGTTGATGAGATTAAATGTTGGAGTCAAATAATAAAATTTATTTACTGATATAAATTGAATACCTTATATAATCATCAAATTGTATTTTTCCCAGCTGCTTTGAAATCTGTGCACATTTCTTCCCTAATTCTCCTGAGATTGATATGCAACCAGCCCATTTCAGTTATCGTCATGAGGAATAATCCAAAAGAAGGGAATTATGGGAGGCAGCTGATTGGACATTTACTCTTCCAGTACAGTATGTCTAAATGGACATTTCTGCCACATGTTTTTTTCCATTCCTCCTGAATTTACAGGAGGGGGCAGAAGGAATGTTTCCATTGGCGAAATAGTGGTACTGTCTGCCTTGTGGTACATCCTATCATCAATTATTACTAAAGAGAAAACCAGAGACATGAATTGTTATTGGCCAAAGTATATGTTATTGTGGCATTTCCTTTCTGTTTTGCTTTATGAAAATTATATGCCTCATAGTAAGAAACCAAATAGTTTATATAATTGCAACCTCATTAGTAGGTTTTACATTTTATTTACCTAAATGCTAATAAGCTATGTTTGAAAAATTAAACATTGAACCACTAGCAAATCAGAAACAAATAATTCTGTTGCTGGAGAAGGACCAATAGTGTTGAATTACCACTGATATATCAGATCTTTCTTTCTGTTTTTTCTTTTTTTTTTTTAAAGATTTTTATTTATTTATTTGAGAGAGAATGAGAGAGCACAACCAGGGGGGACATGCAGAGGAAGAGGGAGAAGCAGGCTGCCTGCTGAGCAAGGAGCCCAATGCAGGACTTGATCCCAGGACTCTAGGATCATGAACTGAGCTGAAGGCAGACATTTAACCACCTGAGCCATCCAGGCCCCCAAGACCTTTCTTTTTAATAAGAGCACATTTTAGAAATAATTTAATAATATAGTTTAAATTTAAAAATGTGATTTAGAGAGAGAAATTATCTAGAGAAGATTTAAGTTACCTACAATAAATTGCATTTCATATGGAAGATCCACCTTCCAGACAATGAAACATTTACATACCATGATTTTTCTTCATGTGGAATTTTTTAGTAGATACTCTGAGGTTACAAAATAGAAAAGAATGCTCTCTCCTTGGGGAATTTATAGTTTAAAGTGGATTAAATAAATTTTTTGGTAGAAACCCAAATGACAAAAGCTAAAACAGTTTACAAAGAGAAAATTCAACTGCCCAGGGATATGGTAGGCTTGCTAGGATCGTAGTCCTGGTTAATGGGGTACCCATCATTTATCTGTGCCCCCCTTTTTTTTACACAATTGCCTTTCATCTAGCTGGAATCAACTGGAATCAACTGTTCTCTTTAGAGATTATCTGTGAGGCACCATCCAAATTGACTACTATCAAGCAGCAATTACATGAATTCTAGCACAGGTTATCTGTATACTTGTAGCACAGGGCAAAAAGAAGAATGATATTTATTTTTATTTATCTATTTATTTATTTATTTATTTATTTATTTAAGATTTTATTTATTTATTTGACAGAGAGAGACCCAGTGAGAGAGGGAACACAAGCAGGGGGAATGGGAGCGGGAGAAGCAGGCTCCCCGCCAAGCAGGGAGCCCGATGCGGGGCTGGATCCCAGGATCCTGGGATCATGACCTGAGCCGAAGGCAGACGCTTAATGGACTGAGCCACCCAGGTGCCCCGAGAAGAATGATATTTTAGAACTCCATTAATTCCATCACATGGTACGTGGTAGATGAGCACCATAATAAACGTCATGGTTCTTTGGAACTGTGAAATATCTCTTGAACTTAATAGAAATTTAGAGTATGAAAAGAAAGGCATTTAGAGAAAGAGAGAGAACTAGTCATGTGCTAGGGTAATTTTTTTTTTTTTTTTGAAAAAGAATATAATCAAGTCAACATCTTCTATTACTGTTTAATTCCTGTATGTCTGTCAACCCAACGAAATCTCAAATCTCTAAGGGAGTGACTACCACTGATTCAAATTCAGCAGACACATGAGCTGGGTGTCTTTCCTGGTCTCCATCACTTCACTAGGCCACCTGCTCCTCCTCTGTGTTCCAGAGAGCATTGTATGTTACTTCTGTCAGTTGTATCAACACACTATAGATGCATTGAAACATCTATATAGATTGAAATTGAAATGTTCTTTTTCCATGTTTGCTTTCCTGTGTTGCTAAAAATACAAGCTTCTCGAACTAGTAACTTTGCCTTATTCAGTACCTGGTACATAGAAAGCTCTAAGTAAATTGAAGGCTGAGTAAACTGAGTACTTACAAACAATAACACAGACACTCAGTGTGAAATACTGACCAGGCACAAGAATGCTGAAACCTGAGACATAGTTATAGGCATGATTCAGGTATATTATTTTTTGAACAAACTTGATTCTAATATTTACCCCCCCCAAAATATATATAGTTGAAAAGACCCAAAATGTGATCTTCCTTATGCATGTGGCATTAGTTTAGTATTTGTCATGTTCTATATTTCTTTTGTATCCCCTTGAGCAATTTTTTTGAAAAGCTATTAATTTTTTTTTTTAAAGATTTTATTTATTCTTTTGACACAGAGAGAGAGATTACAAGTCGGCAGAGAGAGAGAGAGAGGAGAGAGAAGGAAGCAGGCTCCCTGCTGAGCAGAGAGCCCGACATGGGCCTCGATCCCAGGACCCTGGGATCATGACCTGAGCCGAAGGCAGCGGCTTTAACCCACTGAGCCGCCCAGGCGCCCGAAAAGCTATTAATTTTTAAATGAGCTCTATACCCAGCGCAGGGCTTGACCACCTGAGATAGTCGCATGCTTTTCCAACTGAGCCATCCAGGTGTCCCTCCCCTTGAGCATTTAATACATTTTATTAATATCTGATTTAAAGTTGAAGGTAGATAAATGAAACCTTAACAAAAACAAAAAGAAAATCTTAGTAAATGGTAGGAACTTGTTGTTTTGAATGTAGGAATATAAGACTGGGTCTTACTTGAAAAGTAGGAGTTTGTAAACATGATTAAGAATAGGTAGAAATTTTGGCAAGAATCAACTGGTGTGCCCAAAGCAGAGCTAGCAACATCTGGTGTGTGTTGCAAGGATGGCCCCCACCGGGAGGAGGACTGTTAAGAGAATGGGATAGCCCACTCTTTTTTTTTTTTTTTTTTAAAGATTTTATTTATTTATTTGACATAGAGAGAGTACAAGTAGGCAGAGAGGCAGGCAGAGAGAGAGGGAAAGGAGGAAGCAGGCTCCCTGCTGAGCAGAGAGCCCGATGCGGGCCTCGATCCCAGGATGCTGAGATCATGACCTGAGCCGAAAGCAGAGGCTTTAACCCACTGAGCCACCCAGGCGCCCTAGCCCACTCTTTTAAAGGAAAATTTCATTCAGAGAACCTCATGCATGATCTCATTTTCATTTTGACTTACTAGAGGCATATGGTGGGCATATCATCTGTACCCTTCAAATCAAAATGCATCATCATTTAGGAATTTTTGAAGGGGAAGTACTCTGTGACTGCACTCTCTGAGAACCATCCACTCACCTACCTACGTCCCTTAGAGCTGAAGCTTTAGGAAATTGTTCCAAACCTTTTCCTTTGTTTCTCGCTATATAATGTGTGATGACTGAAATGTTACTGCATTTGATTTTTTTGGTGTAAAACAAGATTCAATCACTGTTAAGGAAAAAAAAAAGTTTGAGATGACTTTACTTGATGATTTAAAGAAAAGGCTTCTCTCCAATATATTTACGACATCTAAAATGCCTTTTGTCCTCAGGCTAGCACTGTAGTTCCTTGGTGCTTGAGTCGATAATGCATTTAACACTGAACCTACAAGGAAAATTACAGTTTTTAAACTGTTTACTCCAAGTGCTTTCAAAATGAAGACACTACAAAAGTGGTAAAAGTATGTTGTTGAAAAAAAAAAAGGTAGGAGATTATTAATTCCATAAAGATCAGGAATATTATAAATTCAGATGATCCCACTCACTATCAATATGGAGTCCCTTTACAGGTTTGCATATTGTAATGTGTTCTCGAAATGAGATAGATAATGACTTTTTAGCATCAACTATTTACACTTTCCAGCTGCTGAATCCTTTTTTTGGCTGTGAAATGTGTTCATTTTATTGTCTAGTAATATATATCAAGAATATAGTGAAATTTTAAATCTTGTCATATTCGGGTTTTTATAGTACTTTATGCATTTTTAAGAATTTTGAGTGACCCAATTTTGTAAAATAATTTGTCTTGTAAAAAATGTGTTTGCATCATGTGTTCCATGTAGCAATTACTCAATAATTTTCTTTGAATTGAATTAAGTTATTTGTACAGTTGCTTAATGAAAAGAGCACTTAATTTGTAATCCGTATGCCTTATGGCCTTGAGCAAGTCATGTGATTTTCTTGTCCTTCAGTTTCCTCATCTGTGAAGTGGGGATAATACCTCACAGTGTTGATTGAAGAATCAATATTTATGAAAAAAACACTCCTAACACATGACAAATGGTGGATACAAACTGTATCATAGCTATTATTATTAGCCAAGTGGCTTATTACTGAAGTAATAAAAGAAAGTTTTCATGTAATTATTTCAAAGACGGTTCTGGGACATAGATTCTGAGAAGCGTTTAGTGAGGACATAGAGAATTTAGGAAAATAAAAAGAACATATAAACAAAATTTAAAGAAAACTGTGAAAATATATTACCACATACAATTCTATCTGTCCATATATCAAATCACTATCTTTAAAAAAAATACCATGAAAGTCCAGTTTAATACTGTTCATTATTGACTTAAAAGGAACTTGAAAGTTTGATCTAATAAAGCACTTCATACCGTCATAAATTTCTGAGAAGCCGAGGATTAGGGTATCCACACATATCCCTCCTGAGAAGCAGTGGATATTTATAGTATTGCTGTATTAGGTTCACTGCAATGATTTTGTTTATGTACAAATATATGTTGATCTTGCTTAACCCTATTACAAATAAAAACTTCTTTTTTAAAATTTTATTTATATATTCATGAGAGACTGAAAGAAAGGGAGAGGCAGAGGCAGGAGAAGCAGGCTCCCCACGGAGCAGGAAGCCCAATGTGGGACTCAATCCCAGAACCCCAGGATCATGACTTGAGCCGAAGGTAGACACTTAACCAACTGAGCCACCCAGGTGCCCCATAAGTAAAAACTTTTTAAACCATATTTACCCGCCGTCATTTGGAAATTGAAAAAAAAAAGTTTATAGTTGAAACTGTAATGATTAAATAAACAATTTACAAATGGCTCATGTAGGTAGCTGGAGAAAAAAAAACTTGTAAAAACTCAAAAGTATAAATGTAAAGCACAATTATCTAGAATTCCTAGGTGCTAGTACATTTTTGATTAAGCACTTAGAGCTTTTTCTATTCCTTCACTTTGCCTAGCTGCCATTTCTCACTATAGAAGGGATTGAAAGTCCATCAGAGCTTTTATCCATAGCACAAAAGTCATTTGAAGAAGACGGTAGTAGGTTAGACATATAAAGAAAAAATGATAGTCCTCAATTCAGGTCTATCAGCATACTCATGATGTTGGAGGTGTGGGCCAAGCCTCATCACAGGTGAACTCATGGGGTTAACAAGCTTCACACACAAGGAGGGATAATCTTCCTACAGGTCTTCATGGTAAATACAGGGGAGGTAAGGCTGCAGTGACAATTTGTTTCAGCGGCCTTAAAGAATATATGTACTGTAGATTTAATATGTAAAATTAAGAGCAGTGTGTAATAAATACATTTTAGGAATGTGTGATTTTGTCACCAAAGATCTGAATGATACTCAGAAACAGATCCCAAGTTTTTTTCTACAGAAACATGATAAACTTCTGGAGGGTTGGCTGAATTTGTCAATATTCATCTAATATTTTAGGAATAGTCAATATTTTAATGATAATTTTATTTACTTTTTCATAGCTCCAGATTCAGTATTGTTCGTTGCCTTGTTTTGTCCTCTAAGTCTACTTTTTTCCTTGCCATTTGTGGGAATCACATTTAGAGGTTTAGAGTTTAGCAGTTGTGATATCTTGCTGTTGATTTGAAATTGTCAGTTAATGGCAAGTCTACCACAGTATATGGGGCACGATTTTCATAGCATGAGTGCTACTTGACTCTGAATGGTTTTCTGTTACAAGATTTTCATTTATAAGACTGTTTTACACTTGGCTTCTGAATATGCTGACATCCTTCACTTTTGCCCTTGGTTGTAACACCTTTTATTTGTGAACACTTAATAAAGCTCCCAAATCTTTAACAGTAATAAAGGCATTGGCTATTTTAATTAATACAGATAAACTAAAGACAAAGGGAAGCCCTTTGTTTTGTCATTTGATGGTTACCATAAAACACAGGAAAGTTAGTTTGCTTTTTTAAGAAAAATTATGCAGGCATCTTTGGTACACATTAGTACCCATCGTAATGAATTTTTGAATCCTCAACAGTAAATGACTTTTAAAATGTATAACCTCAGAATGTCCTCAGAAGCTGTCAGCTTTATAGTTATTTCATTATAGAGTACCTGTATAATAAATTCTAGGAAGATGGGACTAACTGTGGTAACTGGCATTCTACACTCTGTAAATACTTTCCTTCATCTTGTCGCTTTGCAGTGACTCTCAGCAGAAAGCCTCTCTCTTTTGTGGCCTTGTTGGTACAGCGTGGCACTAAGTGACATCAGATTAGCAACTGGGGAACGATTTTATAAAACTGTTCATGGAGGTGAATTTGCAGAGTTCAAGGCTGTGTTTTTTCCTTTTCAAATCACCTAGCAACTTTAGATTCTGGCAGAAGTTGGAGTTTATTTTACAAAACACGAAAAAGCTTTTAAACCAACGTCTTTGAGGTAAAATCTGTAGCAAAAGTGAGGCCACCTGCTGTTAAGAAAAGTGCTTACACATTCAGCACATTTCTGTCCCCAATAGAGGGTACTGCTGAGTAAAACACTGCCATTATTGTTCAGCTCCTGTAGGTGGCAGCAGTTCCCGCAGTTTCAGGGCATAACAATGGCTTGATTTGTGGGTCTAAGAATAAAGCTGTCATGAATGAACTCATGGGATCCTTATACTGTAAGGGCTCTTCTTTGGAATGTGATACATGAGAAAATTACCATTAGTTTTTAGTTTCTCTTTGAATTTAAGTAGCTTACCTTTCTTTTAAGTTCCATTTTATATTTTAAATCGTGTCCCCAAACAAGTGTTCCCAGACTTAATTTTACATTATGTTACATTATGAAGTAAAAATCTTTAAGTAATCTGAGGGAAAGATATGATAGGAACTTTTCTCCCCCCTTTTCCTCCCCCTTCTACCCCTCCCTCCCAATTACAAGAATAATTCATTGTTAATTTTTACTGCCGAGGCAATCTTAGGAAGGAAATCCTACTTGCTATACAAGCATAATTTTCCTCGTGTTCAGGAGCTGAGTGGTTAATGGTTTAACGTTGTCATTCAACTTCTAGGAGGCTTTGAACCAAATTGTAGCACCCATAAAAGAGTGATTTTGTAACTGTCTTTAATAAAAAGGAGTTTTGAATAATACTGTGGTTTCCTATTAGTCGACTCAGAACTCAGCCGGTAAGTACACTTAGAGTGATTCAATCACCTACTGCTCTGAGAAGAAGCAGTCATTATCACACACACACACACACACACACACACACACACACACACACACACACACACACACACACACACACACACGCCCCTCCACTTGTCCAAAATAATACCTCACATTAGGTATAAAGATTGTTATCCACTTAATTGTAATGGTCAAAGTGATTATTTAAAATCAGTTTTCCCTGCCCACTATTTTGTTTAGATCAGAGTTGCAAAATCCTAAATGAAACTAGTTTTTGGTTCAAATTAAAATAGAGGTAAGCCTGCCTCTGAAATGTTTATTGAGAAATTCAGCTACTTTGTCTTATTGTTCAAATTAGTTATCCAGAACTTAAAAATGGTAATTTATTCAAATTAACCTCAAAATCTGGGAATCCTATCTTTTATTAATTTAGGAAAGACTAAGTTTTCTATATTTATCATTTTAGATAGCAGAATAGTAAATTAGCTATACTGTATAAGCATCCTAGTATATTTTGAAGCGACTAGGTTAAACTTACTCTTTTGCAACTGATCTATTTTTATTCATTAGGTACCTTTTAGCTCTACTGAATCTTAGTTTTTGGAATTAATCTGCTTCTGTTAAGTAAATATATTATTCAGCTCTTAAAACATACAGATTTATATGCATTGTACATATACAAAGACATGCATATGTACATTCTTGCAGATAAAGGAAATGTAGCTTTATGAGGTATGGCATATTTGGATCATATCAGAGATATATGCCAAATTGTTCATCCATATATCAAAACATTTATCTGTATATTCAGAATGATGTTTTTCATAAAGAATGATGAGTGTTACATACACCTACATATCCCATTTGATGGGTATGAAAGGAAACAGAATTATAAAAGCAAAAAAGTTTGCCAGGAACCTTCCATGATCTGAATAGTTATTTTGTGTGTGTATTGTCTGCCACTTAACAAACCTATGTGGTTTTTAAAGCAGATCATAGGAGCAAAAATACACATCAATTTATTTTTTAATACTTTTAATGTATATGCTCATATAAAACCTATATTTGATGGCAAAACAATTTAATTATGTGCAAATATATTTCTTTTGCCCTTGTTGTTTTTAGCATATTTGAAATAGTTAGCTGCATAGCAATGATCCATCATTTAAGACAAGGCTCTCTTGGTTATCTAGGAGCATTGTGACCAAGATACTACGAGATACATTCTTTTTTTTTTTTTTTGGCAATTCTTTTTTTAGAAATTTATGTTAAAATCAATATCAATTTGTTAGTTTCTCATATAAATTGTGAACATGTAAAAGTGATCATTTTGCTCTAGTTCATAAATTTTATGAAGCATTTTAATGAAATAATTTTTGTCCTTCAATGAATTTACATTGCTGTGTAACAAGATATTCCCTACTGTTAATGTTGATTTTCACTTTCTGTAAGTAAAGTTACTTTGATGAATGAAAAAGCTTTTGATGAGTCAGATACTGTGAATTCTTGGAGTTGTTTTCAGCAGCTAAGATGTATGTAGGTTTTAAAAACATAGTAAAAAATATTTTAGGTATCATAAATGTGGAAAGGGAAAATGAGCTCTTTGGCTAAGCTTGAATGGTTTAGACTCATTTAATCCCATATTTTAGCATTTCTTTTTAATTCCTTATAATTAAAATTCTTGCTGATTTATTTTAGAATGATTTTGTATTTTATTTCCCCATATTCAGTAATAGTAAACGTTAATATTAGCAAAGTATCACCTAAAAAAGATGTTCATAGAAACTACTTCATGTTTGAAAAGACAGGATAATATTAACTCACATATGTTAAGTGGAATTTTAGGGCTTATAGAATAGTGTAATACACTGATAGGGAAGGATTTTTAAGAGAGGAAGCACAGTAACTGATATGTCTGACTTTGAGAAAGCAACAGATACAATAAGCCCTTGATTCTAAGTAATGGTTGGTGAATAGAATTTCTCATTAATTGAATTTTTCTGTTTAACCAGTTTCCGTGTATATATTCTATACATGTGAACAGTTTTATAATCATTAGAATATAATAACATAAACAACTTTAAACACATACTAAAAATAATCCCTTCTAAAAAAATTTTTCAGGGGCCCCATTGTGATCTTTAGTCTCATTGATTATAATCACGAGTATCTATTGCTATTTTAGAACCTGCTTTATGGGGAAAGAATTTGATAATGATTGAATTTTCTGGTTGCTTGGGTTACAAATAAATGGTAGTTTGTTAATATTAATTCTGTAAATTTAAGTAGGGATGTTTATTATAAACATTTAGCTAAAATATTATTATTTAAGCGTAGTTATTTTATGAGTCATATTATTTAAAATAACAGGACCTCAAGAAACTTTTTCTCTGTGTGGCTTTCTACAAATTCCTGGACTCTTAAAATGTTATTTACCCTAGGAGAGCCCTGTTCTTTCACAGGTCTGATGCTCTATAGATTCCACACTGGGTATTATTAATGAACATTCTTTTTTTTCTGTATAGAGTAGAATGATTTTTAGAAAGCTCAGTTAGTATCATAAACATGCGAGGATTCCAGTATATGGGGGAATTCTTCTCTCCCTTCATGGATGGGACATTGTCTCTATCTGTATCTGGTTCCATGACCCATAAAAGGGACCTTCCAAGCCATAGGCATATAAAATTAGGCTCTGCTTAAAGTTTACACTGTATTTATTTATTTATTTATTTGACAGAGAGAAACACAGCAAGAAAGGGACACACAAGTAGGGGAGTGAGAGGGAGAAGCAGGCTTCCCACAGAGCAGGGAGCCCAATGCAGGGCTCGATGCGGGGCTCGATCCTGGGACCCTGGGATCATGACCTGAGCCAAAGGCAGACGCTTAATGACTGAGCCACCCAGGTGTCCCAAAGTTTACACTTTAAAAGGTACCACCTGTATCATTAAGAATTATGACAGTAGTCTCTAGTTTGGAATACTCTCAAATCAAATTCAGCAAGCATAGCAGGCATGTTGTGGGCAAGGCATGCTTACATGGTATGAAAATACAGTGAAGACTCCTGCAATTGACTTTTTCCCCTTCAGGCCTGACTGACCAGCCCCATCTACTCTCTCACCTAAGTAGATATACCACCATCAATGAGTATGAGAAGAATGAAACCCAATGTGAAATTTAGTTTCCCTACTTGACATTTAAAGTCAGCTTCCCATTCAATTTAAGTTTTTTTCTTAGTCTCTATTCACACAATTATTGCATTTTACTATTTTTACTGTGTAGGGATCCAACAGCCTGTCCTGAAGTCCTTTGTAGTCTAATGGACTGTACTAGCCTTAAAATCATCACTCGGTTAATAACAGGTAAAATATAGGCAATACAATTGTTCTCTTATATATAGAAAATCTATATATGAGTAGTTATAAATACTTGATGGCACAGCTCAAACTGGAGTCCTAGATTCTTGACTTCTAGGTTTCCACTGTTGTACTTCTAAAGTTTGCCTGTAAGTTGGGCACTGAGGATTCAAAGCTCTAAGAACAAGGGCATCTGGCAGTCTAAGTTTGTAGAGTATGTGACTCTTGATCTCAGGGTCATGAATTCAAACCCCACATTGGGTGTAGAGATTACTAAGAAAGTAAATAAACTTAAAAAAAAACCACAACAAAGCTATGAGAGCATATGAAAGTCATTATTAGCTGAAGTTCTAAGGGAAAATAATACTGTTGCAGTTATCAAAATAGTATAAAACAAAAATGATTATGTGAAAAATTATTCATTTAAAGAACTGATATTCAGGGTGCCTAGGTAGCAGTTGGTTAAGTATCTGTCTTGATTTTGGCTCAGGTCGTGATCTCAGGGTTGTGATATTGAGCCCTGTGACTGGCTCTGCACTGGGCGTAGGGCCTGCCTAAAATTCTCTCTCCTCCTGCCCAAAAAAGAAAAAAAAAGAACATGATATTCAAGTAAAACTGGATTTATTTATTTGTTTATTTATTTATTTATTAAGATTTTATTTATTTGAGAGAGCCAGAGTGAGAGCCAGAGAGAGCACCTTCTGGGTGAAGGGCAGAGGGAGAAGCAGGCTCCCCGCTGAGCAGGGACCCCCCCCCCCCATGAGGGACGCTATCCCAGGACTCCAGGATCATGACCTGAGCTGAAAGCAGACGCTTAACCCAACTGAGCCACCCAAGAGACCATAAAACTGGATTTAATTAAAAGAAGAATAATCCCAGAAAAACTTTGCCTTCTAAAAAAAATTTTTTTTTTTGTAGAGAGAGAGAGAACACGTGAGTGGTGCAGGGAGAGGCAGAGGGAGACTCTTCAAGTAGATTCCATGCCCAGCATGGGGCTGACCTGGGGCTCAATGTCATGACCCCGAGATCATGACTTGAGTGGAAATCAAGGGTCGGGTGCTTAACTGACTGAGTCACCCAGGCGCCCCTCCCCTTGTTTTTAAAGAGCAAAATGAATGAACTTCTGAATATATCCTGAGACTTAGAAGTATATGATGCTGGCAATTATCATAAAAATATATTTCTGGAGAAGTCTGAAGAGTTGTCTCTTTAAAAAATGTTTCCTTGCAAAAATCTCTAAGGGACACAAGCAAGTTTCTAAGAATCAAGGGTTTGTTCCTCAACCAGTGCCATGAACCTTCAATCTGAAACACCTCATACTGTATCTCATGCCTTCTCTGTAGAACTTAGTGCCCCTCATTACACAGAGTCCTCATGGGAGAAACATATTCCAAAGCGATCTGAGGTAATTGAGATGGAGACAGATGAAGTTACTGTTAGCAGAAATTGACAAATGAGTCTAATATTTATACAGAAATGCAGAGGACCAATAATAGTCAAGATAATCTTGAAGAAAAAGAAGTTGGAAGATTTATACTACCAGATATCAAAGCTTATTATAAAGCTACAGTAATTAAAAAAGAGTGTGGTATTGGTATAAAGATTGATGATGTCTAAGATGAGGAAGTCTAATAGAATAGTATAGAGTCCAAAAACAGATCCACACATATCTGAAAACTTGATTTATGACATAGGGGGGCACTGCAGAACAAAAGAGAGAGATGGAATTTTTAATGAAACATTCTACACCTGATCTAAGCCAAAAGGCTGAGAAGCATTCAATAAAATATTCTGAACTAACAGGATAGCCTTATAGAAAAAAAAAAATCATGATCCCTTACCTCACATCATCTACAAATATCAATTCCAAGTAGAATAAGAATCTAAATGGAAAGCATAAAACAGTAATGCTTATAACAAAAATATGTAAGAGTATCTTCATGACCCTTTACAAAAGCATTTGTAAACAGGAGGAAAAACAACCATAATGAAAAAGATTGATAAATTGGTCTATATTAGAACTGAGAACTTCTGTTACTGAAGGACACTGTTCAGAAAGGGAAAAGCTAAGTTACAGAGTAGAAGATATTTGCAAATGCATATAATGAACTAAGGACTTGTTTTCAGAATGTAAAACAGATTCTTACAAGTCAGTGGAAAAAGAAAACCTAATTTCACAAATGCAGAAGACGTGATCAGGCATCACAAACAAGATAGCCAATGGCCAACAAATGTAGAAAAAGATACTAAACCTAAATAGTCACAGGGAAATGCAAATTATATATATGCAAACGCAAATTATTTATATGTAATAAGATAGCAATACACCCACCCCCGAGAGAATGGCTTGAAAAAAAAAAACTTTACAAAACCAAGTGTTGGTAAGGATACAAAACAAATGAAACTCATACTACTGATAGAAGTGGCAAAACCATCTGGAAGCTGTTTGACAATATTTCCTACGGCTGAGCAGATACACAGCCTATTACCTGGCAATTTCACTCCTAAGTATCGTAGACCATACAGAAATGTGTATGTATGTGCACCAAACACGTAAAAGAATGTTCATAAAATTCTTAATACAGCTAAACACTGGAAATAACATAAATGTCCATCAACACTGAATAAATATTGTGGTTCTTTCGTGCAATGAAATACTTTATTATAAAAGCAAAGAAAATGAATCAGCTATTTCCACACTCAGCATCGTGAATGAATGTCCCAAAGATAAGGTTGAGCAAAAGATGCCAGACCCAAAATAATGCCTACTATGTGATTCCACTTACTTAAAGTGGGAAGGATGTTTTGCAAAACTTTGGTCTTGAGATCAGGGTGATGGTTACATCTGGGGAGGAGAAAAAGGGCACAAGGGAAGATTCAAGGGTGCGGGGAATATTCCATTTCTTAAACTGGGTGATGATCATGTGGGTGTTCAACTTGTGATAATTCTTTCAGCTATGATTTTATTACTTTTTCATTTTTCCGTATGTAGGTTGTACTTCAACAAACATGTTTAACAAAAAAGAGAGATGACAAGCATTTTTTGCAGGCCTTGAAAGTAGAGAGAAGAGGAAAAACGGGCCAGGAAGTGGAGAAGGAGCTCTGGATGCTCTTTTTCTGACTTGGGGGAAGTGGTTCACAGATAGATCAGTGTCCGGAAACAAACTGAGGGTTGCTAGAGGGGAGGGGGGTGCAGGGATGGGGTAATTGGGTGATGGACATTAAGGAGGGCATGTGATATAATGAGCACTAGGTGTTATATAAGACCAATGAATCACAGGCCTGTACCTCTGAAACCAGTAATACATTATATGTTAAGTAGTTGAATTTAAATAAAAAATAATAATAAAAAAAAGATAGGTCAGTGTCATTCACTGAGCCAGAAACTCATAGTGCATGCTGATGCTGTTCATAGAGTGCAACAATGCTGCAACGTTTTGTGGGTTCTGGGTCCTACCCTACATGGGTTGGTGTTTATAAAGTACTTGAATGCTTTCAGAGGCTGGGGGTCTGAGTCAAAGAACGTAAAGCTGTTGAACTCATCAGAGATACCGTTTCCCTGTAAAACCTTTCCTGACCCATCAGTTTGGACCAGGTGCTCTTCATTATGCTCCCACGGTACCAGTCCTTGGGGTGCCCCACCTCCCTGCCCTCCAGACACTGTAAGCTTCCTGAGGGAGCAACTTTGTCTTGCTTACTACTCATATCCCAGTACCTAGCATAATGACTTCTATACAATGATTACATAAATGACTGTAAGTCAGCGGTTCATAATGTGAGAGGTGCCTGTGTTTAACTATTTTGTAGATAGGTTTGATCAGTTTGAAATATTTCATTCTTGTCAGCACTCAAAATTAGGATGAAGGGTTTGGGACTCTTTTTTAGGCACTTACCTCCTTTTGTTGTTGTAGTGAAGTTTTTAAAATAAAGTCGATGCTTGAAAAGGCCTGGTATTCCTGGTTCTAAAAAAGCATTTTTTCCCCCTCAGAATAATAGTGTGCCCTTCCTGAAAGTCTCTGCTTACTTTATAAAGATGTGAAATCATTTCTTTTTCCTGATAACATAGTTTAGTGATATTTTCAACTTGCTCTTGAATCACAACTAAAAAAGAACTTGATAGCAAAGTTATTATAGATGACCATTTCTCAAATGTTTTGAATTTTGGTGTGGTTTTTTTTTTTTTACTGTACAAAGTTGAGATATGAACTCCAGTCATATTTATAATCAGGTAGTGAAGCTGGGCTTGAATTTCATATTTTTGCTATTGGTATGCTTTCTCTCAAATCAACTGTTTTTAATAAGTGAAATTTTTACACTGGAGTCACAAGAACAGATGTGTATGTCATACCACAAATAAAAACTGTGTGATTTAACGACAGTGCCCAAAGCAGATAAGCAGAGTGAAGACAAATGAAATTCTTCCTTTCGTATTTGTTGGTCATTGTGTGAAGGCAATCACAGACACAATCTGTGTCCTGGGATGTGGTACGTGAAATGGATGCAAGTCCTTGAATTCCATCATTTTGTGCATTCAAATGGATAGACAGAAGACCACAAGGCCCTTTAATTTAGAAATTCCCACCGTTCTCAATACAGTAGCTCTCCAGTGGTTCTAGTTGTCACCTTTCCTAAAGGCTTTGACATCACATCTTCTTCAATGAAGTAATTCTGCTTCAGCAAGGAGATTTTCGTATTTATGACCTATCGGCTAGATTCCCAGTGCTCTTTGGTATTTTCTTTATATTGTGGCACACTTGGCTTTGGGTGGTTTCTGCCTCATATTCATGGTAGCTTTGTAAAGCTTTCTGGAGTATGTAAGAAAGCTCTAAAATTGAGGTTTCTCATATATAACAGTATGAGAAATATTTTAGACATATGAAGTAATGGTATGAAATGTGGGTCTCATACCAACATTAATGGCATTAGCTCTCCAAAAACCACATTTAAATATATATATATATATCACTTGTCTATCTTTATAGCTGTGAAATGTGTAAGTTTACCTGTATATAATGCAGTAATGTCTATTATTTTAATAACTTACTTATAAAGTGATGTTCAGTTGTGTTGCCATAAAATGGAATCAGGACATTTTTTAAGCTTAAAGATATTTATTACACATTAAGAAAAGCCTTTGTTTTATTATATATGTTTAAAATATTAATATCTCTAATTTTGATTTATTTTTCAAAATTTGAGTTGAGTTCATTAGGCAGTGTTTTCTTGTTTTGCTATACTATTTAATTATGGAAGTTTCTTTTAGTCTACTGGGTTCCAGATCTATTGTCCATGGAATACTTTTTATAGTGTGTTGTAATGGCAGAACTTCAAAATGCATTCATGAGCTATAATAGTGGATTGCAATACTTGGGCCAAAATTATGGAAAAATAAACAAAAACTCTATAAACTAATTCCTGTGAGAAGTACCATTTGTGATTCTTTTTTTTTTTTTTAAGATTTTATTTATTTGACAGAGAGAGTGAGGGAGAGAGAGAGAGAGAGAGAGTGTGAGCACAAGCAGGGCGAGTGGCGGAGGGAGAGGGAGAAGCAGACACTCTCCCTGAGCAAGGAGCTCGATGCGGGACATGACCCTGGACGCTGGGATCATGACCTGAGCCAAAGTTAGATGCTTAACTGACTGAGCAACCCAGGCGCCCCCCAATTGTGATTCTTATGCTTTGAAAATTTTGTAATAGATTGGAAGAAATAATGGTAACATAATAGAAAAATTAGATTATTGTATAAAGAACAATAAAAATTCAATTTAAAACGAGGTTTTATAAAGCCTTTTAATGAGAACAGTGTTTTTATGTCTTATCACACAGCTATTTAATATAAGGACAGTGCTTCATAGTAGGATCTGCACAGTAGGTAATAGCATCCAGTTATATTATTATATTTTGTTTTTTAAATTTTTATATTTTCTTTTCCAGGGAAATGTGAAAATCCCTTTTCACACATGTATGTTGTATGAAAAACAAAGACATATGGATTATTTTGCAACAGATAGGTGCTCTTGAATCAGACTGTTCCAAAAGTGTTTAATTATTTACTTTTCAGCAGCCACTTCCCATTCTTCTTGCAACTAAAAGCTCTATGTATCTTCCTTTTGAAATGTTTTGGATTTTGAGTATATGAGTATTACAACTAATGTTGTTTTTTTACTTATGTTCTTCTTTAATGAAGATTTTGTTTATTTGAGAGAGTGAGAGTGTGTGTGCATGAGGTGGGAAGAGGCAGAAGGGGGAGAGAGAGAAGCAGGTTCCCTGCTGAGCAGGGAGCTCTCCATCCCAGGACTCTGAGATCATGACCTGAGTTGAAGACAGACACTTAACCAACTGAGCCACCCAGGCGTCCCACAACTTATGTCTGAGAGCAGTATTTTTCTAGATGAGCAGTCTTTCAGTTTTATTTCTTCCCATTTCAACCTAATAATTCAATAAGATCTAAATTTAACTATGCTATCTCCTTTGTAAAATGCTTGACATTGAACTAACAGGAGAAAAAGGAAGGAAGGGAATGGGGGGATGAGGTCCAGCCTAGGGCAAAAATGGGTATTAGATAATTTTTTAAAATAATAAAACTCAAAGTTGGTTTGCTTTTAATTATCACGTGCCAGCAAGTTTTAAAAATGCCAATGATAAAATATTTCTCTCTACGAAGTTGGACCACTCCTACCACACTCTACTCCTTGGCACACCATTGGTTTCCAGTGTACTAAAAAAAAAATGCCAAAACGGGGTTATAAAAATTGTGCAATATTTAAAGTGTTTTAATTTAATAAATTAATTTTAATACAAAAATCAATTAAATAGAACTATTCATAGGGTAATTACATAATTTATAAAAATATTAATTCACAGTGCCCTATGATGAATGGCTTGTCTTTCATTTCTGTCAATATATCTCTTATGATTGTACACATCTCTTTTTGATCTTCTTCATCACTGTGAGAGCTGGATCATATACTTTCCTTACTATTGCTCTTTTACCCATTACACCCCCCAAATGGAATGGGCCTTGTTTAATTGGTACCTTGAGAATAAACATTATTTGGGACACCAACAAATTTATAGCAAAAATCTTGGTAAGCATGAAATTCAGAAAATGTTTGTCTTCCTTCCTTTCCTCCTTCCTTCCTTCCCTCCCTCCCTCCCTTCTTCCCTCCCTCCCTCCCTTCCCTTTTTCCTTCCTTCCCACCCT
>LNAC01000096.1:1561690-1772278 GCA_002007465.1 Ailurus styani
TCTTTCTTTCCTTCCTTCCTTCCTTCCTTCCTTCCTTCCTTCCTTCCTTCCTTCCTTCCTTTTTTATTTTATTTATTTATTTTAAGCCCTACCTTCACCCCTCTTGCAGGAACCTGGCACCCAGCCTAGCACATTGCCATGGCAACTCAACCACCCCCTACATAGGAACCAGACTCCTTTCTTTTTTAAATAAATTAAATATCCAGACTTAGTTCTACTAACATTATTGGTTTGTCTTTTTTTTCCCCCCCAGCTTTACTGAGGTATAACTGACATATAATTGATTCATCTGAAATGCAGACTCCAGCTGACCAACTTTTTTTGAAATGCGACGCCCTAGTTAGTAGTTTGAGTACTACAGGTGTGAGACTGTTATCTTGATCTTAATTATGACTTTACTGCTCCTTTGATTTTGAAGGACAGAGGAAAACAGGCAGGGATTAAATATAAACCTCACAGAGACTGTGTGAAGATTAATGAAACTGTCTCTTAGAAAGCATTTGGGGGCGCCTGGGTGGCTCAGTGGGTTGAAGCCTCTGCTTTCGGCTCAGGTCATGATCTCAGTGTCCTGGGATCGAGGCCCGCATTGGGCTCTCTGCTCAGCGGGGAGCCTGCTTCCTCCTCTCCCAGTCTCTCTGCCTGCCTCTCTGCCTACTTGTAATCTCTCTCTCTGTGTCAAATAAATAAATAAAATCTTTAAAAAAAAAAAAAAAAAGAAAGCATTTGGGTTTTCACTTGTCTACACAATGCTGGCATGTGAGAATAAAGGAGGATATTTACTAATATTTTCCACCATTTATTTGAAATGTTAACAGAAGCAGATCATATTTGCAAATGAAGCTTAGTCTATGGTTAAGAATTGATTTCCACCGGGCGCCTGGGTGGCTCAGTGGGTTAAAGCCTCTGCTTTCGGCTCGGGTCATGGTCTCAGCGTCCTGGGATCGAGGCCCACATCGGGCTCTCTCCTCAGCGGGGAGCCTGCTTCCTCCTCTCTCTCTCTGCCTGCCTCTCTGCCTACTTGTAATCTCTCTCTCTGTGTCAAATAAATAAACAAAATCTTTAAAAAAATGTTTAAAAAAAAAGAATTGATTTCCACCTAAAATTGTTATCAGCTTACATAAACTGGTTATTTTTATCTTGTATTTTTTAATTTTTTTGATGGTCAGTCAATACTTGTCTCCAGCATGGACAATATTAAACTGCAAAGTTTCTAAGGTGCTCTGAGTTTCTTAACTCCTCTTAGTTGTAGATTAAGGATACAAATGTAACACGTGTATCAGAAATTTTAAAAAATTAATAATGGTAAGCAATGTCATATAATATGATATAATATGTTTTGCATCTGGACATATATTGGCCACTGTGCAAAAGCAATGATTGAGTATGATGATCACGTCTCTTGACACATCTTTTTGGACCGAATGTCACTGATGATGTTGGTTTGTGCTTTGGCTCTTCTTCACCATCTTCAGTGCCGATCTGTCCCTCTTCAGTGCCAATCCATGAGGATGATGTAATTCATAACAAAATATATATTGTTTAAGATTTTATTTATTATTTATTATTTATTTTTTGTTTATTATTTATTTTCTTATTAAAAAAAGATTTTATTTATTTAAGAGAGAGAACAGGAGTAGGGGGAGAGGTGGAGGGAGAAGCAGACTCCCCGCTGAGCAGGGAGCTCAATACAGGACTTGATCCCAGAATCCTGGGATCATGACCTGAGCTGAAGGCAGACCCTTAACCTATTGAGCCAACCAGGTGTCCCAACAAAAATTTTTTTAAAAGATTTTATTTATTTATTTAACACAGAGAGACACAGTAAGAGAGGGAACACAAGCAGGGGGAGTGGAAGAGGGAGAAGTAGGCTTCCTGTGGAGCAGGGAGCCCGATGTGGGGCTCCATCCCAGGACCATGACCTGAGCTGAAGGCAAGACGCTTACGACCCAGTCACCCAGGTACCCCCCCCACAAGATATTTTTAATGTAACATTTATCAGTCTTCAAAAAGGGCTACAATTCCTTGTAGGATACATCAAGATAAAAGCTTTCTCTTAAGGCACTTGTACCTACTTTAAGGATTTACTATAACAAAACATGCTTCCTTGATGTATTTATTAGAACCAACTTAGGTGATCTTTTGTGGATGTACTAGATCTTATTTTGACTATACTAAGCAATGATCAACTGAAGAGAAAATAACTGAATCCTAGATAGTTATAGAAAAGAACATTGGAAGAAAGTCCCTGATGCCAGGGACCTTAGGCCTAAGAAGCAAATATCTTGTTTTGTTTGTTTGTTTGTTTGTTTGTTTGTTTTTTCAAGAATGTAGTAGTTTTGGATATACTGTGTATTTAAAAATCAAGGTACAAAACTTCAAGTTTTAATTCTGACCTTCTTTAATCTTCCAGTCCCATTGCAAAACCTGTTCTTTCTCTGTCTCTAAACAACTCAAGGATACATACTCTTGTTTTTACTTGCTTTGCAAAGCACTAATCAAATTCTGGGTGGTAAAAATAATTTATTTAATAGAAATGATTTTTGCTTTTTGTTGATGTTTTTCTTGATGAGATTTTTCCCCCAGGGCCAGTTGATGAGGGCATTTTGACCAGCTGATTTTTACCTGCTGCCACTGACTTTTCCTTTTTGAGGTGAGACTAAGCTTTTGACAGCTCTTTCTTTGGTAATTCATAGAAGAAAAAGCCTTCAGGAAAAAATATTTGTACTTGATTTTAAGGGGTAACTAAATTTCTTTGTTGGTTTTTTTTTTTTTTTTTTGGAATTGTGTTAAAATTGTGAAATTGTAATGACTAAGTGCATATTTTTGAAGGTTTTTACTTTGTTTATTTTCTTCATCAAGAAACAAAACAAAACAAAACAACCAAGCAGACCAGTAACTGTTAACCCTAATTTATTTTTACTCTTCAAGTGACATTACTTTTAACTGGCTACATTTGGATAATAAAAGCCATGGATTTTAAACCACTTAGTAATTTGGTTTCATTTTTAACACAAATAACACCTTTTCATCCATTTTATATAAACTTCAAACAACATATGTTTTAACTTACTGCCAAATAAGAAGAAATGTGTTACATTAAAGTGCATGTTGTTTGCTTGCGCATTTGGAAATACCATTCATTTTATAGCAATTTTGAGTTATTTTTCTGTCACTTTGTATTCCTATTCAAAGAGACATACAGAAACCCTCACTCAAAACAACTCCCTTAGGGTTTACTCCTGGATGTCAGCAGACATGAGCGGGAGGTACAGTATACAACAAGCTTAGGTCATGGAAATGTCAACTCTTGGTGACTTGCATTTATTATTATCCTTTGAATTGTGTCCTCTTGAAATTCTGTGAGTGGTATTTTAATATATTTCTTTTGTGTTTAGGTGGGCAAGAAAGAGATGCCATGTCACTTTTTTTTCTTCCCTCTGTTGTAAAAAATTGAGACGCTCTCATTCTCTAGGATTTGGTTCAAATTTAAAAATGTGTGTTGCCAAGGGATAGTTACATACAGAATGTAAAATGTTAAGAACATAAGAGACTAGGGCATAAAAATGGGAACTTTTTCAATGTTAAGATGCAGTTCAAAGGGTAAGTTTTTTTTAATTTAAGGATGTGAAACAGACATTAGAGAGATTTAGAGCAAATAGATTTTGTTGTGTTCTTATTCTTACTTTTGGGAACTAGAGGCAGTTTTTTGACTGAGAACTCTGAGGAGTAAAGGAATTAGCAGGCACAGATAGGAATGTTTTGGCTCTAATTAGCTGTGTGACCTTGGATGAGTCATTTTATTTCCTGAGCCACAGGGGCTCAAAGTTTAAGTTCTGATACGACAACAAAGACTGGTAGATGCATTACAGGATGGTGTGAGGATCTCAGGGTGCTAGGAAGGATGAAATGCATAAGAAGTCCTGCCTCAGATTTAGTCTCTTTGGGCAGCATAAAGATACAGGGGAAAGAGGGGGGCTATTAAAAATAATTGATACTATGGAAGTTCACCTTCCCCCCCTTCACATCCCTTATAAACTGCAACAAATTAAGTTTAGTAGCCATCAACAAAAGATAGGTTAATACTCTTCTCAAAGACAACACAGCACAGCTGTTGTATGGATGAGTATACCTACTATATTTGTTTTATGTCAGTTTCTGTATTTTCCTACAATTTGAACAGTTTGTTAAAGAGTGATTTAAATTTTCACCAGTGTTCTGCAGCAGATTGTATGGCAAGAGCTTTGTCTGGAAAGGGTGTTTTGTAACTTAAGTGTTCAGTTTCCCAGTTTACTCTGCATACTGTCTATTTGTCTGTATTCTATATTTATTTATTTTTATTTATTTATTTTTATTTATTTTTATTTTTTTTTAAAGATTTTATTTATTTATTTGATACACAGAGAGAGATCACAAATAGGTGGAGAGGCAGGCAGAGAGACAGGGAGAGGAGGAAGCAGGCTCCCTGCCGAGCAGAGAGCCCGATGCGGGCCTCGATCCCAGGACGCTGAGATCATGACCTGAGCCGAAAGCAGAGGCTTTAACCCACTGAGCCACCCAGGTGCCCTGTCTTCTATATTTAAAATGATTAAGGAGTGGGCGCCTGGGTGGCCAGTGGGTTGAAGCCTCTGCCTTTGGCTCAGGTCATGGTCTCAGGGTCCTGGGATCGAGGCCCATAGCGGGCTCTCTGCTCAGCAGGGAGCCTGTTTCCCCCCTCTCTCTGCCTGCCTCTCTGCCTACTTGTGATCTCTCTCTCTCTCTGTGTCAAGTGAATGGATAAAATCTTTAAAAAAAATGATTTAGGAGTATCACAGGATAAGATGTAGAAGAAGAATAGAAAACAGCTCTCCTGGAGCTTCATCGTGGTTCTAAGACAACAGTGCACTGGGAGGTTAGAAAGGAATCCCTTCCTGAAAAAAAAATTTTTTTTTTTAGTCCCTTGTCTTTACTACTTTAAATTGTATTGTGAGAATATGGTTTCTTTTAGAGAGAATATGGAGTAGAGTTACCTGAAACATATCAATGAATATAGGAAAGAGAGACTCCTTCATGGCAGATAAGGTTCAGATAAAATTTATATCTGGTAAATTACACATCCCCTGGAAACTTTCTCTGACCTCTCTCATCGCCTGCACCTGTTGGGTTAGGTACCCCTCTGTGAAGCTCTTGTAAGCAATACTCTTTGTCTCTTTTTCACTGTGTGAGACATACATCATGACTAGCACATCATCACTAGTTGCAGAGCTCCATAAAGGCAGGGACTGTATCTTATTTGGCTTCGTGTCCTCACCCATGTCACACAGTAGTTGTTCAGGAAATACCTGTTGAATGAATGTCAGGTGTAGAAAGATGATGGACAGGCCCTAGTTATGTCCACATCCCTACATCAAAATGAGTGGCGTGTTTAGGTTTGACAGTATCCTCACTACCTTGTCATTAAGAAACAAATGCCTCAGCAGTCTTCCAGAAGAGTTGATATTTATTGTTTTTGAAGGCTGACTATTAAAAATTACACATGTGTAACATTTTTATATCAAATTTTTTTTACAGTTTTGTAATATGTAAAAATTTCATAAAAATATATTGTCAAGAATGTTGTCCCTTGATTTGGGTAACTTGACTGCTTTGGGGGTTTTAAAAGCCTTTGTAGTGTTGATTTCAATACTGTCCTTTACTGGTGGTCAAGGATGTCAGTCAGAAGCAATTCTTACTCACTACTAGTTGTTGGCCAATGATGTGAGCACGACAGATTTGGACCCAAGCTGAGATGTCTAGTCAGGCCCCATTCAGGTCACAGTGTGGTTCAAGCAGGCTGTGCACATTTCTCATTCCCCATCAGTATGAGGCCACAAAGAAAGCTGCCAGTGAATGTGCACCAGCCAAAATTTTTACGGTCGTTCTGTTGGGCTGCTGTTGAATAGATCCACTTTCATTTTTATTAATGATTAAATTAGATTTCTTCCATATATAATCACTTTTTGGCACTTTTTTTACTTTCTTACGAACTCTAGAATCTCAAAATAAAGAGCAATACATAATTCTACACTTTAAATTCAGCAAAGTTTTTCCCCCCTCTTGTATTCAGAATCAGGCCATAGTTGCATAGGGCCATAATCAAGTTTATAATTTTCAAAATGTCAAAGCATTTGAAGTTTTTCAGGTTTCTGTGGTAAAGTCCTCAGTGCAATTTTACACTGTCCTTTATACTGATTGATCTAAAGATTTGACTATTAATTTAACAAGCATTACTATACTTTTCTCCTAGAATAAACCGAAGCTCTTTAAATAAATTGATCCCTTACTGTCCCATAACAATAAAGATTATTCAGTAGTCAGATTTTTCAGACACTGTATTGTCAATACTTGAAGAGAAGAGCAACTGTTGTCTAGTGAGTGAGAGCTGAAAGGTGAACACTCCCTACAGATTCAAAGAAGCACAGGCACTCTACTTTATCATGTAGGCATAAATGGAGCTCAGTAGAAAATATGGTCAGATTTCATGTATATTTCATAGAGTAACAACAGCATTTTCCACTGTTGACTAATACAGCCTTTGGAGCCCACCCTTGTAGGTGACTTGTACATTGCCATATACCCTGCAGGCACTCATTAAATACCAGCTGATGAGGAGAGATGAATGTCCCTGCTTTTCAGGACTGCACAAGAGATAACCATGTCTTCTAGATAGAGTTAATTAATATCTGGTGGTCTTCTATATTCCAAAGAGAATATGACTTTGAATTATCTCTCTTCATAGATAAATTTGTAAGGTTACAAAAGTAGTTGTCCCACATTGGGACTTGGGAAATAACCTTTAAATGAGTAATGGTAACCCGTAGTAATGTAAATGCTTGGTTCTACTGGCCACTTAAGTCTAAAGCGTAGGCATCTGGGGACTCTGATATACTCATTTGCTCGTGAGAACCTTCCGTGCTTCTGGCAGTGGTATGTGTTGGCATCGTATGTTGCATTATTAGTGTGATGGTGGATTTAGAAGTTAAGTGTCAGTCTTTGGCTGGAATTATTTGCTAGCCAGAGAATCTTAGCCATTTTCAGGTATGGGGTTTTTTAATTGGAAAAAGGAGAATATCCTCATTTATTATTCATAGAGACAGTACATTTGTTATGATTCTTTTGTTAAAGATGAGACAGAATATGAATTAAAACCAAGTACAGTTTTAAAGGCTCTTCAAAATAAATTAGAATGCTGGTTTTATATAGCTTCATACAAAAAATTATGATTTTAAATTTTATTAGCTGATTGAGTATTTCACCTCAGTTGATGCTGGGGTTATTGACAAATAACTGCACATTTCTGTTTCTCTGGGGATACTTTGTTTTTCATAATCATCAAAATAAATAGCATAGAATTGGACACTATTTCTCATAAATAGAAAAGAAAATGGTACAGTATTGGACAAGGGTGGAACGAGTACTTGGGGTAAGAAATACAAAGTGGGTATGTACAGCTCAATGTGTGGGATGGGATGGATTCAGGGAATTCTCCCCTTCATATTTGATTTTTTTAATTCAGATTTCTCCATGAGGCATGCCAAAAGGTAAGAGAGATAGAGAATAACAAAGACCCATTTTTATGAAAAAAAGTTTTATGTAGATGTGGAAAACATATACCTGAAAGTTGCATAACAAAATTATTAACAATGACTGCCTCTGGGGAACAAGCCTCTAACCAGAGGGTCTTTTCTGTTTTTTATTTTATATCCCTCCCTATTAATGCAGTTTGCTTTGAGGAGCGTGTATTACTCCTATAATTCAAAAAATTAAGAAGCAAATGGGGCACCTGGGTGGCTCAGTCGGTTAAGTGTCTGCCTTCAGCTCAGGTTATGATCCCAGGGTCCTGGGATTGAGCCCCGCATCGGGCTCCCTGCTCAGCAGAAAACCTGCTTCTCCCTCTGCCACTCCCCCTGCTTGTGTTCCCTCTTGTGCTGTCTCTCTGTCAAATAAATAAGATAAGATAAAATAAAATATAAAAAAATTAAGAAGCAAAAAGAAAGAGAGACTGAGATAGGGACAGAGAATGCAAAGGGTTCTAGGAAGTCAGAGAACGGCAAGCGAGGTGAAGATTGTGGTCATTAGAACTGGATCCTAACACAGATCAATTTAAACACTTGCTGGCTGTTGGAGTCTTCCTGCCAGAAGAGAAATCTGGAGCCCAGGCCAGTGGTGAAGGGGGTGCCTGTGTGGAGAGGGAGTAGAACTATAGAGGGCATGTGGTAGTGGAAAAAGACTGGGAAGTAAGGGGATTGATTATGGAGGTAATGACAGTGATCATGGAGTGTGGCTAGGATATAGGTATTTTGTGGCAAGAGTGTAAACCTGGGGAGCTCTTGGGAGTTTCAGTATGTGTCTCTATTGAGAGACATCCTTCATAGTGAGCCTTTACTAATTTTATTATTATTATTTCATTTTTATTTTTATTTATCAGGAAATGAATGATACTTAACCTGTCCAGACAACCTCAATGCAATAACATGACTTCAGGTTGCTGAATGGACCAGGTTATAACAACATTCAGGAATGGAGCTATTCATGTTCTCAGTTTTGGTAATTACCCTTGTAAAATATTTTTAAAATTGTCTTACACGAGGTTAGACTCTTACACCTAGAAATCGAAGTATAAGAAGCTATTTATTAGCTAATGCTGTGGGTTGATTAGCCGTTAGCTAAGCTAGACATCTGGAATTACATCAATATATATATATAGACATAGAAACACATACATACACATTCTCTAAGTAAGGTTAAAATCTATAAACCTAAATATATTCATTAGTATCACTTAGAAGATGCTCTCCTTTGTTATGTTTCTTTGGCAAAAGCTAGCAGTTCTGTTAGCAGTGGTTTAGATGATAAAATCCTGCAATTCAGGAGGTTGGCTTATTCAACTAAACTGCTACCTTGGGCAATGCTGGACCAACTGTGAGAGGTCTGTTTTCTTAAGACCTGGAAAGCTGTTCTGTTTGCTAAACAAAGGAATTGTTGATTTCAGTGATTTAATTCCCCTTTTGGCTAAAGGCTGCTGAATGAAAACAGTGCTTATTTGGGAAGGAATCTGTTGCTAAGGCAACTGATATCTCCTTAATTATTGGCCAATATTCCCATATGAGATTGGTCTCTTTTGATTGTTGGAAATAACCAAATTATCCTCAGCACTTTCAAGTCTTGAATTTGGTGTTGATGATGGGGGGTGGGGATGGGGAAAGGATTTTTCTCAAGTTTATAATCAGAAATCTCCCAGTTGGGTTGAGATAGTGGAGGTACTATGTTTGGGGTAGTGGTGGTGGTGAAAATATAGGTAACCATGTCCTTTTTGCAATATCTTCTGCATTGTAAGAGATCTTGTTACTTAAGACTGGTTGCAGTTATGAGATTAATGACCTGTGTTCATTCTTTTTTTAATTGAATTCTTTGATGTCTGAGAAATTATGTCTCAACCAGTTATTTATCCTCAAGAATGGGCAGATCTGAGGAGAAATTTGTAAGTACTATTTGAGTAATTATGCTAAAAGAAGGACCGTCTTCTGAACTATCCACAGCCATTTCTGTGAAGTTCTTTTCTTGAATGTATCTAGTGGTGCATATGTTGACCTTGGAGACTGACCTCTTTCTGCCTTTGTATTACATTGTAGGATCATGTAAAAGACCTATACGGCTTCTTGTCTCTCG
Source organism: Ailurus styani (assembly GCA_002007465.1). Classification (NCBI taxonomy): domain Eukaryota; kingdom Metazoa; phylum Chordata; class Mammalia; order Carnivora; family Ailuridae; genus Ailurus; species Ailurus styani. The sequence continues at coordinate 1,571,375 of LNAC01000096.1, forward strand.
GCCGTGCAGTCGTTGGTCATTTAAAATTAATTGAAACTTTGAATATAGTCAGTCTAAATTCTATTGTGTTCATATCATACTTCGTGATTGTTCTCCAGTCTGAAGGACATACTGAGAAATCATTACGCTTCTTACAAAATAGGAGTTTGTCTTTATAATTTTATTGTATGTCTTTTAAACACCAAACTGTGGATAATAGAGATCATACATCTTATGTCTTTACAACAAAATGGGAATTCACTGTACTTGCCCTCTACAAGCCTGGTCAACATTGATGAGTTTCTCCTAAGATTACTTGAGGTGTCCCAGGTCTTCTAGCTGAGTGAATGTGAGGTTCTGAAATGGATTGTTTGTGATTTTTGTGTTGTGGAACCATGTGGATTTTCAGGACTCACATCAAAGGCTTTTGGCAGAATGGTACCGAGTCAATCTGTTTTGTGATCCTTTTGGATGGTTATAGTTCTTACTCAGAATTAGTCTTTCCATGTTTCATTCATGGGGATGACATTGGTTTTACACTTGAATATGACATTGGTTGAATTGAGTATGAAAAGCTCGCACTATGTATTAGAACCATACTTGAGTTGGATTTTATGTACATATTTATTATCTATTCTAGACTTTTAGAATTTCACTCTTCATTTTATTCTTCAAGAAGTAAATACAAGTAAGATTCACTTGATGAAAACATTAAAATACATGAACAGGGATAATAGCCTGCAACACCGTTGACTAAAACATAAGCACAGAATATAGGTTCAAAATGGTTGCTGTCCCCATGTGTGCCTTCAACATCATTAATCTGGGTCTTATGTGGTGGTTTTGGAGCGTCTACTGAAGTTCTTCCATCTAAGGCTGCAAATATAACTATACAATTAATCCAGGATACATTTTGAATTGGCCTCCTTTTAAAAAACTTTTGAGCTTATATCTTATTAAAATTATATTGAAGTACAAACTATCAGACTTTATTCTTTAAAAAGCATTTTGAACCTGGGGGGCCTGAGTGACTCAGTCAGTTAAGCATCTGTCTTCGGTTCAAGTCATGATCTCAGGGTCCTGGAATTGAGGCACCCAAGAGGCTCCCTGCTCAGCGGGGAGTCTCTTCTCCCTCTGCCTCTACACCCTCCCGCGTTTGTTCTCTTTCTGTCTCAAATAAATAAATAAAATCTTTTTTAAAAAAGCATTTTGGTGTGATGCATGAACAATGAATCTTGGATCACTGAAAAAATAAAATTTAAATAAATAAATAAAGCATTTTGTGCCTTCTTTTTCTTTTTTCTTTTTTAAAAAAGATTTTGCTTATTTATTTGTGAGAGAGAGAGAGAGCATAAACAGGGGGAGCAACAGGCAGAGGAAGAAACAGGTTCCCCACTGAGCAAGGAGCCTGATGTCACACTTGATCCCAGGACCCTGGGATCATGACCTAAGCCAAAGGCAGACGCTTAACCAACTGAGCCACCCAGGCATCCCAGTGTGCCTTATTTTTCAATTCCATAATATTTCTAAAATTTTCAAAGCTTTTGTTTTAGTCATTTATCTTAAGAGATTACTTTTCTGGATTATTATATGGAAAAATAAATTTTCCTAAGATTATACAGAGAATTGATTCTTTGTGTTGATTACATCATCAACATTGGACCCAAGTTAAGGTATATGTTATGCTCTATGAATGTCAATCTATTAGTTTGTTTTGTCACATAACATTTGATTCCATTTTCCAACCAAAATATAGCATTTCACCACTTTCTCAAATTCATTGAAGATCAAAGATGTAGAGAATATTTTGTTAGTGTGTTCTTAGCTTTTTTTTTTAAACATCTGTTTTCTGGGGATTATACTTAGTACTAACCTTCAGTTTGCATAATACACATAAATATATTTGTTGTAAATATTTTGTATGGGTATTTATGACAAATCTTAGTCTCTCTCTATATATATGACAATTTTTTTTCTTTCTGCAAAGGTAGTCTTTATTTTTGCCCCAGTCTAACTGTAATTAATTTGTTAGTTAGTAGTTAATTTCTCTTTGTTTATAACCATGCTTGGTCTCTTCCTTTTGAGAAAGCATTGACACTTTATTACTACTGGACATTTTCTTTGGGGGAGGTAGAACCTTTGTGTGTGCATGTGTGCACCAGAGAACTTACAAGAACAAAAGAGATGTGTTCCATCACTTCTTGAAGACTCTGTTGAAAATGCTATATATTTCTGTGGAATCTAAAACTGTAATTTGGAACAGGAATAAGGAAAGAGACTTGTAAAATTTAAGTTTTCTCTTGTTTGGTGCATATGGTACATTCTATTCCATCTTTCCTGATATTTCTCCAATTGATAGAGTAACTTCTATATAAGCTTTAGCTCAACCAAAACTTGGACAAATTCAAGCATTGGTTCTACTCAGTGAACATGTTAAGGCACACTTCAAATGTCTGAATTTGATCATACATTAGAAAATTTAAAGGTTATAGAAGGCTTGCCTCTGGCAAAAGTCATCAAATAGATACACATTTATGTTTGATGTTTCCAAACTTACCAGCCATCCCTCATCAACTGAATTGTCTTTTTCCTCTCATAAACCCTGCCTAGTGCTCTCATGCACCCTGTGACTGATAAGGATCCTTTCTCATCACTCCCACGGCCTGTTCTCCTGTTCTCTTTCTGCACTCCAAGCCTTCCCATCGCCCATGTCCTTGCACCCTGTCCATTCCTTTAAACATTGCCAAGCCTTCATTTTCAGTCCCTCTGTGCTGCATTTTCCTAGGAATTAGTTCAGTGCATTAATCACCGTCAAATTTGTAATGGTGGATGATGTGTTAGGCTTTTCTAGTTTGCTATGTTAATGAGAATTGTAACTTACTCAGTTTTTAGTGAAGAACCCTTCAAAGTACACCCCTTCACTGGTTGGACCTTGATGGTTTAGATACTATTTCAAGCTGGTTTATTTAGGTATTCATTTTAAAGGACAAAGAACACTGATAGCCTATCAGTGCATATCCACTTTCAAAATTTATTAAGTATGAGATTGTGACTATTCCTTAAGGAACACTGATTTTAGAAGAGAAGACAAACTTTATTCAATAATTATCTGTAATAAAATACCCTCTGGTTGCATACTCTTAGCAAATTAAATGAGGGTATTTAAATGAAAATATTTTATATTAATTGGACACACAATTTTGGAAGATAGAAAGCATTTCCTTTTTTAATCATCTAATTATTTTATTTTTTTAGAGGAAAAGAGAAAGTGGGTGCGCATGTGCGAGTGGGGGTGTGGGTTGGGGGTAGAGGGGCAGAGAGAGGGAGAGGGGAAGAAAGAATCCCTAGCAGGATCTACAATAAGCACAGAGCCCCACAAGGGCTTGATCTTATGATCCTGAGATCATGACCCCAGCCCAAATCAGGAGTTGGATGTTCAACTGACTGAGCCACCCAGGTGCCAAATTATCTAATTATTTTTAATTTTTGTGATGATGACTGCTGATTTGCCCTGTTTTATAATTCTCTTTTCTTTCAATTATAGGCGTGTGTGTGTGTGTGTGTGTGTATCCTTATATAAAACACTTCTTTTTTTCTTCTGTGGATCGTGGACAAAAGGTTGAAACACAGTAGACTGGATATCTCACCGGGATTCAAGGGTGTAGGTCAACACTGTTTTTGACTAATGACTATGCATCCCTCACACTGAAATCTGAAGCTGAGTGATAGAGGACTCCAAGGGAAAGAGACTAATATCAGAATCAGAAAAAAAGAGGTTGCGTTGTCCTTGAAGAGGGCAGGGTATTTTGGTAGAAGGCATGTATCAGGAAAGAAGATGGTCCCACTTATCTGGAGGCCAGCCTACAGAGGGAAGACATCTACGCAAAGTGCCTATGTGCTCTGTCAGCTATTTTGGTTATCTATTGCTTATTTAATAAATTGCTCCAAAACTTAGTGGATTAAAGCAACTCTTATTTTGCTCATGGGTTAAGGATTTTGGAAAGGCTCAACTGATCAGTGATGATGGCTCTTTGCTCACATGGCAAATGCCTTGGTGCTCTTTGTCGAGTCTGCATCCACATGTGTTGTCATCCTCCAGGGTGTCCCCATGGGGCTTGATCTTTTTTTCTTATAGCATGGTAGTTCCTGGGTAGTTACATTTCTTACATGGCACTTGGCTTCCAGTAGAATGTTTCAAGAGATAGGAAGTAGAAGTTGCCAGTATGTTAGGGACTGGGCTCAGAAACGCGTACAGTGTCATTTCCACTGCATTCTATTCGTCAAAGGAGTCACAGAGCTTACCCAGATTCGAAGGGAAACCATTATCAAAGAATTTGAGGGTACTTTTAATATGCTACCCCGGCCAATCTACAGTGATTGTAAGGGTAGCCCTGTCCTAAAATAACCTAAGGTTTTTTTTTTTCTTTGCTACTTTTATTGGGATTATTAAATAAAAAATAATTATATTGTTGGTTAAAATATTTTGAACATTTTTGGACTTATATCCTTTTTCTTTTTGCTTATTTTATTTATACTTTTAAAATAATTGTAGATTCATATGCAGTAATGAGAAATAATACAGGGTACAGAGATATCCAGTGTACCTTTACCTAATTTGTCCTAATGGTTACACTTGCAAAATAATAGTGTAATGTTACAACCAGGAAGTTGACATCCATACAGTTCACTAACCTTATTCAGTTTCCAGTTTTACGTATATTCAGCTGTGTGTGTATGCATGTGTGTGTGTATTTTATTCCATGCACTTTTATCGTGTGTAGGTATGTGTATTCACCACCACAGGCAAGATACAAAACACTGCAAGGATGCCTTTTTATAAACATGTCTACCTGTTCTCATCCTTAATCTCTGGCCACCACTAGTCTATTCTGTATGTCTATAATTTTGTTATTTCATGAATGTTTTATAAATGGAATCACACAATTTTATAACCTTTTGGGATTGGGTTTTTTCACCTAGCATAATACCCTTGAGGTTCATCCACATTGTTGCATGTATCAATAGTTTGTTCCTTTTTATTGCTGTCTGGTGTTCGATGGTATGAATGTACCACAGTTGCTTTTTTTTTTTTTTAAAGATTTTATTTATTTATTTGAGAGAGAGAGAGAGAGAGAGCATGAGAGGGAAGAAGGTCAGAGGGAGAAGCAGACTCCCTGTGGAGCTGGGAACCCAATGCGGGACTCGATCCTGGGACTCCAGGATCATGACCTGAGCCGAAGGCAGTTGCTTAACCAACTGAGCCACCCAGGCGCCGAGTACCACAGTTGCTTTAACCATTTACCTGTTGAAGGACACCTGGGTTGTTTCTAGTTGGCGCTTTTATGAATAAGGCTGCTGTGAACAGTCATGTACAGTTTTTTTCTGAATGTCAGCTTTTATTTCTCTAGGATGAATACTTAATGGTGCAATTGCTAGATTGTATGGCGATTGCATTTTTAGTTATACACGTTTTCCAGAGTGACTATACCATGGCTCATTCCCAATGTATGAACAATCCAGTTTTTCCACATCCTTCTCAGTATTTGGTGGTGTCATTATTTTTTATTTTGGCCATTTTGATAGGTGTATAGTGATATCTCATTATGGTTTTAGTTTGCATTTCCTTAGTGGCTAATGATGTTGAAGGAATTAATGTGCTTATTTGTCATCCGTATATCTTCTTTGATGAAATATCTGTTCATGTCTTTTGCTCATTTTCTAATTGGATTATTTGTTTTTTTCATAATTGAGTTTTGAGACTTCTTTATATATTCTACAGACTAGTCCTTTGTCAGGTAGGTGATTATTTTGCAGTTATTTGCCTTTCATTTGCAGCTAATATTTTCATCCTCTTAAGAGGTACTTTTGCAGAGCAAAGGTGTTTAATTTTGAAGAAATCCAATTTATCTGTTTTTCATTGTGGATTGTGCTTTGGCAACAAGTCTAAGAACTCTTCTCCTAGTCCTATATCCTGAAGATTTTTCTTCTGTGGTTTTGTCTAAATTTTGTAGTTTTATGTTTTACATTAAATCCATATCCCATTTTGAGTTGGTTATTCATATCTTGTGTGAAGTTTTACTTGGGATTGTTTTGTTTTGTTTTTTTCTTTTGCTAATGGATGTTCAGTTGCTCTTTTCTTTGAGTTTTTAAATGCAGTTGCATTTAAAAATGCCCAGTTTGTCTCCGTTAAATTAAGGAGAAAGAAAGAGTTTTAATTTGTGTTTGTTCCAAGGCAAAGAGAGAGTAGAAAATTCCTAGTTGCTGAGTGGTAGGGTTATCAGAGCAAGATAACTGAATAAGGAAAGTTGAAATTTGGGGCACTTGGGTGGCTCAGTTGTTAAGCATCTGCCTTTAGCTCAGGTCATGATCCGGGGTCCTGGGATCCGGCCAGCTTTGGGCTCCCTGCTCCGCGGGAGGCTTGCTTCTCCCTCTCCCACTCCCCCTGCTTGTGTTTCCTCTCTGGCTGTCTCTCTCTCTCTGTCAAATAAATAAATAAAATCTTAAAAAAAAAAGTTGAAATTTGAGGAGAAAGAGCTCATCCCTTCTGCAGAATGTATTTATTTCTATTTAAGAAATTTTTTCATTCCTTAAGGATTTTGTAATATAAAGGGTTGATTCTCTTCCTGGAATATGAGACAGTTTTCAGAGATTTTTATTTAAATATAGTAAATTATTTTTCTTACTTGTTCCTGATTATACTTGATTTTTGACACTCGGGGATTATGGTGGTTGATTTTGGTCAATATTCATGTAATTTATTCTTTATTTTGGACTTGAATTTATGTTAAAGTCCTGATTATAATCTGGTCAGAATTAAACCTCATTTCTCATTGCAGAAAGAGTATAAATACAGATAGCGACAGTCTCAGAATTTTAGTGCTAATAATGACTAATAACATGAGGTATTTCTTATAGTATAAATATAGTTCAAGAAATCCAGCTCTTTTTATCAAATTGGATTTCTGTAATAAGTCTTCTTTACTGACTAATTTTCCTCCAAAATTAACTCTGTTTAAACCATTCTTGCTTTTTGTCATATTTCAAAATGTGTTAGCTAATATTACTTTAAATAATCAAGGTATCATTTTTATCTTGCAAATTTATGCTGATCAAAAAATCTTCAAATTTGAAATGTTTATAAAAATGACTATGTGACAGAATGGCAAACATACTCTTTAAAATATTTTAATTTTAAAAGCTCACAAGGCATTTAGAAAGGTAGTGCCTAGAAGAAAAGTGTTATCTTCAATATTATTTACCTGTTCATTTTGGAATTCATAAAACTTGTTCACTTTTTTTGGGGAAATTTGAATATGTGGGTCCTTATCATCAGAAAGGAATAGAAAAATTGAAGGCACTTTGGAGCTGAATAGAAGTTATTAATGAGCTTAGCTTTGACTGAAATGACAGATTAATGGCTAAATTTTCTTCTATAGCAAGTCTGTTAAAACTTCTAGCTTGCTTCAGTAAATTCTTTTTGTCGTTACAAACGAAGGCAAAAGGCAAAGTAGTTTTCATTTCAATTTTGAAATTTAGACCTTAAATCTTTAGTGACCTTCATTCAGAACAAGGACTGGTTGTACTTCTTTGGAGCACCTTAAAAAAATCTGTTGGACATTATGAATCCTGTAACACGTAACATTTTCTTCTTTGTATTGACTACAAAAACCCACTGAACCAAATTTATAGGCTACCTTTAATTAGTAGACCATACCATGTGATATACCCTTTATGTACCTACCCTTACTTCATCTCATTTTTTTCTCATGCTCTTTGCCCTGATTTCCTCTTCTATTCTGATAATAGTAATAATCATCATGATAATTTATATTTATTTAATGCCTTTTCTAAGCACTTTACATAGGTTACATTAAGCTTCATGTTTAATATCCCTTTGAGATAGGTATTTTCATTACCTGCCTTTTATTGAGGAAGTGTAGAGCAGTTGTACTCAAAGTACCAGTCTGCAATGAAATTAGGAGTTTCTACCAGAATTAAGTCAAATCCCTTCTTCTTTCATCAAGAAAGTTATGCTGTGGAGGTGCCTGGTTGGCTCAGTCAAAAGAGCATGTGACTCTTAATCTCAGGGTTGTGAGTTCAAGCCCCACATTGGGTGTAGGGCTTACTAAAATAAATAAATAAATAAATAAACTCACACAAAAAAGAAAGTCATCCTATAAACAAAATTTCTCCCTTTTTTTATGTGTGTGTGTATGTGTTTTCTCTTTGCAGAGGCAGTAGTGTAGTGGTTAAATACAAGGCATGAAGTTATCTCCTCCCCTTACCCAGCATTTTAACTTTAGAGAAATAACTTCACCTTTCTGTGTCTCATTTTTTTTTAAATAAACTGAGGCTAATAAATCATAGGTTTGCTGTAGGGATGCAATCAGACAATGCACATAAAGCACTTAGCTTGGCCCTGGGCATGTCAGCGTTCGAGGGGTGGCAGCCGTTACTGTTATTACCTAGCTTTTATGGATGCATTTTAAACATGGGACAAAATTATACTTTCATTTATTTCATTTTGACAGTGTACCTCTTCTTCTGACCTACATGTACCCAAAGTTAAAGAACATTTTTCCTACCCTTTCATTATTGCCATCCCTTCAAGGATCCCCTACCTTTTTGCACTGTCTCAATTCCTAGGATATGATGTTTACAAACTATCATAAAATAAACTCATAGTTTTTCTATATTAGAAGGCCAACTGGTTTAAGATAGCATAAAACATATAAAACCTAAATCCATATCTGTATAAAATTTTGAAAGGCGTGATGTAAGGCCAACTTAAAATGGCTTTATTATACTTGCTTAAAGTGGAATTTTTATGATATATATTTTTGTTTTTTCTTAAAATAAGATAAATGTAAACAAACTTCCTTTCTCAAAGCTAGTAAAATGAACGTGAGTATTTCTAGGATCTCTGGAAGGACTTGCAATGGTAGGATACATGCTATCCCTGGTGTAGAACCACTTCAGGAAAAAAAAACTCTGTTTAATTACATTGGTATTAATATTATTCACAAGAAGCCATGCATTTTCTGGAACTAAAAAACATTCTGATGAGAATTTTAATAACTTTTTAAAATAACTTTTTATATGTGTTTATTTTCATGGCTGGTGCTAGCTGTTGATCATAATTTCTAAGCCCTGCAGAGGGAGAAATGCCCTCCGGCTGGTCTTTGTGGTCAGCTGCAGACAGCTCGCCTCAGAACTAGGCCCCTGCCTACACCCAGCCTCCTCCATTTTTCACACAGAATTGATGGGGGCCAGAGGAGAGGACTCCAGAACGTAGGAGTATGGCCAGTACATAGTAGTGACCCAATGATTGTTATTAAATTAATGAATGAACAGATATACACACTGTGTTTCCATGTTCGCTCTGACTACTAGAAATGTCTGGGCTAAATTTATTATTCAGTTATAGCAACTAGGTAAGGTGTCTGATACGTTGTAGTTCTACTCCTAATTGTTTAAAAATTTTTGAAGCAGGATGCTTTAATATTAGAAGCAACCTCCCACATTTGGACTATGAGACTTAAGAAAGGCTGGTTTCAAGTGCATGGTGCATGTGCAAGGAGAGAGCTTCTCTTGGGGCAGTGGGCCAGTTCCTCTCGTACAGTCTGCAGTGCTTGCTCCTCCCTCCCTTCTTGGTTAGGAGCACTGTGGACCTCAACTTACTGACAATATAGAAGAGAACACTGTACAAGATATGGCAGACATTCCCTGCCCCCTACCTCCTGGCTTCTGAGACAGAAGTTAAAAAGAAAATCTGACAGTGCTTAAAGAAAGCAGAGGGTGAATGGTTCTGTGGAGACCAGCGAGAAAAGCACCACGAGGGGAAGTGAAGATGCTGAATAACTTGTCCAGGGTTAGAACCTGGATCCAAGAAAGACAAATGTATTCAGGAATGAGCTAAAATTTACTTAATGTTTGTGCCAGGCAATGTACTAAAAATACCTTTGGCCAGACCTTGGTGACTGGCCACATAGAGAGGTTGGTAGAGGGGCAAGCTTGCTGAGGTAAAGCTTTTTTAGAGTAGCATGCCTTAGATGTCCCTGAATGTCCAAATAGATCTGAGGTCTCTCCTCTCTAAGGACTAAGCAAACCTAGAGTTAGCTTGCCCTGAGAGCAGGTACGCAGTGGTTTCTGGGAGTTGCCAGTCTGTACTAGGTAGAAAGTCAAAAGAGGGAGTGCTGTGCAGATTAATCAAGGGTGTCTAATTCCAAAGCAAGGTTTGCCGAGATGGTAAGAAAGGCAGAGGAAGAGCTAATGAGATTATAAATGCCATGGGAGCAGGGACCTTGTCTGTCTTATTCGTTGCTCTGTTTTCAGCTCTTAGATGAGGGCCTGACACATGGCAGATGCTCAGTAAATAGTTTTGAATGACTGTATTAACAGGAGAAACTTCTGACAGATTAAGTGCAAGGTCAATTTTATGTAAGGGTTATTGCTATATCAATGATATGCATGCCTAGATTTCTCCTCATATCCTTCCTGAATATGTTAAGATAATTACATTAATATTGAAGGAATATGTTAGGTAATCATAGGATATAGTTGCTATGATTTATGGGATAGGCCAAGGGATAGTTTAGTGTATTCACAAGGGGGGATGCTATTGGGTATGAGGCCTGTACAACCTCTGAGAAGTCTGGTAGTCTGTGTAGACCACTTGCTTATCTGTACCAGGTCAAGTGGCAAGTAGAGCTGACCCGATATATTTTTATGTCTTAATCTCTATATAACTTAAGGGATGGGAGAAGGGAGTGGCCAGGGAAGTGCAGGGGGTCCTAGGATTAACATTGTAACATTGTCTATAAAGATTATAATTAGTAATGTTATGTGTGTTTTCACACACACACACACACACACACACACACACCCGTATATTTTCTTATGGTTCAAATTTCTGTTTAAAAGGAGCTTTGATCTACTGCTGGATCATTCTTCAGATGCTGGTTTTGGTATCCAAAAAGCCTTTTTGGGACAGTAACTCTGGTGGTCACTAATAGAAGCTTTTCAGGGGGCCTGAGAGGGGTTTGGAGGAAATTTGGATTTTGAGGGCACCTGGGTAGCTCAGTTGTCAAGCGTCTGCCTTCGGCTCAGGTCATGATCCCAGGGTCCTGGGATGGAGTCCCCCATTTTCTCTCTCTCCCTCTGCCTGCTGCTCCTCCTACGTGTGCCCGCCTCTCTCTCTCTCTATGTCAAATAATTTGGTATAAAGAGACTTATGATACTGGGTCAGAATGCTAAGAGTCTGACAAAAATAGCCCTTCAGTCTTTGGTGGGGGATCTCTACAATGTCTATAGAATATCCTAAAACATGGGGCTTTGAGGGAAGGCAAATGATCAATGAACAGGCAGTTCATTCACCTGTCAGTCACAGAGGTCTTACTTCTAAGGGAAATCTGAAATTGAGGGATCTGCTCTGTTATGTGAATCAGGGATGTGACTTGAAAAATTTGGGGAAATGATGGCACCAGCGAATGAGTCAAAGAATTTATAAGTAGGAACTGCATTGGGAAGAAGTTTTGCCACTTTGGTTTTAGAAATCCTGAGTGGGAAATGACAACACAACGTGTTGAAATTTGTATTAGAGAGCTGGGAAGAACAGAGGAAAAGCTTAGGTGGGAATAAAGTTAGGGGTCATTTGCTTTTTGTTCAATCCCCCTGGGAAAGCAGTGAACCACAGACACGGCATTTAGCCAGTTGCTGCGATGGGTGTTAGGCCCTCTGCCTACATGTAGTCGAAGAACTTGAGGACATGGCTGTGACAAATGGCATGTTGAGAACGCAAAACAGTGACTTTTATTTATTAGAATGAGAATCTAAAGAATAAGAGTCACAGATAAGTGATTTTCTTTGCCATTTTTTTTCTTGAGAAGTTACTATTATCAGAGTTCTATCAGGATAAATATGCTCAAGGCCAGACAAAAATGTTTCATTGCTTGTGGTGAAATGCACCAGGGTGGCTGATAGGTGAAAAAGAAAGCCTCACACAGGAAACCAAATGTTCCAGTAATCCTGCTCCAAACCATGCCAGTTTGCTTAAAAATTTCCTTCCTAGTTCTTGTTAGACTCATGCAGTAAATAAATTAAGTACCTTTCCCACTGGGAGTTTTTTAGAAACACTTAATGAAGTAAATGCCACAGTGCTTGGTCAGAGGGGAGCCTTGCTACTGAATTATTTTTAGCATGTGTTTCTAGTTTAATATTGGTTGATTTCTTTTGATCTGGGCTTAAATCTTAGCCAGATAGTGTGGGTCAGAGGACAGAGTGAGGGAGAGATTTGGGTTTAGTGTCTAGAACACATAACCAAGGGAAGCATCTTTCTCAAAGTCAAAATAAACAATGAATCTTGGAACACTGAAAAAAAATAAAATAAAATTAAGATGTTAAAAAAATTAAAAAAAAATTAAAAACCACAAAATTTAATTTGATAAGAATGCCTCTGTTTTGAAATGGTTGTATTTGGGACAGCTAAAGAGACATACAATTAACTCATTGCCCTTACACTTAATTTTGACTTTATAGCCTTTTAAGAAAAGTATTGTTATGTACTATTTAAAAAAATAAACATAGTTAACAATGAAATTATTTTAAATGCAGCTTAATCCTTATAATTAAGAAAGCCTCTGGGGAGTTTGAAGGGCTTTGAATCATCATTATAATAATAAATTGTTATTATATTGACAAAAGGCCAACAGGTACATGAAAAGATGCTCAACATCACTAGTCTTCAGGGAAATGCAAATTAAAACCACAAGGAGATATCGCTTCACACCTGTTAGAATGGCTGTTATCAAAAAGACAAGAGATAATGAATATTGGTGTAGATATAGAGAAGGGAGAGCCCTTGTGTACTGTTGGTCAGATTGTAAATTGGTACACTTTATGGCATGGAGGATCCTCAAAAAATTAAAAATAGACTACCATATGATCCAGCAATTCCACTTCTGGGAATATATCCAAAAGAAACAAAAGTACTAACTCAGGGATGCCTGGGTGGCTCAGTTGGTTAAGCAACTGCCTTCAGCTCAGGTCATGATCCTGGAGTTCAGGGATGGAGTCCCATGTCGGGCTCCCTGCTCAGCGGGGAGTCTGCTTCTCCTTCTGCCCTTTCCCCTCTTATGCTCTCTCTCACTCTCTCTCAAATAAATAAATAAATAAATAAATAAATAAATAAAATCTTAAAAAAAAAAAACTAACTCAAAAAGATATCTGCTCTGCTGTGTTCACTGCAGCATGACTTAAAATAGATAAGACATGGCAACAACCTAAGTGTCCATCAGTGGATGACTGGATAAAGAAGTTGTGGTCTATTTATAGCCTACCTTTTGCTATAACACGGATGGATCTTGAAGGTATTGTGATAAGTGAAATGAGTCAGATGGACAAATACAGGTTATAGGTGGAATCTAAAACAAACAAAACCACACTCAGAAAAAGAGATCACAATTGTGGTTACCAGGGGTGGTTACAGGGCTGGTGGGTAGGGGGAAGGGGGGATGGGAAATTGGAGGAAGTTTGTCAAAGGCACAAACTTCCAGTCATAAGATAAATAAGTGCTAGGGATATAATGTCCAGCATGGGGACTATAGTTAACCCTGCTGTATGACATACAGGAAAGTTGTTAAGACAGTAAATCCTAAGAGTTTTAAGGAGAAAATTTTTTTCTGTTTTTCTTTTTTTCCCCTTTTATTGTATCTATATGAAAAGATTGATGTTAGCTGAACCTATTGAGATAATCATTTCAATAGTATATGTAAATCACACCATCATGATATATGCCTTTATTTATATATTTTTATATTATATTTATAATTTATATATTTGTTTATATATGCCAATATAAATTGATGTATGTTAATTATTTCAAAATAAAGCTGGAAAAATTATTATAGCATAAATGTACATAAATGTTGTTAATCAAGTTTCTGGTTAATAAAATTCCTTAAAAAATTATAACCACATTCTTTGGATAACTAAAAGCAGTTGCCAAAGAGACCAAAAATAAATTAAAAAATATATTTTTTGGAATAAAGACAATACAAAAATGCATCATAGAAGATGCATAATGTCTGGAAATAATCTGTATCTGGAGGAGAATCTTCAGTTTTGATTAATTAAGAATTACTTTCTGAGTAACTTATTAATGAAATATAAAGTCAGATAAATTACAGCAATAATTTTCCACTGCTGAACTGTTCAACAGACTCTTGTAATTTTCCAGTGGTGTACTTTTAGAAGAATGGAATTTTTATTCTGGAGGAAAGAAAACCCCAAAAGAGAGTTTTCCTTTTGCACATTGCTCTATAATACCTCTGCACACTGTCTCAACAGGAAAAGCGGTGCTCTTCATTTTAACGCTCAGCCTATCATGAACACGATCTAGCCTTTTTGCAACCTCCAGGTAGTCAGGAAGTATTGAAGGGTGCCATGGGGAACAAAGTGGAAAATGGCAGTATCCCAAGTTACAAGCCAAGTGGGTAACCCCAAGAGAAAGATTTTGACAGCCATAAATATTTCATCTCTCAAGGCCCCGATGCTCCTGTGTGAGAACAATTTAGCTAGAAAGATCATCAACAATTAGGTGACATCTCTATCACACCTATTACTGAGTTGAAATTTCACTGACATGAATAATAAGGGGTCTTGTTTGACATTTAACAGTTTAATTAATTTGTTTCCTAAAGTGAATGATGTTTTACACTGTGATTTTTCAATACGCCATCTCCATATACTTGAATTTTTTTTCTTTTGCTTTTCTTGGGAAACCACTTAGTTTTCCTTTTCACTTAATAAATTATCTACCCAGCGTGGTCTGGTGCTAGCTAGTGTTTGGTCGGGCTTAGCAGGTGGGGCTAGGGTTTGGGAAATTGGGGCAGTATCGCAGATCTTCCTCCGCTGTTCAGTTTTAGAGGAGAGACACTGTAGGAGTATGAAAAAGGAAGAAGAAAACACCTTCTCTCTCTTTTCTTTTTCTTTTGGAGAAAACGTAGTGCTTTTTTGTTGTGAGACCGAAATACGAATGCTGTCTCTGGTCACTGGAGTCATGGAGGATCATCAAGGGACCATTACGTGTAGTCCCATTGTCATGGGTCATGTCTGTTTGCGCTATTCCTTGTATGTTACTGGCTTTACTGGTTTGTGCACACCTTCAAGATACATTGTATATTAATGTGATATCTGTAGTGCTATTTTTGAAAATAAAACACATCATGTTCGCTAAAGGTCATTTCTAAAACAGCTGCTGTGAAAGCAAGAGGAATAATCTAGTGTGACCATAGAAAGCACAAACCTACTATGTGTTCTTGCAAATAGAGACTTTAGAAAAATTAGTCAACTTAATTAAATTACTTACTCGAATTGCCCCTATACAAACCTCAAATCCCCTACCCTAATCTACCTTTTGCAAAGAGTTTTTTTTTTTTTTTTTAAAACCGAAGATGTATGGGAAAGCTCCTCCTCTCCCACTCGAACCTGTAGGACATCAAGTAAATGATACGTGGGTATTCTCCAGAATACAATTGTCCTTAACTGTCTGATTACGATGTATATTTCTGACAGATGGAGCTTAGCTAGGTAGACGTGCCCAGATGAAATCAAGTGAGTGAGTGCATGTTCGTGACAAATGTGAGTGGGAAGAATGTCTTAGAACATGTCATCCTGAAGAGACAACGCTAAAGTGTTGCCAGCTGAATACTGAAAGGGAAAGACTAGGCTCCTGCTTTGAGGGTGGGGGATAGTTCAGGACACACCTCCCACGGGATACTTCTTTCCTTGTTATCTGTTGTTATTTTATGGTAGCACCTAAAAAGTAAAACAGACGCCATTGCTTTTCTGAGCTGTTTTAGAGCCAAATGTGATGAAAGTGCTACAGAACTGATTTTTAACTATTAATCCTCTGGGCTGGATAAACTTTTAATACTATCACAAAACACCATGAGATGCTTCTGCATAATAGAGTGCTAGGAAAAGTTGAAATTGCTGCTATTGTGTATCTCAGACTTGTTAAAACTGTTCCAGACCCATGGTGAAATAGATTGCTTCCTTCCACAGATGGAAATTGAACTTTTCCCCCCTGTACATGTGTTTATAAACAAGCTGGGACATAAACTCTTGGAACCTATTTTGAAGCAGAGATGTGTGTTCATAGAGAGTATTATGTATATCATTAACTGTTTCTTTTTTCAAAACAGCTGGTTTCCAGTTTGTAATTTTGAACCTATGTAATTTTCATCATGATTTTCTCCTCCTCTGAACTGAAAGACCATCTAATAAATAAAAATATTTTATATTCCCTTTATTAAGTACTTTTCCTTCTCTGCCTTAGTACATGCATAGCAAAGTGTCAAGAATAATTTATGAAAGATAATTAACCGCAAGCCTTGAGTGACTTTCTACCATGAAGCCTTAAGAAATGAGACTTGAGGGCGCCTGGGTGGCTCAGTGGGTTGAAGCCCCTGCCTTCGGCTCAGGTCATGATCTCAGGGTCCTGGGATCGAGGCCCGCATCGGGCTCTCTGCTCCGCAGGGAGCCTGCTTCCTCCTCTCTCTCTGCCTGCCTCTCTGCCTACTTGTGATCTCTCTCTCTGTGTCAAATGAATAAATAAAATCTTTAAAAAAAAAAAAAAAAAAAAAAAAGAAATGAGACTTGAGTCAGCATGATTTGGTTAAAAAAAAAATCTGTGACAGAGGGCAAAGGAGATACGTATTTACTAAATACTTTCACTACGTGCTAGGCATCACTTAGAACTCAATACCCATGATCTCATTTGGTTCCAACAATCCAGTGAGCTAGTTAGTGTCTTCATTTTGTGCAGGAGGAAACCAAAGCATTTTTAATCACTGTGCAATACTTCCATTCATCAACTCATACCATCATGGGTGATTTATTTGGGGGGAAGCAATTTCTATACCTATTAAGTGATGGTCATGGTACCTGCTCCTCTTATTTCTTTTTTTTCTTTTTTTTTTGGCTGCTCCTCTTATTTCAAAAGCAACATAGTACAGTGGAGAAAACATTGGATTTAGAGTCATAAAATATGGATTCAAAGACTGACTCTAGGAGTTATTAGCTGTATGACCCTGGATTATTCACCTAATCTCTCTTGTTTCCTCAGTAGGTAGTGTGGGGATAATGATATCAGTGTAGCCTGTCTCCACAGGATTGTTCTAAGGGCCAAATTGAAAATGAGATAATGTAGGTAAATTTGCTTTGTGGTAAAATGTATTATATTTTTGGACTGCTCACCTCACATGGTTGGGGCTGCTAAATGCATTTTACACTTTATCTCTTATTCTGCACTACAGTCTTACATGGTCAGTGCTGTTATTATCCCAATTTAATAGATGATGATCCTAAAGCATAGAGTGGTTAGGCAACTTTCCTAGGATTACAAAGCTACTAAGTGGCAGAGCCACTTGATTTGAATTTAGTGATCTGTCTCCAGAGCTCATGCTTTCAACCACTTTTTATTTAGCCTTCTATAAAGATAAGTTGTTTAGGAATAGCTCTCATTATTCAAATAAGTGGCTGAAGTAATGTGAGGGAAGTAATGTGAAGTAATTTTGAGGGAAGAAGAAGGTGCCTAGGAGGGAAATGGAAGGGAGAAAAGCCAACGTCGGTGAATCCTGGAGTATGAGTCTTCTCAGCTGGTCAGGCCAATTATTCTTAGTGGATTGGGGGAACTTTAGAAGTTAGTAAAATTCCATGGGCCTTCTTCATGTTCTGGAGGAGATCTTGAATCTCAGTCCTTAGAAGAATACCACTCAAGAGAGTCACTGAAGAGGTATCCTATCCTCAGATGAGCTGGAGACAGAAATTATTTATGGTTCCCTTTAAGTTAACATAGATTTATTTTACTCCCATATGTTCTCATGTCATCCCTTTGTGACAACTTGAAGTCTAGGAACTTGTCATCCAAATCAAGTTTAAGTGCAGAGAAGGTCCTTAGCCATGTGGTTCCTTGAGTATGGTTTCTCTCTATAGTCCTGTGAACCAGAGAGATGCTATCTCCACCCCCGCCCCCCCCCCCACTCATGCCCCCATACAGTGGTGGGATAGGGACTGGGTAAGGGTAACATCTTTGTTACATTCATCCTTTAAGCCCTCACTCTTACCTCTAGAGTTCTGTTCCCAAACCAGTACCATGTGTTTTAGATTTCATTACAGACACATCATACTTCCAGCCACCAAATTCATCCTGGTTATCTTTGTTACATTAAAAAATCAAACCAACCTTAATGTCATGTGAAACCACAACCATTTTATTGTGCTCATAAATTCGATGGGTCAAGGATTTGGGAAGGGCACCACAGGGATGGCTCTCCTCCACTCCACGATGTCTGGGCCTCTACTGGTAAGGAGGGCTGGAGGATCTATTTCCAAGATGGTTTCTTTGCTCACAAGTCAGGTATTTGACCTGGGATGATTAAAAGGCTGGCTTAATTGGCACTGTTGATTGGATTACCTCATTAGGGCCTCTTCATGTGGCTTGGGCCCTTTGTAGCTTGTGCTGGGTTCTGAGAAGGGGTGTTCTGCGAGGGTGCCTCCAAATAGCAAGCATTCCAAGAGCAAGGATCAGGCCCAGGTTGTATAGTCTTCCTTACTTAGCCTCAGAAGTCACATAGGATCTCCCCCAGTGAATTCTGTGGGTTGAAGCAGTCCCAAGTCTGCCCAGATTCAAGGGAAGAGAACATAGAATTTACTGCTTGATGGGAAGAGCATTGAAGAATTTTGGGTTCATGCCTTAAAACTACCACAGGGATGGTAAAATCAGGGGGTAGGTAATACAGTTAGACTCCATGGTCAGGTAACTTGTCTCCCATCCCCCCATTCCTCATCCAGGAATTTCTACTACTCTTCCAATTGGAGGTTTGAAGATATTTTATTGGGGCACCAGGCTGGCTCAGTCATTCTCACGTGCGACTCTTGATTTTGGGGTCATGAGTTCTAGCCTTGCACTGGGCAAAGAGATTACTCAAAAAAATATTAAAGAGGCACCTGGGTGGTTCAGTTGTTTAAACCACTGACTCTTGGTTTCTGCTCAGGTCTTGCTCTCAGGGTCATGAGATGGAGCCCAGCATTGGGTTCTGAGCTCAGCGCAGAGTCTGCTTCAGAATCTCTTTCTCTCTGTTCCACCCGACTCATGAATGTGCTCTCTCTCTAAAATAAAAAAAAAATTTTTAAAGATATTATTTTATTGAAGATGGAAATGCTTCTGTCCAAAGATGGTATTATTATTAGTATTATGGCCTTCCTTTTGCTAATGGTCTAATCCTATTTATGTTTTTTGTTGTCTTCTTCTGTTCCTTCTCCTGCTGTGCCTTTCTTTTCCCTTCTCTTTCTTCCTCTACTTCTCTTCCTCCTTCCTTTGCCATCATCATCTTGTTCATCATCAAGCGATGTATACTGAGCATCCCTTAGTATCTGTTTTTCAGTCTAACCAGGGACCCCTTAGTATCTGTTTTATTTGGTTGTTAGTGGTGAGTTTTTGGGGGAGTTGTTCTTAGCTTTAAAGACAATCTGAAATCTATAACATATCGCAAGCTGTAAAATTTGAAAAGAAGACAAGAGTACAATGGAGAAAATAAATAGAATAAAAAGGTTAGAATGAATGTTGGAGAACATTTTCATCCTGTGAGTGCACTTTATCAGTAAGGAGTAAAGTTGAAGGAGATTCTTATTAAACAACATATAGTCTGTTGTTTGAACTTTCTGTGAGATAAAGTAGTAGAAGCCATTTGGATTGTCCAGTTCCCTAAAGGTAGCCAATACACAGTATTTCTGGTACAGATGAGAGAAGGAAACTGCTAACCTTGCACAGCTCTCCTTGCACTGTTGGTGCAAATCACTTAAAATAGGAATGGAATTGGGGAAGGTGAATTGGCCAGAAGAATCTGTGAGTATTCCATGAGTTTAGAAAAGCACGTTTAGGGTATGCATTTCCTGAGCTCTTAATGAAGTCTTTTGTGAGTCATGTATGCTAATGGAGGCATATAGTGATACTGATACTCAAATATCATTATGTCAGGGTCATGCTTTGCTTGTTTTATGTTACTTGAGTTTGTATCAATTTCTGTGGTAAGGAGTAAACTAGGACTCACCTAGAAAGCAGGTTAAGTAATCAGTGTACTATTTAAACTTTAAGTCAATAATCCACTAAGTGGACAATGCCTTTGTAAAAAATAGGAGAAATTTAAAAATTTGGAAGTGAACTAGGTGAGTCAGAATGGCTCATGTGAAATTAAACAGGAATTTTAAAATAGCATATTTTAGTAACTCAAGTAGCTTGTCTCACCAAACTCCACAATAATTTAACATGTCAGTGCAAACTTATTGCCTTAACATTTTCTGCCAGATACTCCTATGAACACCCCTTATATGCCACACTCTACCACTTTGAAGACATTAATGTAATTATTTCCATTGTCTACTTTCCCTGTTAGACTGGAAGCTCCTTGGGGAACATTAGGTCTACCTTATTTACCTCTGTATCCTCAACGCCTGTACATATTTGGTTGACTAAGTGAACTAAACACTGGGGTTTGAGCCATCTGCCCTTTATCTTAATCACTGCACTCCATGGTACTGAAGGATTCCTTATTTTTGCAGTTAGCCGTGCCCTACTTTATGCTCCAGGAATACTTTGTTTATCCCTCTTGTTAGCATTTATTTCATTCTGTTGAAATTATTTACTTACTTACTGGTGTGTGATAATAGATTGGGAACTCCCAGTGGGCAACATTCATCATTAATCCACCAGACCTGGCATGATGCGTGGAATTCGGAAAATGTTTGTGGAATGGTTAATTGAATGAGTGATTTTCTTTTTCTGCTTTTCTTCAAAATGATAGCCATAATGCCTCCTAAGATCTTTTCTTTTTACTTGAAGCGGTTTAGGAGCCTTAAGATGAGGGTCAAGCATCATAATAAAAAAACCAGTTTGGGGCACCTGGGTGGCTCAGTTGGTTGGGTAAGCATCTGACTCTTGGTTTTGGCTCAGGTCATGATCTTTGGGTTGTGGGATTGAGCCCTGCATGGGGCTGGCTCTGCACTTGGCGTGGAGCCTGCTTGAGATCCTCTCGCTCTCCCTCCCCCTCTACTCCTTTCCCCGTCATGCTGTCTCTCTAAAATACATAAAATAAAAAATAAATAAGACAGTTTAGCTTGTTAAGCAACTCTTTGTATTTTTTCATCAAATACGCATTTGAAACCTTTTGTTTTATATGAGAATAAGTGGAATTATGATGTTCAGTGTATATTAGTAGTTATAGTAATAGTAGTAATAGTACTGAAAGTATTTTTAGGCATTTATGCAAAGATCTCAGGCTAGATGATACAAACATATATGAAATTAGATTATTATTATTATTATTAAAACTGCCCATGTTTAGCTCATTGGTGACCACGATCCAATTACAGCCATTTGAAAAATTGTACCGATAAATACTAAGAAGATATTACCTCCTCTCAAAAATTTCACTGCATACTTTCACAGAAAAATTATGATTACTTCCATTTTTTGATCATTAGCTGTGGACATTTACAGATAATTTTCAATTTTTTCTATATGTAGATACAAAAATCCCTCAACTTTTTAAGTAAGAGCTTTATTAAGCTATAATTCACATGTTATACAATTCACTCTTTAAATTGTATTATTCAATAGTTTTTAGTATATCTGCTGGGTTTTATAACCATACACCCACAACCAATTTGAGAACATTTTCATCACCCAAAAAGAAACCCTCTACCCATTGGCAGTCACTCCTCATTTCCTCCCAACCCCTCATCTCAAGGCAAGCACCCCAAATCTTTCTTAATGTCCTAAAGTATTTTAAGATTATTTACACTTAGATACAATCTACACCTTTTTTTTTAAAAGATTTTATTTATTTATTTCACAGCAGGAGAGAGATCACAAGGAGGCAGAGAGGCAGGCAGAGAGAGAGGGGGAAGCAGGCTCCCTGCTGAGCAGAGAGCCCGATGCGGGCCTTGATCCCAGGACCCTGAGATCATGACCTGAGCTGAAAGCAGAGGCTTTAACCCACTGAGCCACCCAGGCGCCCTACAATCTACACCTTTAAAAGCAGCAGTATGCTGAGTTTGTGCAGCATGTTCATGAGCGTTTTACAGTTCTTTTTTTTCTTTGAAATAGACTATTTTTTGGAGTACTTTTAGATTCACAGCAAAATTAGGCAGAATGTACAGAGATTTCTCATATACCATCTGCCCTCATAGGTGCACAGCCTCCCCCACTATCAACATCAGAATGGTACGTTTGTTACAACTGTTGCATCTATACACCAGGATATTGTCACCCAGAAGTCCTTAAAGGTTTATACTGGGGCTCACTCTTGGTGTTATACATCGTATGGGTTTTGACAGATGCATATGTATCTGTCCACCATTGGACAGATGTAGCCACCATTACAGTGTCATACAGAGTAGTTTCACTGCCCTAAAAACCCTCTGTGCTCTGTGTATTAATCCCTTATATTTCTTTTTTTTTTTTAAGATTTTATTTATTTATTTGACAGAGAGAGAGAGAGATTACAAGTAGGCAGAGAGGCAGGCACAGAGAGAGAAAGGAGGAGGCAGGCTCCCCGCTGAGCAGGGAGCCTGATGCGGGCCTCAATCCCAGGACCCTGAGATCATGACCTGAGCCAAAGGCAGAGGCTTTAACCCACTGAGCCACCCAGGTGCCCTATAGTTCTTTTTAAAGCTGTAGAATTTTGGACATTCATAGTGGAAAGGGATTTAGAGGTTATTTAGTTCAACCAACCAATTGGGAAGGATCTAGTAAGAATTTTGTCTCTTTGGCTGAATTTATTCTTTCCTTTCCTGTTGATTGTCACAGGTAGAAGTATTTTCTTCTTTCTTTGTAGCTTCTCCCCCTCCTTATTTCCCAGTTTACTATTAGTTGGGCAATAAATTTTGGAATTTTACAAGAAATAGTATTTCCTTAGTTTTATGTGCAATAAAAACATTTTGTAATAAAAAATTTTTTAAATCACACAGTAGTAGAGAGCATAATATATATTGAACCTCCATATAGCTACCCATTCCCCAGTTATCAACACATGACCAGTTTTTTCCATCTGTCCCTCTACCCAGTGCCGCCTCCTACCAACTGAACCATTTCTGATTAACAGACACCACTAATTTCATCAGTACATATTTTAGTATGTGTTTTAAAAGATATAGACTTTAAGAAAATAAATTAACACAGTACTATCATAATACCTTAAAAAAGACCAACAATCTCTTAAAATCATCAAACATCTAATCATTGCTCATATTTTCCCAAATTTGTCATAACTTTTTTTAACTGTCCGTTTGTTTGAATTGGGAGCAAGACAACATTCCCATTGCATCTTAACCCATGGTTTTAATCTATAGTTTCCTGTCCCTCATATCTTTATTTGTCGAAGAAATTGGGTTGGTCTTCGTGTTGTGTCTCACATTCAGGATTTGCTGTGGTATTATCTAATACATTTTTCTCCTGTGAACTGGTAGTTAGCTTAAGAAGTTTTTTTGGGGTGAGGGGACATGAATACTTCATTGGTTGTACTTTGCATTTTTATTTCAGTTAGGTATCTCATTGTGTTGTGATGTTTGTGGCCATTATTTCATTAGGGGTTTGCAAAGTGGTGATATTCTAATACGTTTATCTTTCTTCATTTACTAGCTGGAATACTTCTATACGGAGAAAATGTCTCTTATCAATAACCTGAGGTACATTTCTCATAGGAAGGGCAGGTTAAGTGCTTGATTTCTTTCCCTCTATTTACCAGTTTTCAGAATTTGTTCCCTAGTGTACTCCAAAGGAGACCAACAGGTTGCATTTGGCTTGTTTTTCTTTTCTTTTCTTTCTTTTTTTTTTAAAGATTTTATTTATTTATTTTCAAGAGAGAGAGAGAGAAAGAGAACAAGCAGGGGCAGGGCAGAGGGAGAGAAGCAGACTTAACCACTGAGCAGGGAGCCAGATGTGGGGCTCTATCCCAGGACCTGGGATCATGACCTGAGCAGAAGGCAGACGCTTCACTGACTGAGCCATGCTGGCTTGTTTTATGAACTCATAGATTTTTAACCTATTTGATGTGTTTCAATCCACTACTGTTATTATTCTATTGATACTCGAACTTGAAAATGAATGTAAAACTTGAAAATTAGGTCAGTGATGGGTGATTACATTACAAATGGTTTTCCTCCATGGAATTTATTTAAATAAAAAGCTTCCCTGTGTAGTTACACTAGACTTTTCTAGAATATATCTAATACATAAAGTGGGCCGAACCTGCAAGGGTCTTTCTTATGTATGTACACTTAAACAAAAGTGCTCCTATGTGTCTCTGGGACTGTGTATGTTATCCTAAGGAATGATGCCATGTTCACCTTTATCAGAAAGATCCCGACTTGTCTGCTTTGGGCCAGAATTGTTTCTGGGGTGGCAGGCATTCTGCAGCAGCCCTTCAGGGCTTCGAAAATGAGCACAGCCTCCTTCAAATAAGTTCTTTGGCTCTGACCACAGGAGGGGAGCTAGGCTAATGCTCAGTGATTTGTCAGGTTTACCTGCATTTTCATAGTATTCCTATCAGAGAAATTTGTCCTAAGTGTCAAATTGCTGATTTTTCCAGTGACTGAAAGGTTTCATGGGGATTTCTGTTGTTATTTACATGTATATGGAGAAAATTGCAATCTGTGAGTAATTTGAGAAATTTCAACAGTTTCAGCAGTAGTGATCTAGAAATTGAATGGGTTTCAAATACAATATTCCAGTGCAGTGCTGCATATATAATGTATGTGCAGCATATGCTGAGGTCTTTTTCAAAACATTTACATTAAACCTGTCAGGTATTTATGAATAGCAAAAATTAATTTCCCCTAGTTCTGTCATCAGTTAGAGAAATGAATTTTAGCAGAGAAGACTGTCAGTGTTGCCTGCATACCAGAACAGCTCACTTCAATGTCATAGTATTACACCAGGTGGCCTTCTAAGAGTCAGCTTAATGTGATTTCAAATGATAGGGTAGAGAATGTGAGGGAAATTAAAATAGTATCATACTTATGATTTAAAAGCAAGTTAATTACAAGGGCTTGTTAATAAACAAAGAAAAATTCAGAATGTATTATTTGTTATATAGCATATCAATAACAAGTGTGATGCTTTGAAAACACAAAAACTACCACTATGTGACTTTGAGATGACTTAAAAATATTTAATTAAATTGTTGACAAATGTGTTCGTCTACTAATGGCCTGTGTAGCATTTGAAAGAATTTTTAGATACTCATTTTAGTTCTTAAGGCACTTCTAAAAGCATTGTTTAACCAAAAAGATTAGCCACACTGTTGGCATTTTCTCTAGAAAATCACCGATGATGTGTTTGATGTGAATGATTCTAAGAGCACTGTACTTTCTCAGTGTTTAGTCAATGTGTTTTCCCCAACTGGATACTTTTAAGGTTCTTAAAGGGCCAAAGCACATGCAATATCACTATTCCTAAAATAAGACACATTGCATTTGGTGAATGATTTCAAATTTTTGGTGGTCATAGGTGATGTACTTCCCCGGTGCTGCTGTCTCATATATTAGAGAAAAGGAAAGGAGAGGGTATATGATGTATTTTAAGAAATTATTTGAATTCTAATTTTAAAAAGTCATCCTGAAATGTTAACGTGTTGAAAGTACTTAAAATATCCACTATTTATCAGCCTCTGATAATATCACAATACTTGCAGGTTTATGTTCTTTGTAAAAATAATTTTTAATAGTTTAATAGTGTAGTGGCCTCAGAGAGAACAAGAGATGATGACAAGGACCTTTCCCATTGTGCATGTGACCTTGCTAGGAGCCTGGTATATTAGCATGAAGAACAGAGACTGACTTTTTAAAAAATATATGACTTATGAAAATCTCATTCTCTAGTTGCAAGATAACTGAGGACAGATTCTTCCCTCTCTGGATTATACTGTTAGGTAGTTAACAAACCTATTTATTTATTTTTATTTTTATTATTATTACCTTTTTTTAGAGAGAGAAAGAGAGAGAGAGAGAGCACAAGCGTGGGGAGGGGCAGAGGGAGAGAGAGAATCTTAAGCAGGCTCCATGCCCAGCCCGAATCAGGGCTGAGATCACGACCTGAGCTGAAATCAAGAGTCGGACGCTTAACCGACTGAGTCACCCGGGTACCCCAACAAACCTATTCTTTCAAAGATTATTCCAAGGAATTTTAATAGTTTTGTTCCACTCTGTTTTTAAGGTTAAGAATTAAGTCCAATTCTTTACAGATCTCCTTTTAAATAATGGATCCAATACAGGATTACATGGAATTCAAACACCTCTCCTTATACAATGTTTTATATGGTTTTCCTTGTAAAAATTGCCCTGTTTAATATACTATGGTATAATTTGAGACTGTACAGCCCCATTATGAAGGATTTCTTTGTAAAATCCAGCTGTTTTAAGGTTGTTTAAATGTCCTGGCTGACAGCCCGCAACTGCTGTGCTACTGTGGGTACAAGAAATTTCATGTGAATAAGAAAGACAACTG
The DNA here is from genome assembly GCA_002007465.1 of Ailurus styani. Taxonomy (NCBI): domain Eukaryota; kingdom Metazoa; phylum Chordata; class Mammalia; order Carnivora; family Ailuridae; genus Ailurus; species Ailurus styani. The sequence goes on from LNAC01000096.1 coordinate 1,597,920, forward strand.
ACATTATAGTCACAATTTTATCAGAGGCCAAAGCATTATTCGTCACAGGAGTTAGTGCTTTGGTTCTGGTCATACATCCCTTATTCCATTGGACTTCCTACTTTATGATTACTGTTCATTCACATCTTGCATATCTATTTTATGTAAAATAAATGGTAATATTACAAATTCCTTTGGTATGTATTGGTGTCTATTTTACTTGAGGTTTGTCTATGTCATAGCAATTTTGATAAATGTTTGAATCTCATTGATATTATACTTGTATTTTTTTCAGTTACACACAGGTTCCCTTTAAGAAAAGGAAGCCAGATGTTTTTGAGTACATTTAAAAGAGCATTGTTTCTGTCTTTTCTGTTTTTTTGGTCTTATCGCAGTGTTACAGTGTGATGCCATCATTCTAAGGCATCTTCTACAGGAGTTTAAGCATTAGAAAATAAAAAGCAGGAAAGGGTATTTACCTAGCTGAAAACAAATGTATGTCATAGTAACTGGGAATTAAGACTCTTGGTTCTTTTCCTTATAGTGCTTTCCTATAGTTCAGTATGTAATATATATATATGTGTGTGTGTATACACACACACACACACACACGCACACATTTTCTGAATCTGGATGCTTACTGATCCAGTGTCATTTTGTATCAGTATTTTAATCAACTAACCATTAAAAAATGGTACGTACAGCATAGAGAGAGGCTAGCTACTTGCTTTTGAAGTGTCAGTATGTTGGAACAATAAGATGTTTTGTGGATCAATGTTATACAAATGTCTAAGAAATCACAATTACTAGTACTATCACATATAGATTATGTTGACAAATACATGGGCATGTGAATTCATAAGGAAGTAAATCTGATGATGTATTGATATACAGAAAGAAAATATTTAATAAAATAGGAAGAAATCCAGAAATCCAGAAGTACAAATATCTGCTTACATGCCATAGCACTTGGCATCATACTTAGACCTGTGCCACAAACACTTACTGAGTTCCTACTGCAGGTCACCTTCTATATCTGATAGATGAGATGAATTTGACAATTTTCCTGCCCTCATGGAACTTAAAGTATGTTGGAGAAACCTGGCATGCAAATAAATAATGATAATACATAGTAGATATAATATGATGCATACTTTGAATGGGAACACAAAAAAAGGGGCAAATTTATTTTTCTATGGGAGACATACTATTAAGGCACAGTGTTTGGGCAGGCTGAAAATTCAAGTACCAAAACGAGAAAATTTATGAGGACTTTGTAAGGTCATATTAAAGAATTTTACTTTTATCCTAGTTGTATGCCATCAAAGAATTTTTTTTAGCAGGATGACAGATCACATTTTTGTGTTAGAAATACAGTTTTGAAGGGGCAGAGTAAAGATGGTAATTACCTCCACATTTACTCTAAGGGACAAATCCAAAAATCTCATTTTTAAAATCATGGGAATGGATGCATAGACTTCCCTGAAAATTTTGGCATGAAGTCTTGAGAAACAAGATGAAGCGTATTGTAGGAAGTAGGCTTTCAGGAAGGTGGAGTTGAGGAAAGAGAGACTATATCATGAACAGCCTTGGAGTGCTAACTTCATTTGGCTCAGGGCAAGGAAAGACTCAGAGAATTTATTTAGTCTTATGTCCTATTGGATATACTAAGGGGCTCCTGGTGGCTCAGTCTGTTGAGCAGCCAACTGTTGGTTTCCACTCAGGTCATGATCTCAGGATCTTGAGATGGAGCTCCTTGTCTGTCTCTATGCTATGCATGGAGTCTGCTTCAGATTCTCTCCCTCTCCCTCTGCACCCCCCCCATGCCGCTTACTCTTGGTCTCTCTCTCAAATAAATAAATAAATCTTAAAAAAAAAATTCCCATAGCTTAACAGCCTGGGATGTGACTCTGGGCCTCCCCAACATGAACCTCATGCAAATAGCTAGTCTTGGAAAAACTCACCTTGCTCAAAAATGAGTAATAATTAAACAAACAGGAAAGAGTCATCAATATCAATATAGAAATATTACAAGGAAAATGAAGAAAAGAAACAAAAAAAAATTTGGCAAATAAACTTACCAGAAAAGTGCTAGAATACAGTAGAATCAAGACCTATATTTGATCATAAATTTAAGAAAGAAAGAAAGAAAGAAAGAAAGAATAAAAAACAAGCAAACAAAAACTTAATGAAGTAGTTGCTTCTGTAAAATAAGATCAGAATCAGAGAGAGAGGAAATCAGAGAAGATATGGTGATTCATCTGAAGGAAATGAAACATGAATTGGAAAAGTTTTAAAAAGAGGAAGAAGAAACTGATATAAAGGTGAAAGCCATTTGGTTAATTTTCTGTAAAATGATCATATAACTTGTCATCCAAACTTGAACACTTTTGGGTCTTATGAATCACATGCCAGGACATTGGCATGAATCAGGATGTCCAAGGCAAAGCAGGACTTATGGTTACTCATTATTTTGCCATCTCTGAGTTCCTATGAATATTTTCTTCTCTTACTGGTAACTTGTTTTCAGAGGGACTCCATGTGGATGACTTTTTGTAGGCCATTTGGTCTCTCATTAGCTTTCTTTCTTTTTCTTTTTTTAAAATTTATTTTACACTAAGGTGGCCAACATATTCAATATATTCTGATGGCTTTCCTTTCTTTGGGGATAGATTGGTTTTTCCTTCAAAGTTACTTCCCAGCTGACCCAGAGTTTCTCAGTGGGAAATGAACCCTCCCAGGGAAGTAGTATGTGGGGCCATGTTTTTTACACATACACACAAATTATATATACGTATATGCACACACTGAAAAACTTTTTAGCTTCAAACTTACAGACCTTGAACTCTTTTTTTCCCAATATTTTATGTATTTATTTGTCAGAGAAACAGAGAGAGAGAGAGAGAGAGAGAGAGAGAGCCCAAGCAGGGGGAGTGGCAGGCAGAGGGAGAAGCAGGCTCTCTGCTGAGCAGGGAGCCTGATGTGGGACTTGATCCCGGGATTCTCGGATTATGACCTGAGCCGAAGGCAGATGCTTAACTGACTGAACCACCCAGGCACCCTGAGACCTTGAACTCTTATACCTTGTACTTGAATACACAAATTATTTAATTTTGCCTCGTTTATATTAACACATCTATCTCTATAATCTTTATAATACTTTTTATATATCTTTTTAGATCTATATCTATTGTCTATCTATCTTGTAAGTTGAAGATATGGTATCCCTTTATCCTAAAGTACTTCACTGTGAATGTCTAAGAATGAGAATACTCTCTTAACATAAACACAGTATATTTCTCAAAATCAGGGAATTTAACATTTATGCAAAACTGTTATCTAACCCACAATCCATGTATGGATTTCAACAATTATCTTGATATTCTTTATGGCTGTTTTTTCCACAATGGTATCCAATTTGGATCAAGCCTTTAATATACTTGTCCTGTCTATTTAGTCTCTTTTAATCCAGAATGGTTCCTCAGTCTCTCTTTGTCACATTTGATCTCGACATTTTTGAAGAGTGAAGGCCAGTTATTTTGTTGAATGTCTTTCAACCTAGGTTTGTCTTCTTTCCTCATGATCAAATTCAGGTTATGCTTTTTGGCACATGTATCACAGAGCGATGGTGTCTTTATCCAGTGCATCCTATCAAGGGATAACATCATATTGGTTTGTTCCATTATTGGTGATATTGACCCAACCACTTGGTGATGACAAAGGTGATAACTTCTACGTTTTCCATTTCACAGTTACCATTTTTCCTTTTGTGATCAATAAGTAATCACGGAGAGAATCTTTGAGACTATTTAAATATATTATTCCCCATCAAACATTCACCTACCAATTTTAGCATTCATTGGTGAGTCATACTTGAATTAATTATTATTATATAAATATTTACATCTACATTTATCAGTTGACATCCTGTTGTAAAGAAAAGCTTCCCATTTCCCCTTTCTAATGTATGTATCTATGTATGAATGCATTTTAGTATGGGCTTGTGGATTCTTCTTTTATTCAATGGATTAAAATATTGTGCTTCATTATTAATTCTGGTGCTCAGATTGTCCTGGATTTGGTCAGTGGAAGCCCCAAAGGAGTCAGTGCAAGCTGACTCCTTTATCTTTTTGACATGGCCCTATCTTTTTCATATTCTTTTTTATTTTTTGATTCAACAAGGTATTCCAGGCTTATTTTATACTTTCCTGGTCCAGCTGTGGCACCAACCAGTTCTCTAAGGAACACTGGTTCTTTTTAGGGGAAGATGTTATTTTGAAACCCAGAAGTGGGTTCTAGGTGTGCTCCTTACTAATGGGATGTTATTGCTTTTGGGCTCTCTCAGGGAACAAAGCTACAAAAATTCATATTTATATATATAAACGCAAATTAATATCTTCAATACTATTTTAATACCATATTTCGTACTTGTAACTCTCTCCTTTATCAGTGAAAAACCTGGTTCCTGTTATCCTTAATATATTTATTTGCTGAATCCTAGAGTACAGAAAATAGTTTCAGAATTGCTAACCCATAAATACTGCAAAAACCAAACCTATTTACTAGAGTTCAATGTTTGTTTACAGTTCTTTCTGTCTGTGGATTGAAGTATAAAATAAATCCCCACCTATCCCCTCTAGCCTCTGCCACCTTCAGTGTAGTTATGCTGTTTAATTGAAATAAGGTTACGTTCACTTGTTTTTATTTGTGTTGCATTTTAGGGCTTTCCTCTCATCCTTGCTGGTTTTGTGCTATTTTATCTTTTTAATACATAAGGTATTACTATGATCCAAAAGTATATAACACGAAGAAGTGTCTTTCTGCTCCCTCCCTACCCTACCACTGTCACCCATTCTTACCTGCTTCCTCTAAGAAATTTATCTCCTTAGTCTCTGATTTATCCTTTCTATATTTCTTTTGCCAAAAAAAGCAGAGTATATATTTTCTTATTTTATCTTCTTTCTTAAGCAAAAGATAACCTTCCCATGTATACTATGGCATTTTGTTTTGTTTTGTTTTTACTTAATGTATCCTGTAAATCACTGTATTGATTCATAGAGATCTTTCTCATTCTTTTTTTAAAGCTACAAATCACTCCACTGTGTTGATATGCCATGGTTTATTTAGCCATTTTACTATTCATAGACCTTTAGATTGTTTCAAAATGTTTTAAATTTAACAAAGGATGCTGCAAGGGATAACCCTATGTATATGTGTTTTTGCAGTGTTCAGGTGTGTCTTCAGGGTGAATTCCTAGAAGTAGCCATATCTTTATCTCTGTGAATGTAATCAGCTCAAATCTAAGTTTACGTGTATAAATTATTTTCAGATACCATTTGGTTTATAACTTCTTTTGACTCTCTGAAGTATCTTTATCAAATGTAGAGTGGTTATTATACAATTCCATATAAGGCCATCAGCCAAAAAAATTCCAGAATAAATCATTACAGAGTTGTTGCCATGCATAAACACTGCTAGGCATTTGAGGGTTACCAAAAAAGCAAGAGGAAGATGACAACTAAGACCTCCACCCAACTTGCTTAGTATCCAAGAAGATAAGACTCAGTCTCTCTTTTTTATACATAGACATACATGTACATATGTGTGTGTGCACATATGTATATCTATGTATAAACTTGGCTGGCAGGTCGAGGAGGCATTACCTAGAAAGAACGAAATGAGTAGAGTAGGTCAGAGGAGGAGGAGGAGGGCACATGGAAGAGGTAGGATCAGTGCCAGGCCCAGCAGCAGGCCTGGTGTTCAAAATAGCAGTTAAAGGGCGCCTGGGTGGCTCAGTGGGTTAAAGCCTCTGCCTTCGGCTCAGGTCATGATCCCAGGGTCCTGGGATCGAGGCCCGCATTGGGCTCTCTGCTCAGCGGAGAGCCTGCTTCCTCCTCTCTCCTCTCTCTCTGCCTGCCTCTCTGCCTACTTGTGATCCCTCTCTCTGTGTCAAATAAATAAATAAAATCTTAAAAAAACAAAACAAAACAAAACAAAATAGCAGTTATGGAATGCATAAGATTAAGGAGCAAAAAAAAGATCATTCTAGCATGCTATGTGTGGGACATAAAACTGGAACTCTAGGCTAATGCTCAGATGGTGGGATGCCCTGGGTACCAGGTAAGAGCTGGGATCCTCTTTCTCTTCAGCCTCCTTTCCTCACCCCCACTAGCTTTTAAAAGCCATACATACTTTCCTTTCTTATAATAATAGAGAACTCAGGTTATGTATCCAAGAGTTTGTTTCATGCAAATTATCTCTTATTAGTTGGCAAATAGGAGAATGAAGTAGGAAACGATGTGGAAATTGTGTGGTTTATATGAGATTTTCCTATTTTTTTGATTTCTGTTTTGAAGCCATTGGGGCAAGCTCTCTTTCATTTGAAGAGAAAACTTTGGTACTTTATGAAGACCTCAGGAGAGAAGATGACAATCTTCACAGGTGCCTTCTTTTAGTGCAAATAGTGGCTCATGTAGTGGTTTTAAGAACCTCTGTTCCTTCCACCATGATAAGCCATCCGTAAGGATGATGGTAAGGGAAGGCGAAGAGGCTACGTGGACATTTCCCTGTGTTAAAAACATGGATTAGTGAAGAATGCTATGCTCTGGATTATCCATACTTCCTAATTTTCATGAAAATGGTCTCTTTAAAATCAAATGCCTGCCAAGACCCATATCTAGGAGGAAGCATGAGCCTCAAGGTTTAAGGCTGCAAAGAATAGACTGTGAAGCCAAGTGTAAATATCAGTGGAGATGAACTGTGCTAGTATTTTTAATGGTATTTTTAATTTTAAATAATGTTATTATTTTCATTTGTGCCCTGGTTAACACATTTTGAGTGGTCTGACCCAATCCTCATAAGCCCAATTATTTTTTAGCTCATAATTTTGTAGAATCCAAAGATTTTCAGGAAGGATTATGTGGTTGGTTTTATAAGGCTGCAAGTTCTAATATTTACCAAATATTTACACTACCTAGTTGATCTCATGTAGTAATTATGTAAGTTATTTCTCTTAAAATTATATCCTTACTTATGAGAATTCAGAATACTAGTTTAGGGTGCCTGGGTGGCTCAGTGGGTTGGGCCTCTGCCTTCCGCTCAGGTCATGATCTCAGGGTCCTGGGATAGAGCCCTGCATCAGGCTCTCTGCTCAGCAGGGAGCCTGCTTCCCCCTCTCCCTCTGCCTGCCTCTCTGCCTACTTGTGATCTCTCTCTCTGTTAGATAAATAAATAAAATCTTAAAGAATACTAGTTTAGAGTCTCACGTCATTGACCTTATTTGTTGACTAATGTCTTTTAAAATGAAAATCAACAACAATGAACAATGCAATCGAGTTAGCATTTATTTTAATTTCTGTTCAGAGGGTGGTGTATATTGGTCAGACCAAAGCCAAGGGGCCAAAATAGGCCAAATGAAGTTTATGAGATCCCATAAGCATGCTAGACAAAATCTGCTAGGCTACTGTGGGTGATAATAATTCAAAATACATAGTTTTGGGCAAGATCTAGTATTTTAAATTTAGTGCCCCCCAAAAGAGGAGTACAAGAAAATAATTTCAGTTTTGATGTTACATTAAATACATTCCAAGCTTATTCCCAAAATAGTCAATGAAACTCTTTTATTAACATGGTTTTACGATTACCTAGCCATTTGGGAAACTTAGCAATTAAAGTTCAGGGTTATTTATTCTAGCGCTGGTTCAGAAATTCCTGTTTCTACAAGTCAAGAGGGATTTTCAGCAGCTTGAGCTTTCTTTTTCTTTTTCTTTTTAAGCTGGCCAAGTCAATGGTTAAAGGACAAAAATTCTAAATTGATTGAGTTACAAATGAATACAGTGTTAATTAAGCCAGGCCATTGTCTTTAAAGTGGAGTTAGTACATTGGAAGTCAGATTTCTCTTGCTGTTTAGTCAAACTGCCTAGGGCTGCAACTGCTTTCGTATTAGGTTACTGGCTATGGGGAGATGTCATTGTTTGCTGCTGTAGCCAGGCTTTCTGTTAAAAATCACAGCATGGGGCTTAAACTGCTGCAACCATTATCCAGTGCTAACATGTCACTAAAGGTCTGCTAATAGAACAAGAGGAAAAATATCAATCTTTAATTTTAGAACAGCTGAGTAACCTGTAGCACCTGTTCATTTTCTCTCATCAACCCATTTAAAACAAGACTAGAGTGATCCTTTGATGGACAGTCTATAAGATCTGGACACCTTTTCTTCCTTTTTCCTTTCTTATCAGAGGGAGATTTAGAATTTAAGAGAGAACGAAGAAAAGAAACAATAAACCACGTGTACATTTCTCTTAAAAATTATTTAAAAGGTAGGATAAGCTGATATAATGATGACGAGGTTTTTAGAAATAATTTTTGAAAAGGGTATTTTTGTTTAGTTTTCTGAAATACCTTTTGTAGATAAAAGCAAATCAATGAGGACATGCTATGGTGGTCAAAGGAGCAAATTTCCTCTAGAAACCAGAACTCTTTCCTCTAGAAAAAAACTCCTATAAGCTGTAAATAAACAAATTTACCTATTCAAATATAATAAACAATTAGAACTTTGCAGCTGCTAGCTTTCTGTTATGGAGAGCTCGAGGCTCCAGTCACAGTATGGGGCAAAATTAAAGGCATTGTGGTCTGCTTTTAGGAGACGTGACAGCAAAGTATGACTTCTGCAAACTTCCATTAAGCAATGCAACTTTCAAAACATTCCAATGATGCTAGATCAAGTATTAAATACTTAGCAAACAAATATATAATAATAAAGGCAATAAGAGTGATAGTAAACCTTTACAGTCTCAGAACATATTCATCTTTCCTTTAGTTAAATTAAAAAATGAATTACTCTTCTGAGCCAATCACTCTACTAGGTATTGAGAACATCAAGATGAATAATAACATGTACCGTGCTCTCCATTATGGAACTCATGATCTATTATTGATCCTCTACCTAAAACTTTTTTGTAGAGCTAGTGCACATACACTTTTTTGTTTGGTTTTGGTTTTTATTTTTTGGCCAGTGAGGAAATTGAGATATAGGAGGTTGTGACTTGCCTAAGGTCTCAGGTTAAATAGCAGAACAAGAATTAAAAGAATCTAGTATTCTGACTTCTAGGCAAGGGCCCCTTTCTTTTCTTCCTCTTTCTTTCCTTCTTTCTCTCTTTCTTTCTCACTTTCTTTCACTCTATCAAGATGAAGACACTAGGTGAATTACAAAAATTACAGTTTTAATGGACACCTCATGGAATAATATGAGAATAGAATTACCACATAGGAACATTTGATTCAAAAAATTAATTCTAGGGTGCCTGGGTGCCTCAATGGGTTAAAGCCTCTGCCTTTGGCTCAGGTCATGATCTCAGGGTCCTGGGATCGAGGCCGCATCGGGCTCTCTGCTCAGCAGGGAGCCTGCTTCCTCCTTTCTCTCCGCCTACTTGTAATCTCTCTCTCTCTGTCAAATAAATAAATAGAATCTTTAAAAACAATTAATTCTAGTGATGGAAATCCAGAAGCCAGGTATATTTTAAGTATCTTAAAGAAGGAGATGTCAATAAAATAACAAATTGCACCTTTTACATAGACACTTACCTTTTGTTTATCATAATCACGCCAGCATCTTATCACATTCTTTTGGATTTGGCTCTTGGAAACACTTTAGATTGGTAGGACACACACACACACACACACACACACACACACACACACACACCCCTTTGGCCAATTTCACATCTGAGATCTGACATTTAGCCCCCCAAATCTCCTTCGCCCAAAGCTGCTGTTGTCCTTGTCCCGAGCATTCCAACTTCTAGCATTTTCTTCCATGGTCACTTGTGTGCTGCATCTGTCCTGAGGTCTACATCAGAGCAGGCTCAGCCTCATTCTGCCACGACCATTTCCATCATCACAAGTACTTGATCTGTTTCACGTTTTATGGAATCGATAAATCTCATCCCTAAAGAGTCCAGCAGGCCTTTGATTCCTGACCTGACATTTGCTAATGCTATTCCTGATGACCTGCCACTACGGATCGGCAGCACTGCACTCTGTGTTTGACAACACTCATAATATGAATCAATATTCAGCATTCAGTAAGTGAGCTAGGGAGTCATTTCACTGCTGCAAAAGGCAGCATTGCCCCTGGGCAGCTGTCAGAAATGGGTAGTTATTAATAGCCCTCTCTTTTCACTTAGCATAGTCAGTAGGGGTCAGGCATGAAATGATTTAATCAGTTTATGATATCTGTGACAGAGAGCACTTAAAATGTAATCACAAAATTTAGGTAGAAGTGTCCCTGGGCTGTTGTAATGTTTTTCTCACTTAATTTTCCCTAATGCTGATACAGTGCAGTGCGCACTGAGACTGACCATACAACGGCATGACACGTGACTTGGTGTTGCTTTCATTTCTCCCTCTGTAAATGTGCCTTTTTTTGTGGGATTTTTCCACTTTAAAATATGGACTGTAAATCCCTGAGGGTAAATCAGGATAAATCTCTTGGGTTGGCTTGCCTGGCTCTGCAGACACGTGTCGGTTGGTGAGGGGGTCTTGTGGGTGGAGAACAGAACCTGATTGGATGGAAGGAGCTCAGGCGCATATATCTCTCTCTGCTCCTGAATGAAAACGTGAGTGTGCTAGAATTCGGAGAGTTCTATGATCCAGGTACAGAAACCTCCACTCCAGGACCTGTGGTTTCATCCGGCCTTTAGGCAGCCCCTTGGAAATTTACTTGACAGAAGTAAGAATACAATCTCTTCTAGGCTGACGGTTTGAGAAGACAGTGCCTCAGCAGGATTGATCGAGGTGGGATTTCAGGGTTCAAGGAAGAAGAGTGAGTCAGGGAATGGTAGGTGAAAGATTAACCTAAAACCGAAAGGACAGTGGCTGAAATCGTTACAAGTTGACAGTTAGCAATACATGGAACAAGATTGGCACAGTGGTTGGAGCTTGGAATCAGAAAGACCCTGGTTTCAGGTCTGATCTCTGTATCTTAATTTGTTCATTAGAAATAACATCCATTTCATAGGGTTATTATGAGAATTAAATAAGATAATTAAATTAATTAAATATTAAATAATTATATAAAGTGTCTGGCACACAGGAGATGCTCAAATTATATTACTTCCCCTTCTCTTTCCTGATCCATTAAAGCCTAAATTTAGTTAGTAGGGAGGATGGGGTTGAACTGAAACTCAGGTGGAGAGAGATCATCCCCACAGCTGTCTGTCCCCGACTCTCCCTGCTGTTGCATTGTCTTGCCACCGGCATAGTTGCCCATCAGAGATATACTGGCCACTCTATCCTGTTGGAGGAATAGGGAAAAAAGTTTTAGCTCAGGACATTTTCCTACAAATTTAGGGACATGGAAGAAAGACAAAAGCAGAGAGATACACTGGGTTTGGATGTGTGATTCTCATGTTAATTAATATTTGCCCCCAAATAGACTTAGTTCTTTTATTCAACAAATGTTTACTCAGCACCCTACTGTATGCTCCTATAGCATAGTTTGTGGGGACAGCCAGCTCCAGGTCCCCTCCTTTCTCATTCTTGACTCTGTTGGATACCACAGAATGAATGTTAGACAAATACATATCATTTCTAGTCTCAGTCTAGAGTTTTCTGTGAATCCAGAGCCTTGGAAGCTCTGCCATTGTCCAAGACCCATTTCTTTCTCTGTGATTTGGTTTCCACTGGTTCTAAACCAGGAAGTCGTAGTCTCACGTGAAGCCACAAATCCTGATAACAGATATGTCCTGTGATAGGCAGAATTCTAGAATGGCCCTCACAATTCTTGGCTCTTGGTGTGCACACACCTTCTCCCAGCTATTCAGTCAAATGCTAATCTAGGTATCGCTATGGAAGGATTTTGCAGTTATAATTCAGACCCCAAATCAGTTGACCTTAAGGCAGGGAGATTATCTGGGTAGACTTGACCTAATCACTTGAGCCCTTTAAATCGGAGGCTAGAGGTCAGAAACGGGAAGTTAGAGATGAGACGCATGAGAAGGACTTGCTGACTTGAAGATGGAAGGAGTCATGTGGTAAGGAACATGGGTGGCCTCTAGAACTGAGAGTGGCCACTGGGTGACAACCAGCAAGGAATAGGGGACCTCTGTCCTACAAACGCAAGGAGCCAAATTCTACCAACATGAATGAGCTTGGTAGTGGATTTTTCGCCAAATGAGAAAGTCTGGTCGACTCCTCGATTTCAGCCTGTGATACGCCGAGCAGAGAACCCATCCATGCCATGCCAGACTTCTGACGTACCGGATGTTGAACAAATCAATGGGTGCTGTTTTAAGCTGCTAAATCTGTGGAAACTTGTCATGCAGTAATAGAAAACTAACATGTCTTCTCTGTTTGAGTCCTGTTCCATATTAGTTTCCTCTTAGGGCAAAGGAAAACATGATCTCCTTTTTCTATTTTCACATCTGTTAAGTTCTTCCTCCTGTTGGAGGAAAATGTTCCCATTTATAGTAGAAAGAGATGGTTGTGATCTTCTGAAGCTAGTGAATGATGGAGGCTTTCTTTAGTTTACCAGCCCTGTCTACTCCTTTGGGCTCTCTTTGGTGACTAATCACTCAGGCACCCCCTGGGGGAATTCCTCGCCAGAGTACTATGATTATAGTTCTATAATCCCCCAAACATGGAAAATGTACATTGAGTGGCAAACATAATTCACCCCAAGGGAAGAGAAGAATCTTTTCTCACAGCAGGAAGACTCCATTTTTTCCTGTCAAGCCACCTGCCACAACCTCTTGAACTACTCATGTATTTTAAAAACATTTCTTGACAGAGGATCATTATCCTTTTGTTTATTGGCTTAAGGACTCTGAAAGCCTCAAACTCTAGTTAAGCTATGTCCTATGTGATGTCCTCCAACCGTACCTTCTGCCGGACTTTCATCTTAGAAGGACAGAATGGGTCTTCTTGAACTTCTTGAACATTGGCTGCACATTTTTGTTCCTGATCCAGCTCTGCCATGTTCAAAGTCATGGTGTTATGTGGAGAGCATCTTTACTCCATCTTTCCTTTGCTCAGTGTGTAGTTCTTATTAGCTTTAGATTCTAGGATTTTTAAAATATGAGAGATTCACTTTGATCTGTCAGAATTGGAAGTAACATTAAAAGGTGGGCAGCGAATGGGGGAGGGGAGAATGTATAGGGCATCAGTTACAGAAATATCTTGCTAAAGAGGCAGTGTCAACAAAGAACATCAGCTTACATATATACTATTTTTAGCAAATATAGTAAACTGACTACTATATAAGAGTGTATTTACATATAAAATGCACATATGAAAATTCCATATGTGGGACAGTAAATGATTTAAATTGATTATGAAATGTCTGCTAGAAGGTTAACGTTGGGGAGACCGTGAACACAGGGAGTTTATGGGCCCCTCATATCTTTTTTTCTATTTCGAAAGGGTGACTATGGGAAGAAGTCAGTAACCAAATGATATCTGTTGAGCATTGATTCTCTTCTAAACCGAAAGAGTGCTCTAGGAGCTTGCAGTGTCTGGATGAGTTATATTCTGTGGTTTCTGCTTTCCACTTCTCTTGTAGTTTGGGATTAAGACAATACTGTATTACCTCATGCATTGCAAGCTATGAAGGGAACTGTGGATGTTTTATATATTCTTTGTGAATCTTCACAGGGATAGCCAGGAATGGGGCTTGGGGCTAAAATTTTAAACTCCTTATTCAGTGAATGCCCATCTACCTAAATTCCTGTACGTAATGTAGGACGTCTTGCAAGACCTAAAAGCCAATGAAATTTTAAAGCAGTTTCTTCAGTGTTTGGTTTGGTAAAACCAGGTGGTGTTCCAAAGTTCTAGGTAGAGTACACCCTAGTAGTCTAATCATAAGACTAGATAGTACTATTTAACTTGGGGGCAGAAACCCACATCTGCAAGATCTTTATACTCTCCCTTAGATTGTCCAGACAAAGAACTTAGATGTCACATTCATTGAATTCATAAATTTACTTTAGAAACCTGAGCGCAGAGACCTCGAATCCCCATTGTCCAGGTGACTCCAAGAAGATGGCTTCTGCATAATGTTGGAAAGGTTGCAAGTTCTGGAGGGAATTGTACCTGTTCCCTTTGTTTTCCTCTGGCTATTAACTGATGGGCCGCGAAGCTCCCTGGAGTTTTATGCCTAGGAAAGAGAAGTGTCAGATTTGCTTACTTGAATCGTTTTATCAGGGTCATCTGTGATCTGTATTTAGTGTTCAGTTGCAGGAGAGAGTTCCCAACAAAAGGATGCTGGGACACAGCCGGTCCATTAGCATCGAGGCCGTGCTTTCTTAAAACACCCTGGCTGGGCTTTAAACCAAAGAATGCTTTTTAAATGGCAGCAGTGGGAAAGATTTGTTGAAATTTTATGTCACTAAAGATGAATTTGTGTGGAAGAATAGAGATCATTGTCAGTGCAGTAAACTTTGGGACACAACAGTGAGGCATTGTGCTAAGTGCTTTTGCATGTTACTTCGTTTGATCTTCAGAACATCCCTGGGAATCACATGATATTACTTCCACTTTACATAAGAGAAACCTGAGGCCTATGCATGATCTACCTCTGTACAGCTACGAAGAGCTTTCCTTAAGGGCATCTTGGAATTTCTATCAGAACCAGTTTAACTTACTCTGGGCAAAGTGCAACATGGTTTTCTAACATATGGTGTGGATAAATGTTCACAGTGATACACACTGATATTTTGTCTATAGTCATTACACTCTGAAGCTTTTTAATAGAATTCAGAAGAGAGGGGTGCCTGGGTAGCTCAGTTGGTTGGGCTGCCAACTCTTGGTTTCGGTTCATGTCACGATCTTGGGGTCCTGGGATCAAACCCCATGTCAGGCTCCCTGCTTAGCAGGGAATCTGCTTCTCTCTCTTCCTCTGCCTTCTCCCCTCTGCCCCCCCCTCCACCTCATGCTCTTTCTCTCTCTCTCTCAAATAAATAAAAACTCTAAAAAAAAAAAAGAATTCAGAAGAGAAAATTTTAAAACTCCATTTTACTTCTGGCTTTCTTGTTAGCAAGCTGTGCAAACTGAGCCAAATCATTTACCTATCTACGTTTCTAGGCTGGACATGGTTCCCTAGACATGGGGGATCTTACTTACATGGTGATTGTTATACTCCATAACAACTCTAAGATTCTGGAATTTTATACAGTCGGTGTCCTTGCACACCAGTACTGTAGCCGTGCTCCAAATTTGGTTTGAGGACCGAGACAACTACTCACCTTCGTAGTTTGCATTTCTTGAACACTTACTATGTTTCAGAAACCACACTAAGCAATTCGCAGGCATCATCTTATTGAGTTCTCACAACTGTCCTGCTAATATTATTCCCATTCTACAAACGAGGAAACTGAGACACGGAGAAACTAAGTGATTTGTCCAGAGTGTACACAGTGTATGGTGAGAGAGCTGAGATGTGAAAACTCGTCTGTTTGATTACGAGGCCTGCCTCTTAACCTCTGGGTGAGTGCCTCAGGAATAGATTAAGTTCATGTAGTTTAGGTAGGACCTTTTCCCCTGGTAGTCATTAGACAAATCTGCAGTGATTTTAGGAGAAAGAACAATTTGGAGAAAAGGAATAGGAGAGTTGGAAAGAGTAAGAGAAGAGTTCTCCTTTTAGTCTACGTCATCCTCACCTAGGACAAGGAATATTAATAAGTCATCCATGCTAATGATGTTAATACTAATAGTGAGCTGAAATTGTTGTCATACCTGCCATAAAACTTCAGATTTATTGGTGCATGTATGATTGAGAATGATTTTCCATTCTTTATTATTCCTCTAGGTAGTACTGAGTGTGGTCTGCCTGGTATTCTTATATCCATCTCTGTGCATCTAACGGACAAGGCAGGTTTAGGCTGACCATATAATTTATCATACCAACAGGGACACTTTTGAGAGTGAAAGGGGGTGCTATTAATAATTGTGCCACAATAATAGCATGAACTAGGACTGTCCCAGGCACACCAGCCGATATAGTCATCCTGGGCTTAGGAGAATAGGTTTGTGGTCCTTATTCTGGTTGACAGGACAAAGGTTTTCAGATATTTAACCTAAAATATAAAATTCTCTTTTGGACCCATTAAAATTTATAAACCTTCATGGCGTACATTTGTGGATAAGTGTCCACATGCCAGATTCCCCTTGGCATTAAGTTTGTACAAGGTAAAGTGATGCTTAGCCAAAGAGTTCAAGGTCAGAATGAATGTTCCTTTGTCATAGAAATTAAGTACCAGACATATGCTATGATTTAGTTTCATGACACATTAGAGTCTTGTTTAAAATCAATAATATCTTCAGCAAGTAGCAGATGGTATTCAAATAGTTGTAATTGACTAACACAGTATTACACTGTGGGTACTCTGTTGACCACTGAGTCAGAAAGTCATATGTATAGGTAGCATGTGAACCTTCCTCATTTTATACTCTTATATAAGGGCCATGATTCTGGGGTAACTATATGTAAGTACTCCTAAGAAAGGACAAATTGACTTTTGACCTGTATTGTTTTGTCCATTAAAAGGACCTGGCCTCCTGAGGCACCTGGATGGCCCAGTCAGTTAAATATAAGAGGTCTTTCTTAATTTCAGCTTAATTTCATGATCAGGGTCATGAGGTAGAGCCCCAAGTAGGACTCCGTGCTGGGCATGGAGCCTGCATAATATTCTCTCTCTCCTGTCCCCTCTGCCCTTCCTCCCTCCCCGACCCTTACTTGCACATGCTCACTCTCTCTAGAAGAAAAGGACATGGCATCCTTTTGTCCAGGGATGAAAGACTTTTTTTTTTTTTTAATTACAAATGTGCTGAAAGAATGGTATTTCCCCTCTATGGCCTACCAAAGTTGGATAGTAAGATATTCCACAGTTGTATCCTTTTTTGCTCTATTCTAATGAATGGTACAATTATTCTCAAAGCTCGGATAGAGTTTTTAATTATAATTTTACACTGAAATAAAAATAATAATTTACCAAATTAAGACATTTTAATGGATTTAAAATTTAAGACATCCCTCTTACGTAGTATCTTTCATTTAATTGGTTACCTTTATTATTTGGTTGTGTACTCTGGTTCTGTAAAACACAAACTTTATAAAAGAGGCTCTAGGCATTAATATTAAGTGACTTGCAAAGAAAAATGTTTGGAGAATTTTAAGAAATGGATACTTGTTTAGGTTTTAGAAATACTAAGTTTGCTTATCCGTTGTGACATTTTTGCTAGCTTATTCATTCATTGAACAAGTATCTAGTGTCTGCATACTCGATAGCAATTACTGGGGTAACCACTAGACTTTCAAAATTGAATAAGATATAGTTTCTGCCTTCAGGAAACTGTTTCATGGAGGAGATGGACAAGAGAGTAGGAAAAGCCAATGATGAGTTAAGCATTATGACAGAGGGATGCATTCAATGGTGTAGGAACACTAAGGTCTTCCTAGTAGTTAAGTAAATGGAAGCTGGACCCAGATTGTTTGGGTTTGAATCTTGACTGCCATGGTTAGTTATGCACTCTTGGACATGTTACTTGACCTTTTTGTACTTCACTTTTTTCATCTATAAAATGAGGATAATAAAAATGGGTTAATATCTTTAAGGCTTTTAGGACAGTGTCTGGTACATAGTAAGTGCAGCATTATAGTCTATTAAATAAGATAAGCAAAATTAAACAGATGAGTAGAAATTAAACAGATGGAGGTAGTTTGGGTTGGAGTGGGAGTAGGGGGAGAGAGGGAAGTTTCAGCAGAGGAAACTGCCTGTATATAAGGACTTGACAAGAGTGGTCTTGGAACTACCAAAAAGAGTGGAAAGGGGGTAGCAATGAGAGGAGAAACTGGAGAGAGAAGCAGCAGCCATATTAGACAGTCTTGTATAAAAGCATGGCCATGATTTGCATTTTCAGATTCATATTTTTACAATATTTTCACGGAAGATAGATTGGAAAGGGGGTTAGTCTGGAGACGGAGTCTGGTCCAAAGTCTTGTTGACAGAGCTCAGATAAAACAAAACAAAACATTGAGGCCTTAAACTTAAGGTATTGGTAGTGGGCATGGGAAAGCAAGGGGACTGCTTAGTGATCTAGTAACAAAGTAGAGTTACTTAGGGTCTGGGACTATTTGAATGTGTGGGGTAAGGGATGAGGGGGATCAGGTGTGACTCCCAGGTCTCTGGGTTATGTGGTGGGTAATGCTGAAGCAGGGATCACAGGAAGAAGAACAAATTAGAATAAGAGGTGGGGCAGGAGGGTAGATTTCATTTTAGGTATTTTGAGTGTGTGGAGTCTGTGAGGCAGCTGGAAGAGTTGTCCCAATAGCCTTCAGCTGTTCAGCGGTCTGGGTGTCAGCAGAGAAGGCTCAGCTGCAGAAATGGATATGGGATTCCTCTTTAAGTGCATGTGAGTTGAAGTCATGATGATAGTGGGTGACGTAACATGAAGAGGAGGAATAAAGAAAGAATAGAATAGAGCTTAGGATAGATTCCTAGTGATCACGAATTTGAAGGGTAGATAGCAGCAAACAAAACCATGGGAAATAGACTGAAAAGTAATGCCCAGAGAGGAGGAAACCTAGGAGAAGGTGTTGTCATAGAAACCAAGGGAGGAGAAACTTTCAAGAGGGAGAAAGTGGTCAACCATGTCAAATCCTGCAGAGATGTTGGTAAGATGAGGACAGAAAAGTGTCCATTGAATTTAGTAACAAAGAGGTCATTATTGATTTTGGCCAAAGAGGCTTCCAGGGGGTAATAAGGAGTGGCAGCCAGATTGCTGTGGGTCGAGGAGTGAATGGGAGGAGAGGAAGTCTGGCTTGCCTGGAAAGGAAATCAAGACCTGGGAAGCAGCAGAAAGGGGAGTGTAGGGTCATACCTCCCTGTTAAGTGGCATCATCATCGCAGAATGAAAGGTTATTAAAAATAGATAAAAGTTAGAAGGGGATGTAATTGTATTTTGGGGAAAAATGTACAGAAAATATCTGTCCCATCCCACCGCATGAATGCAACAGTATGCAGAAAGTTTATCTTTTTTACTCTCCCTTATGTGGTTTGCTTTGTCTCTTTTTGCAGAGGAGAAGCCTTCTTTATTTGCCTGACGTAAGATTCATTCATAATTAATGGTAATGTGTTTTGCAAGCATTATTTGTCACAGAAATGTCCAGTAGCAATGATAATGGTAGTAATTGCTGTTGTGTTCTCTTTTTGGCATTGCTTCAATCGTATTCACAGCTCTGCTGGAATGCGGCACTGAAGGAAGTGTTTGGAATGTTTTCTGGTTTGTTTCTGGTTTTTTTGGGGGGGGTTGCTGTGTTTGAATGCTAGTGCATTCTCATTTGAAGAACGAAGACTCACAGAGGAAACAAATAGCTAGCAGTACTGAACTGTGTCTAATAAGGTACTTAATTCTGCAGAACTCTGAAAGCAATCCTTTTGTTTGTTTGGCAATCCATTTTTCAAGAGGGGGGATACTAGTGGGATGCTCTGATGGTGTTTCTCCTAATCTGGAGTTGACCTGCTGGAATACCTCCAAGAACTCACCTTATTCCTTCCTTCCCTCTCCCATGTGTAAACAGGAACAGTAATCACAATATCTTTAGGAAAGTCTTGGGGGAGAAAATGTCTAAATAATTAAAAGTATGGTTGGTACCATATTTCTGAGTCATTGTCCATTTGCTTGTAACAGCAGGTGACTACTTCATGTAGAGAGATGATTTTTTTAAAAGATTTTATTTATTTATTTGACACAGAGTGGGAGAGATCACAAGTAGGCAGAGAGGCAGGCAGAGAGAAAGGAGGAAGCAGGCTCCCTGCTGAGCAGGGAGCCGGATGCAGGGCTTGATCCCAGGGCCTTGAGATCATGACCTGAGCTGAAGGCAGAGGCTTTAACCCACTGAGCCACCCAGGCGCCCTGAGAGATGACTTTTACTTTTAATTATTTTCTGGATGTTTCTATTCCATGTTGATATTTTTAAAATATAAGGGATAGACAAATGTTCCTTGTATTTACTATATCATATATAATAATATATTAAAGGAGAACAATAATACATTAAGGGATAGGAGAAAGGTTAAGAATTAGATTCATCATTGCTGTCTGTCTTTTATCAATTTAGTTTGCCCCGTCCTCTCACATGTCAGTCAATTTACCATTTTTTGTTTTTTTGTTTTTGTTTTTTGTTTATTTTAAGTAGGCAACATGGGGCTTGAACTCACGACCCTGAGATCAAGACCTGAGCTGAAATCAAGAGTCAGCACTTTAATGGACTGAGCACCCAGGCGCCCCTGTTTCAGTCAGTTTAATATACCTGTTAGCAGGACTCTGCCTGGTATTAAAGGAAAATGTATGTGATGAGTCCCACCCTGAGATTATTAGCTGTAGTAGTATTGTCAGTTTTGTTTTGTTTTTTTTTAAAGTTTTTTGTCATGGTCACAGCTTCGTTGGTGCTTCCTAAGTTTAGATCTTGGGATGGGCCAGTGTACATATGTTGAAGGATATAAGGAATGCCTGTACCTTTTGTTATGGCCTCAAAGAATGTTTCCCAAGGCAAAAGTCCATCTTCAATTGACAAGGTTTGGAGAGACTCATTAACTGATTCTCAGTATCTACAACAGATGATTCTTCAAAGGCTTAGAACCACCAGAGCCATGGAACTTGAGAGCTGTTGGATGAGAAGCATGACCCAGTGATGGCATTGTTTTAATTAGGATACAATATTCATGGGATCATGGAACCACACTGTTGAAAAGGGATAGACAGTCTTCTCTTCCATCTGTTCCCCCCCCCATGCAGGAACCCCTCCAATAAGCATTTTTTTAAAGATTTTATTTATTTATTTGACAGAGAGAGAGAGATCACAAGTAGGCTGAGAGGCAGGCAGAGAGAGAGGAGGAAGCAGGCTCCCTGCCGAGCAGAGAGCCGGATGTGGGCCTCCATCCCAGGACCCTGAGATCACGACCTGAGCTGAAGACAGAGTTTTCAACCCACTGAGCCACCCAGGCGCTCTCCAATAAACATCTTGACAGATCTGTGAACATTTTTACTCTGAGTAGGTGCACTTCTTTTGAGGCAGTGCATGGTTAAACAATGTGTAACCCTATGATGAGCCTGATGGGCCTTTCTGTTATACATTCTTTGTCCTCTCTCTGGAGCATGACCCCATTTTCATGAGACTCCCTCAAATATTTGGGGACAACTCACATGGCTTTTTAAAGTCTTTATTTCTTCAGACTATAAATTTCTATTTTGTACTCCACTTTTTTTTTTTTTTTTAACATGGTCTTCAGACTCCTGACCCTCTTCTCTACTGAATCTTTCATCCCTTTGAAAGATGTGTCTGGCTCAGGGTCCAGTATAGCAGACTATTACATCTGTGTATCTGGGCCCACTACTCACTGAAGCCTAATTAAGGAGTAGGTAAGAGTGTTGTACAGCACATGAAACAGTTGATTGAATTAGAATTTTAGAATTGGTTCATGATAAAGCACTTTATGAGTATTGAAAATCACCTCTTTTGTTTGAATTGTTAGCAAACTGGGATCTTCTCAAATTTGACTTTTGTTGTTTTAGGGTAAATAAGATTCTTTATATTTCTACCTGCCAAATTTCATTTGAATATGAATCATATTGGTTTTAACTCATTTTTATGCCAATCAAAATCAATTAAATTTTTATTCGTCATCCAGATTATTAACTAACCTTCCTGCTTTGGCTATTGGAAAAATAACCAAAAAGTTTGTCTTTGACATCTCTTTCCAAGTCATTAATAAAATTTTTGAATGGGCTAGATCTAAACACACCATTCTCAGAGTTTCTCCTAAGACAGATTGACATCTATCAGCTAGCTTGGCTGGTTTTTCTTGAATTTGTCCATAAGGCTCTTCCTGAGGCTTAGTTAAATTCCTTTTTGAAATGAAGAGATACTCTGTGGCATTCTTCTAATGACAGCCTGATTGTTCTGTCAAAAAAAAAAAAAAGACTATGAGATGAGTTTAGCATACTTTCCTTTATTAATATCTACAGTTTAAGGAGGGGAGGTGTTACAGTTACACTCTTTGGGCTATAGTTTTACCTAATCTTTTACCTTTTAAAAGAATAGGACCAAAGCCTATATTTATCTCCATTCTCCTAGCACCTCCCCTGTTCTTTGGAATGTCTCAAAACTCCTAATATTGATTCTGCACACTCACCCTTAAATTCTTTCAGTATCCTGGGATGTGGATGGTCTAATCTTGTACACTTGAATTCACTTGAAGTGATGTTATGCTATTATTATTATTAATTATTATTATTATTATTATTTACTATTCTACATCTTAGGTGGGGCTTTGAGTGTTTCTTTTTAACTTGTTCTATCCTTGCCAGAGAGAAATTTAAATCACAGGAAAAGAATTGATAAATACTGCCTTCTTCCTGTCATCCTTCAGTATTATATCGCATACTCTGGACATTTGGTCTATAACATTCTTGTTTATCTTCTTGTTCCAACCAGTGTTTTCTAATCTTTATCATTTTTTTTCTTTCTTCTTGCAAACCCCAGCGTTCTGGAATTTAGCCTTTCTGACATGGTCTTTTATAAATTCCTATTAACTTTACAGCATAAGTCTGGCAAGGTGAAGCTCCCCATCACCACTATATCTTAGGAAAATGTCAATTTTGTATCTAGATTTAGATATAGATCATCTTAATTCTTCATCTGACTGGTGGTTTATAGTATATGTATTCTCATAGGATTGCCATTGCTGGTTTCCTTTCTTAATCTTTGTTTTATTCTTCATTTGTTTGTGTTAGATTTTCATGTAGATAAATACATTTTTACATACAATTTAATTATTGCTAATCTCGATAAATTGGTATATAGGCATATTAGTTAGGGTTCTCAAGAAAAAACCAATAGGAGATCTCGTACTCTCTCCTTTTTTTTTTTAAAGATTTTATTTATTTATTTGACAGAGAGAAAGAGATCACAAGTAGGCAGAGAGGCAGGCAGAGAGAGAGGAGGAAGCAGGCTCCCTCCTGAGGAGAGAGCCTGAAGTGGGGCTTGATCCCAGGACCCTGAGATCATGACCTGAGCCAAAGGAAGAGGCTTAACCCACTGAGCCACCCAGGTGCCCCTCTCTCTCCTTTTCTATCTCATATCGTTATATAACGAGATTGACTATGAGGAACGGGCTCACATGATTATGGAGAAGTCCCAAGATTTGCAAGTAGGTGGTATGATTCCAGTCCAAACCTGAAGGCCTGAGAATTGGGGCAGCCAATGGTATAAATCCTAGTCCAAGGGCAGTAGAAGACTGATGTGACAGTGCAGTGGGCAGGCAGAAAGGACATGAAGCCTCCTTTCCCCCTCTTTTTGTTTTTTCAGACTCTTATGGGATTGAATGATACCCATCTGCACTGGGGAAGGCCTTCTTTACTGAGTCCACCCATTCAAATGCTAATCTCATCCAGAAACATGTATGTCACAGATTTACCAAGAAATAATATTTAACCTGGGAATCCATGGTCTAATAAAGTTGACACATAAAATTAACCATCATAATACGCAAAATAGGGATTTGACCTTGTTTTCACTGTTGTTTTCTCCTGAGATGACCTGGTGACCTTTCCCAATATAATTCTTCTAAGTCATACCTGTAGGCCTTTTTATTAATATTCCCATTTTCCCTCAATCAGTTCAGCCAGTTTTTTTTTTTTTTTGATAAACATGTTCTGCCTCCTTTTTAGAGGGTGAATGGAATTCCTCATCAGGGTTTTTTCAGTCTGCTAGGTTAAGCTGTAGATAGACAGGAAGCAACATACAGGGTATAGGACAAGTGGCCACTAAGGCATTAATGATTTACCTGAAGATCTGGTCACACTCGGGGCCCCTCACTCACTTGTGACAGAGAAGGTGAAGTCAGTGTGATGCTGCTCAATATACGGGGGAGAGGAATTGTGTAGTGCAAAGCCTCAGGTCAGGGATTGGTTAGGAAAGTTCTGGGAAATCAGCAGGCAGTGGCCAAGTAGAGAAGTAAGCCCTGGACAGGTTGGGAGAGTGTAAGCAGAAGAAACTGAGCCCCCGTTCAGAGTGTTGTTGGTGGTGGTAGTGGGGGTGGTGAGGAGCAGGGTGGTGGAGTTGCTTTTTGCCAATAAGGAGCTTGTATGGAATGAAAATACAAGATCAAGTCCATAGAAGATTTGCTGGGGTACTCTGCTGAGAGTTTTGTGACATTCCACCTAGCTGCTGACTCTGAGTCAGGATTCCTCTGACACGCTGAGCTGGTGAGAGGGGCTAACAGCCTCCCATCCCCTCCCATGCCATGCTGGACTATACATTAGAACTTCAGACCCTGAGCAGTTTCACAACAAACTAGTCCTGTTTTTCTTGACACCTTCATGTCTCTGTCCTGTGTGTGTGTGTGGTTTTTTTAAAAATATTTTATTTATGTATTTTAGAGAGAGAGTGTGCAAGAGAGAGTGAGCCCCCCAGGCACCTCTAGGAGCATAACTGTTAACAACAATAAAAGCTCGCAGTTTATGAGCCTTCCATTACACACCAAATACAAGTATTAACTCATTTAATCCTCATGATGGCCCTTTGGAGTAGTTTTTATTATTATTTCCATTTCACGGATGAGGAAGCTGAGGCCTAGAGAAGTGAGGTAACTGGTCCAACGTCACATAGCTAGTAAGCCAGGATTTGTATCTCTCTCTAAAGCCAAGCCCTTAACATATCATCCCCACCTGCACAACCTGTGTAAGAGGGCTTGCATCCATCAGTACTGATGGTGGAGGTGGAGGTGGTGGGACACAGATGAAATGAGAAGTACCCATTTCATTGCGTACAAAGATTTAAAACATTTTTAAACAGACATAACACCATTTGATCTAAACAACAATCCTGTGCTGTAACTATCATTATTCCCACTTTACAGAAGAAAAAAAAAAGTTGTGATGAAATTAAACCTCATCAAGGTTACCTTTATTGAATTTTTAAAATAGTTTTCTTAGTATAAAAATAATCCTAAAATCCTCCTATTTAGAGGTATTTACTCTTCATTTGGCTTATATTTCCCACAAGTGTATAGAAAAATGAGTGTTTCTTTTTTTTTTAAAGATTTTATTTATTTATTTGACAGAGGGAGAGAGATCACAAGTAGGCAGAGAGGCAGGCAGAGAGAGAGAGGGGGAAGCAGGCTTCCTGCTGAGCAGAGAGCCTAATGTGGGCCTCGATCCCAGGGCCCTGAGATCATGACCTGAGCTGAAGGCAGAGGCTTTAACCCACTGAGCCACCCAGGTGCCCCCAAAATGAGTATTTCTTTAAAAAAGACAGGATTATACTACGTGTACTATTTTATAATCTTTTTAATTATCTTAATTCCAGTATAGTTAACATGCAGTGTTATATTAGTTTCAGATATACAATATAGGGATTCAACAAGTCTGTACACACTACTCAGTGGTCATCATGACAAGTGCTCTTCATAATCTCCATCACCTATTTCACCCATCCCCCCTCCTGCCTCCCTTCTGGTAACTATCAGTTTGTTCTTTATAGTTAAGAGTCTGTTTCCTTTTTTTTAAAAGATTTTATTTATTTGACAGAGAGAAACATAGCTAGAGAGGGAACACAAGCAGGGGGAGTGGGAGAGGGAGGAGCAGGCTTCCCACTGAGCAAGGAGCCTGATGCAGGGTTTGATCCCAGGACCGTGGGATCATGACCTGAACCGAAGGCAGACGCTTAATGAATGAGCTACCCAGGTGCCCCAAGAATCTGTCTCTTGGCTTGTCTCTCCCTCCCTGTCTCTCTCTTTCTTACTTTGCTCGTTTGTTTTGTTTCTTAAATTCCACATACGTGTGAAATCTTATCATATTTGTCTTTCTCTGACTTATTTTGCTTAGCATTATACTTTCTAGCTCTGTCCATGTCGTTGCAAATGGCAAGCTTTCATTCTTTATTATGGCTGAGTTATATTCCATTGTGTGTGTGTGTGTGTGTGTGTGTGTGTGTATGTATATATATATACATACATATATATATATGTCTTCTTTATCCATTTGTCCATTGTTGGACACTTGGGCTGCTTCCGTAATTTGGCTATTACATGTATCCCTTTGAGTTAGTGTTTTTGTATTTTGGGGGTAAATACTCAGTTGTGCAACTACTGAATTTTTAACTTTTGGAGAAACCTCCATACCGTTTTCCCCAGTGGCTGCACCAGTTTGCATTCCCACCAACAGTACAAGAGGGTTCCTTTTTCTCCACATCCTCACCAACACCTGTTGTTTGTTGTGTTTTGATTTTAGCCATTCTGACAGGTGCAGGGTGATATCTCATTGTGGTTTTGATTGGCATTTCCTTGATAATGAGTGATACTGAACATCTTTTCATGTGTCTGTTGGCCATCTGGATGTCTCTTTTGGAGAAATGTCTAGTCATGTCTTCTGCGCATTTTTAAATTGGCTTATTGGTTTTTTGGGTGTTGAGTTGGATAAGTTCTTTATGTATTTTAGATACTAACCCTTTATCAGATATGTCATTTGCAAATATCTTCCATTTAGTAGGTTGTCTTTTAGTTTTGTTGATTGTTTCCTTCACTAGGCAGAAGCTTTTTATTTTGATGTTGTCACAGTAGTTTATTTTTGCTTTTATTTCCCTTTCCTCGGGAGACATTTTTAGAAAATGTTGCTACAGCTGATGTCAGAGACATTACTGCCTGAGCTCTCTTCTAGAATTTTTATGATTTCAGGTCTCACATTTAGGTCTTTAATCCATTTTGAGTTTATTATTTTTTATTTATTTTTTTTTTTTTTAAAAGGTTTATTTATTTATTTATTTATTTCACAGAGGGAGAGAGATCACAAGGAGGCAGAGAGGCAGGCAGAGAGAGAGGGGGAAGCAGGCTCCCCGCTGAGCGAGGAGCCCGATGCGGGCCTCGATCCCAGGACCCTGAGATCATGACCTGAGCCGAAAGCAGAGGCATTAACCCACTGAGCCACCCAGGCGCCCGAGTTTATTTTTGTGTATGGTATAAAGAAGGGGTCCAGCTTCATTCTTTTGCATGTAGCTGTCCAGTGTCCCAGCACCGTTTGTGGAAGCGATAGCTTTTTTCCTATTGGATATTTTATCCTAATGTGACTTTTTTAAACCTAAAAATATATTTTGAACTTTGCAATGTGATTAAATATTCTTCTATAATTTTATCTTAATAGTCGTATTATTTTTCATTATGTGAATATTACCCTTTGTGCTCTGATACTGTCTCATGGGGGAAAAATAGTAAAGATAATAATTTAAAGGGGGAGAATAGAGTCAGTAGTTTCATATTATTAATAACATTGAGGTTCAAAGCACGTTAGTCCCTGGAACTTAATTCAGGGTGAATAAAGACCTACATTACTTTTATTTATCAAGCTGAATACTTAATACTTTAATTTTTCATTGGACCTTGCAGTATCATTGCTGTTATGGTGGTGCAGATGGACAGCCCAAAGAGCTGTCCCAGGGCCGTTCATTCCTTCCTCACTTGGTCTGCCTGATGGCAGAGTTACGTGTGTTCTTGTCCTAATTTTTGCTACAACTGCAGGATTCTCTGGAGAAGGCATCATCTTTCTTGTCTTTGTGTGTCACATTTCCTAGCAGAGTTCAGGTTAAGAGGACCCCTCCAAATGGTTTAACTTTTATATTCACTTATTATGGCAGAGATGGCTTTGTGGTAATGGCTCCAAACACTTTTTTAACCCATAAATTGGGTCAAGAATGCTCAGAAAAAGAAGTGAATTTTTTTTTTTAAAGTGAGTACTCAGGCAATGTAGTTTCTTGGAGCAAACAGTGGATTGGAGCAGGGAGATGTAGCTGTAAACTTTGCCACCAACTTGCTGAGAGAACTTGGGGAAGTCATTTGACACCTCTGAATCTCCATCTCCCCTTCTTGAAAATGAAGACATCACATGGGATGATTTTTTTTTAGATTATTTCCTGAACTGACTTGTGAGGATGCTGTAATTTAATATTGCTTTAGCTTGTACTTATTTTACATAAAGAGAAACAAAGACCTTGGAAATAAACAGATTCTAAAGCAGTTTTTCTAAAATTTGGCTGCCTATAAGAATCACTTGGGGGAGCTTTGGAAGAAAACCTGAGGTCTGGATCTTACTCCAGAGCACCAGATTTAAGTGAGATAGAGTGTGGCCTGGGTCTGGAATTAAAAACAAAACAAAACCCCTAAATTCCCCAGGTGATTCTATGTACAGCCAAAACCACTTTTAAAAAGGTCTCCATTGTCTTAATGATAAGTGATTGAGTCTTGGTCATGCCACAGGTGTTACTATTTTGGCTCTAAAAATAACTGGAAAGGCTGAATTCTTGAAAGTTGATGATGTTATTTTCACAGAGAGCTCGTTTGCCACACAATATTGTTTTGTCATACAACAACATGTAGTTGTGTGTGAGTGCACATGTGGGTGTATATAGCCAGTAAATCTGTTGGGTAAATTAGATGGGGCTAAAAAGGAATTGAGGATTACAAATTATCTCTACCGGCTGTTGAATATTTCATGTCAATTAAACATTTGCAAAAACCAAGTATAGTATTATGATCCACTCATAACCATTACAAGACTGGCACATCTCCATCAAGCAATAGCCATTGCTGGGGCTACTGTACTTACTCTGGAACAAATCATAATAAATTGGGGTCCCCCTGGACATAATGAACAGTAATATAATTTTGTAGTTATTCTCCTAGCATGATGAAGCAGCAAGCCAAATTGAGTTTCTAGATAAATTTTTGACATATGGGTCTTACTCCTAAGGAAAAAGAGCTATTGTTGCTCTGGCTTTGTTCCAGAATTCTGCAGAAATCCACATGGTGGCTTATTGTTGTATTACAAAAAGGTACTACAAGTATTTTTTTATGAAAAAGAACAAATTGCTAAGTTCAATTAGTCCTTTGGGGCAGAATTAGGAATTTCCTTTCAGTGTGGCTGCTGGATCCTATGTGAGCTATTGTTTGACTCACACAGGGGCAGTCTTAAAGGCCTGTGAACCACAAGACCACTATCGGGGCTTCTAGTTGATGGTGGAAGGATCGAGCAGCCCTCTTCACTACAGAGGTGAAATATGACGTTTAACATCTTTTCTTTTTTTTTTTCAATTTGGCTGTAGGAAAGGAGATTAAGAAGTTGTGGCAGAATCAAAACAAATATAGGCCTTTCAGCTGGCAGTCTGAGAAGTCCACTTGACATTTATGAGTGGATGCGGGTTGAGGAATTGTCTAAGAATCATCAGTTAAAGGAGACTTTCAATTAAAAATTTTTAAGATAAATGGAAAACATACATGTTAAAAACCTCTCAGTTGGCGCTGTCTCTTATGCTTATAACAAGGATTCATGTAAAACGTGGATTTAAGAATTGGACCCTGATCTGTAAATATTTCTCAGGGAGACAGGATTCTAGAGTTAAAAACCTAATGGTAGTGGAAAGCAACATTGGAGTATCATTAAATAGCCAAAGTCAGATGCTTGAGGGAGAAGGATAGGCACCACAGGAACCAGTATTCCGGAGGTAAATTCTGCTCAGGTGTTACCAGTTGACCAAAAGGTTCCTATGTGAGTTTGTAAAGAGCGTCAAATCTAGTGGTCTCAGTATGGAATTATTGGATGATGTAATAGAGGGATAGCAATTTTTCTGCAGCTCTTTTAGTAGTACGGTTATCCAGAGAACTCTCAGATTGTCCTCATTAAGTTATCCCTAATGTCAGGCTTATGTGACATACACAATCTAACCGTCCACCAGCGGCATATTTAAATGCTCTCCGCAAGACCACAGAGCTGTGGGTGACCTCTGCATGGACATGATGTCTGGAGAACAGGAACACTCGTATTTCTTCCCTAGGTACTGCATAGGGCAACAGCTATGAACTGGGAAAATTATGTTCATTCAGGAGAGTCTGGAAACATTTTGCTTCTCTCTTGTGCAAATCCTTTGTCATAAAGTCAGGGAAGGGATAAACACAGACAGAGCTTTGAGTAACGGTGTTTAAGCAGGTGCACCGGTGGAAGTGGGGTCCCACCTGGAGGAAGCTCAGTTTAGGCTTGTTTTCTGGAAGGAAAAGATTGCTATTAAGACATAGGGGCAGGCGCCTGGGTGGCTCAGTGGGTTAAAGCCTCTGCTTTTGGCTCAGGTCATGATCTCAGCGTCCTGGGATCGAGGCCCGCATCGGGCTCTCTGCTCAGCAGGGAGCCTGCTTCCTCCTCTCCCTGTCTCTCTGCCTGCCTCTCTGCCTACTTGTAATCTCTCTCTCTGTGTCGAATAAATAAAATAAAATCTTAAAAAAAAAACAGACATAGGGGCACCTGGGTGACTCAGTTGGTTAGGCATCCAACTCTTGATTTCAGCTCAGGTCATGATCTCAAGCAAGGTTGAGGATCTTGAGATCCGTACTGGGCGTGGAGCCAGCGTGGGATTCTCTCTCCCGCTCTGACCCTCCCCACTCACACTCACTCTAAAAGAAAAAATAAATAAATAAACATTAAAAAAAAAAAAAAGAAGAAGACACAGACATTGGAGGGGTGAAAATTGAAAGAAGATAAACAGGGAGTCTTTCCTGTGTCAAGTTTCTTCTGTAGTTAGGTCTGCCGTCCTAACACAACCTTACTAGCACAACTTGTGGTGGAGTCCAAAATTTGGGAGCCAAACCAGGATTAACTCTTTCTTATTGACAATGCAGCCTTGGAAGCTGGTTGCAAAGTTGGTGGTCGCTGCCCTCTGGGGATCTATTCATTCAGCAGATGTTTTGTTTTGTTTTATTTTTTTGAGTGCTTATTTGATCCCAGGGAAACTGGTGAATGAGACCGAATTTCATTCTTGCTCTCATGGAGTTTGCAAGTTGAGTCTTGGAGAGGTTAATTGCTTACTTACATTTGTGGTAAATGTTGCTATTAGAGCTTAAAGTAAGGATATATCTAACTTGGCCAAGGTGGGGCTAAGGTGATTAAGGAATACATTCCTGAGAAAGTATCAGTTAAACACAATTCTAAAGGATGCAGTGGAGATCGAGACAAAGGGATGGGGCAAAGCGGACAGCTGTAAAAGAGCAGATGCAAAGTCCCTGAGGTAGCCAAGAGCTTGGTATTAAAGAAACGGAAAGTATGAAAAGGCCAGCCTAGGTGGAGCAGGTGAGCAAAACAGGAGAGGAAAGAGAAAGAGCAAGCCTTTGCAAAGCCTCATA
Source organism: Ailurus styani (assembly GCA_002007465.1). Lineage (NCBI taxonomy): Eukaryota > Metazoa > Chordata > Mammalia > Carnivora > Ailuridae > Ailurus > Ailurus styani. Next base: position 1,629,110 of record LNAC01000096.1, read on the forward strand.
GGCCATGGTGGGGTAACCTAAAAGCAACTGGGAAGGTACTGAAGGCACAAAACCCAGGGATGATATGCACAGGGCTGGAACTTTTAAAGAACTCTCTGGTTCAGAGTGCATAGGGGACTAGGTCTGGAATGGGGGGTGGGTTCTGAGAGTCTCTGGGGACGTTACAGAAAACTGGATGGAACAAGGGAGACAGCTGTGGAAGAGACAGAAGGGAGAGGAGTGGAAGCATTCATGATATATTCATAAGGTGAAGTGGTCAGGTCTGGGCTTCAGTGCAATGATGGTGGTTGAAATGACAGCCTCAGAATTTCGCCTGACCGCTCTGGCCATCCTACCTCAGTTTCTGGATTGTTTAGATTAGTGCTAGACAGTTAGAGCCCCAAACTAAGTATGTGTTCTGAGACCGTGCGTCATGAATAAAAATCACACTCCTGTGATTTTTATTCATAGAACAATTGTACCTAGAGACAACTCAATAGTAAAACCATTAATAACTGGTGATAATATCATCTCACTGCTTCAAAATAAATGTTTTTCATTTTCAAAAGTTCTAAGTTCAGTTACTTGCAATATTTCTGCATACATGGTGAAGGTCTATAAATCAAGATGCAAATATCATAGGCTTCTTACAGGTTATTATAGGAATGGTGATTTTCTTGGAGTTATTGCACTAAATTTGCATATATAATCCAATGGAATATATTCATTGAAATGATTCTGAGTCATTGGCATTTTTTCCTCCGATTTTAAAAATGACTTTTGTTTAATAACTTCACATTCCCCATCTCTATTATTACTGTCCCTGGGTATTTTTGTAAAATCTCTTCCAACTCTCGAATTCCATGATTTTCCTGCCTCTCTTCTTATCTCTCATCCCACCCCTTTGTTCAGTTTTCCATCCCCTTCCTGAAGGTGGTGGCTGGCTTGAGAGACGTGGGTTAGAATATTCAAGGAGTGTCGTTACCAAGGGAAGCTTGCTTGGGTCCTAGTCATTGCCAATCCTCTTTCCTCAATTTCCTCTGTGCATTAGCTTCAAGTGCAGTCATTACTCATTTAGTCCTCAAATAAAATGCTCTTTGTTGCAATGACAATTTTTCTCTGGTAGAAGGCAAAATGGCATATCAGCCTGATAATGTGAATTCGATAGCAATTGGCAGATTTTATTTGTGTGGAGAGTTTTTATAGTTGTTGGTTATCTTTTTTTTTTTTTGAAGTCATCATTTAGATCAAGGAGGATTTTATTTTTTAACTAGGATTATTCCTTTATCAGATATTAATTTAGAAGTGGTTTTTTTCCCCTCTAAATACCAAATTCATAGAGATGCTACATAGTTAATTTTTTTCTTTTTAACTGGATTTGCCCCATATCAGGTCTTTCATAAACCCAGGATAAATGTATTTAAGTGAAAATATTCATCTTATGAGTAATATTTCCCCAAAATACAATGAGGCCCATTTAAAGGAATATCTGAAATAAAAATAATCCTAATGATGGATCTAATGCACTCTGTATCAGACCCATTGTGTTCCTTTAAACCTTATGCAATAAATGCCTGATTAATAAATAATCCTGTTAAATGAATAAAACTCCAGTGTGCCAAATGGAGACACACAAAGCACTCATGATCAGACTTGTTATGGGAGAATGATAGATGAATAAATCTACTGTGCAATTAATTTATGACTGAACTATGATGAAGTCCCTGGGGCAATGCTAAATCTGTTAGAGGGATAGATTTATCATCTTCTTTCAAACAACTGCATTTCAGGAATTCAACAAAATACTGTTATCTTAGTCTCCTCATAATGGCGATATCTATTCATTTACATAAGGGAAGTCAGTTCCTTATCTGCAGTCAGAACTAAATAAATGTTTATTGTTACTGATACAAACCACAACCGGAGCCATCTATGGTGGAAACTGCCAATGCTGAGAGCTTTCCTTATCTGCTCCTGTTTCTTCTTCAAATTTGATCAAAGTTGCCTAATTTTTAGGTAGTTTGGTGTGAATGATTTTACTTTTTAGAAGACTGTAAAACCAATAAAAACAAGCCACAGGCTATTTTGAAACAACCTGTACTTCTGTATCGCATGTTTCCACTTTGCTTAGGACACCACACATTGGGGAACCAGGGGTACAGATCCTCCGAGACTGGTAGAGTATCAGAGTGGTGCTGCCTGTTTTAATTTCAAAAGACAGCCTGCCATGTTTTAGTCCTATTGTACTTTTAGATGGGCACTTTTTGATATGAAAAATAAAAAATAGGCCGCCTGGGTGGCTCAGTGGGTTAAAGCCTCTGCTTTCGGCTCAGGTCATGATCTCAGCGTCCTGGGATCGAGGCCCGCATCGGGCTCTCTGCTCAGCAGGGAGCCTGCTTCCTCCTCTCTCTGTCTCTCTGCCTGCCTCTCTGCCTACTTGTAATCTCTCTCTCTGTGTCAAATAAATAAATAAAATCTTTAAAAAAAAAAAAGAAAAATAAAAATTATTTTGAGCTAATGGTTAGTTAATCTGAAGTTCAAGTCCTTAGATTCAGAGCACTGTGGCAAGGTTAAAAGAGACTTCAGGATCAATAAACAAAACAATGGTTAATGCAGTCTTTCTTTTGTTTTGGAGTAATAGAGCTGATATTTTAAATCCTGTCCTTTCATCAGCGTAAGGGGATTTAGGAGGTAAGAGCTGAATAAAAAGGTACATTTGTATAGTGATATTGAAAGACGTGGGCTTTTTAACTAGAGGTGTGTTTCTTGTTTTTGTTTTTGTTTTCCAGATAGAAAAACAAAGCATCTGTAGAGGTGAGGTAGAAGAGGATGGGTTTCCTTTAAAATTGAGGGAAGAAAGAATTTGCCTCATTGGGATGATATTTGAGGTCAGGTTCTGTTAATATTTTAAAATGTTTTCAAATAAACACAGACCTGGTTCTATGCAAATGAAACTAAAACATTAACCCCATTTAAATCTGGTTTGCTCTTTTCACAGTTAGTAGCTAGGCCTCATAACTTTTTTATTAACATAATATCTGTATGTAGCAAAACCTGTGTATTCTCCTGTTTCTGAGACTTAACAACAACTAAGTACTTCACTAATTCACGTATATATTGGGTTTCATTTATTTACACAATTATTCATGATCAATAGTAAGCATGTAGCATTTTTCCAAGGCCTTCTTTGATATCATCTTCGGTATAGATGAAGAAACAAAAATAAATAGAAGATACGGCGCTTGTAGAACTTATATTGAGATGGCATTAACATAGGAAATCATTCATTAGAACACTGCATCTGACATGTCACTCACTTATGAACTATCTTCATGAATTATTGATAATTACTCTGCTATCTTAAGATATTTTTCTTTTTTAATTGTGATCAAATGTATGAAAGCTTTACCTATTTAACCATTTTTAAGTATATAGCTTAGTGGCATTAAGTATATTCACATTATTGTACAACTATCACCACCATCCTTCTCCAGAACTTTTTCATCTTCCCAAACTGAATCTCCATGCCCATTAAATAGTAACTCCCCATTCTCCCTTTCCTTAAGTTCTTGGCAACCACTCTTCTACTCTCTATGAATTTGAGCGCTCTAGGTACCTCATATGAGTGGAATCTGACAATATTTGTCCTTTGGTAACTGCCTTGATTTCACTTAGCATAATTTCTTTAAGGTTCATTCATCTATGCTGTAATATGTGTCAGAATTGCATTTTCTTTGAAGGCTGAATATTATTCCAGTGTATGTATATACTGCATTTTGTTAATCTGTTCATCCATTGATGGACATTTGGTTTGTTTCCTCCTTTTGGCTATTATGAATAACACTGCTATGAATATGGGTGCACTAATATCTATTTGAGTTTCTGCTTTTATTTCTTTTGGGTATATAGCTAAAGGTAGACTTGCTGGATCATACAATAATTCTGTTTAATTTTTTGAGGAGCTACTGTACTATTTGCACCATTTTACATTCCCACCAGCAATGCACATGGGTTCCAGTTTCTTTCCACCCTCACCAATACTTGTTCTCTTCTGATTTTTTTGTTTTCTTTTTGTCTTTTTTTAAAAAAAATAATAGTCACTTCAGTGGGTGTGAAGTGCTATCTCATTGTGGTTTTGATTTGTATTTCTCTAATGATGAGTGGTATTAAGCATATTTTCATGTGCTTTTTGGCCATCTGTATATCTTCTTTTCAAAAATGTCTATTCAAATCCTTTGCTTATTTTTAAATCAGGTTATTATTATAATTATTTTTTGCTATTGTTGAGCTGTAGAAGTTCTTTATATATTCTGAATACTGATCCTTAGTTATATGATTTGCCACAAAAGGCAGTCTTCTGTTTCACTGATTTTTTTGTCAGTTTCTACCTTAATTACTATATGTTTATAGTTATATTTTGATTTCTAATCAAACACGTTCCTTGCTTATTCTTTTATTTAACAATTTTGTGGACTATTCTTATCCATTCTTCTAGGTGAACATTTGACTCTTTTAACTGAATAAAACAATGCAAGTTGTATATTAAAATATACCCAAGATTTGCCTTAATCATGGTTGCTAGGACAGAAATAGGGGCATGATTGTCGTGAAGGAAGAAGCTTTTACTCGCAGATCTCTAGAAACAAGAGGCAGAGCATGTCATGCAAGACCACATGGGGAAGCACCAGGGTGGACAAGAAGTGGAAGAAGAAAGGGAGAAGCATGGCCCAGAGCCTTTATTGGGGTTTTTATGGAAAGAATAGATGAGGCAGGGTATGTATGCTTAATAAGCTTAGTATTAGATAGTTTGAATAATTTTGGTGGTCTCTGGACTATAGGAGTGGTCCCTAGTTGTCAGGTACCTGGCCTTGAGATGACTGAGAGCAGGGGGAATATTGATTTGGTGTGTGAGAATTTGATAAAGGAGATGGTTGGGGATGTGGGCTCTAGTTTGGTTGGTTTGTATATTAAAGGCATTCTTGCTGGGAAGTTGTTTGCTCTCTCTAGGAATCAGTTATCTCCAGTTGAGGCATACTCTACAGAATTAAGTCTCAGGTGCCAGAGCCTCAAGAACACAAAAATAAAAAGAACATATTGTCAATTTTGATTGAGGTTGCATTGACTTATAGAGTAATTTGGTAATGAAATGACATCATTACAATATTGAATGCTTCCATCTAGAACATGGTCTATTTATTTAAGTGTTCTTTTACATTTTCAGTAGCATTATACATTTTTCTTCACATGAGTCTTGCGCACTTTTGTTAGATTTATCTTATAAATATCCTCATTTTCTTCGTTGCTGTTCCTTTTTGTGTATGGCTTCGTATACCATTAAACCTTTAGAGGATCCTACTCGATATGTGATTGTAGGGGAGGAAAAATATTTTCTCTACCTTTCTAAGTTCTTTTCGCTGGTCTATTCATGAAGTTGAAAGAAGACAGATTCACAAGAGAAAAACAAACTTAATTACATTCATATGGGAGCCCTGTAGAAAACAGGAGACCCAAGGGCAAGTTGGGCAATTGAGGCTTGTATGCCATCCTGACCTAAGGATTGGGATGGGGCCCAGGGCTTCAGAGGGGAGAAGGGTAATTCACAGGACAATAGGAAGAGAAAATATTTGGCAATTAGATTTTTGCCCTGCTATACAGATAGATCTTTCAGGTAAAAAGTTATCTCTGGTAATAGATTTTTTTGGGCCAGGCCCCCTATACAAATTCTTTTAGGTAGTTGAGGGAGACGTCAGAGTTTTTAAGTCTGCTGGGTCTCAGTTGCCTTCAGCACAACATAATCCACTTGCCAAAGTGGAATATTTTGGGGTCACATATTTTGCTCCCCCTCATAATCAATCATTTATTTTCCCAGCAAATATTTGTTAACTCCTTGTAAATTATGCATCAGAATCTAAGGTGCCCATTAGGCATCCCGCTTCCTGCGGACATTCTCTGTCCAGATCTGGGGGATCTGAGCACTCCTGTGGAGATGTTGCACATCAGGAGGCACAGACGGTGGAGCAGGTCTCAGAGAAGATGAGAACAGATGAGATCAAGAACACAGATAGGAGAGGGGAGAGGAGAAGCAAAAGAAGACACAGATCTGAAGTGAAGAACACAGAAGTTATGGGATGTGGGGCTCAGGGGCTTTAATATATTCAGTAACTTGAGAAGAAACAGTCATCTGCTGAAAACGAAGGGTCAGGGGCAAGTTTTAATGGAGGAGGATATTTATTGTGAGAAAAATAGAACGCTTGTTAGATTCCCCAGGGCCCAGTGTGAGTGTGATCACTGATCAAAGTGAATGTGATCTCGTGCCTTACACCAATAGCAGTCAGCAAGCCTAGTAGCAGGTGGGGAGAAAGGTTGGTGAGATTACTAGTTCTGAGGGATAGCACATTAGGATAACAGCACTGTTGAAACTAGAGAGTGCTTATGATTTGCTCAGGAAGAGCCTCACTTGCACAGTTTAAAAATGCAACTCAAAAGATAATCCTGGACACTTAAATAGCCCCACTCCTCATAACCAAGATGAAAATATTGCAAGGAACATTCCTTCATTCAGTTTCTGTGGAAAGAATGCTTGTGTTCAGTGCTGGACCTGTTTTCAAGGAGTTTATTTCTAAAAGATTTACTTTCTTGGACCATGTGTTAATATCATTTCTTTAAAGGTATATGTTATTCAAATATGTAATACCTTCTACAAGGATTCTAGTTATATGATTCCCCAGAGTAGGCAAATCACATTGATGCTGGTTGTACCAGGGAAATGCCATGAATTCCCAGATGCTTTTTAAATACAGATGAATTATAATGACAAAAGTAATGAGACTTTTTGAATGTCTCATTTTTTTTATCATGGCTTTATATAAATTCAGCATATGAATAATGCCTGAAGGTAAGTTAACATTGGAAAGAAGGATATACCATAATATAAAGTGCTTTAACATTTACAATATAAAGAGGCCATTTATTAAAGAAAATACCATTATATAATAATGAGGCTAATAATTTCATATGGAAATAATACTGTATTAATTTGATATATTCATACTAACAGTGAACATGATATTTTAAATTTTGCTGTCACATAATTATGCTCCTACTTTATGAAATGTTATACTGTCACCTAGAAAAACCCTTCTTTGAGTGTAGATCTGTGATCTGCAGCTTTAGATGGCAGATTGTAATGTGTCACTGAGGTATTTTTAAGTGAGGAGGTGGGAAAAACTCCTGGCTGAGTCATAAAGCTGAGGATTCTTTCTTCTCTCATTTTCTACCAGGAGCAAGGGTCTCTAGGGTAACACTGGCCTTTAGCAAAGAATTAAAACACCTTCCTAATTCTACAAGGCAAACTGGGTAATTGGATGTGATGTTAGGTTTGAGATGAGAAGATATTTGAAGGACCATGAGTCACAGTCTGTATAATTGTCGCTCTAAAAACGAAAAAACAAAACCAAAAGCAAAACATTCAAAGGGAAAGCGAGAGCCAGAAGGATCTGAGGACCAGATAATTCTGTGCTGGTCAGCAAAGAGCGTGGTTTCAACAAGGAAGGGCTGTTTGGTAGAGGCCTCAAAGCTCCTCCACTCAATGTGATACCTGTAGCGTTTCAGGAAGTTTGTTTCCCTAAGGAAAATGAATACATCTTTAAAGCAGCTAATTAAAAGTGAAAAAGCTGATAATGTCTCACAGTTTACTCCGGAGTGGCGATGAAACCAAAATACAAAGCTACGTCTTCCACTAAAGTTTGCTAACATTTCAGGAAGTAGGCTGAAGTGACAGTGGGTAACACGAAGAAGCAGGCGGATTTCTTGCCATGATACTTTCCAGCTGTCACACGCAGCGTGTTTTCTTAAACTGATATCAACTACTATTTATACACTTACAATTTCTGGTCAGATAAGGGTGGAAGGTTGTGGTACCCACGTATATAAAATAGTATAATAATGTTCTATTCTTTTTGGAACAAATTTGTTACCATGAAATGTCAGATGAGTCATTTTGCTCATGTCAGATATTTGAAAGTAATGGAAAGATGCCAACGTGGAAGCCCAGTAATTCATGCACTGGTGTAATGGAGCAAATGAAATGCAAAGCTCTTGTACAGGTCCAATTTCAGCACCAAACGCTTACCTGTCAGTCAGGAAAATTGTCCCTGAATAAAAATGAACCCCATCTGAGAGGCAAAGCATTTTAATATACATCACATTCTTTGACTCTATTGCGAGGTAGAAGCTGCATGGAAAGAAAGAGAATGCGGCTGAAAAGACATTTAGTAGCAACCCCCGAGCATGCTGAAAGTCTTGCTCGTGTTGCTGCCCACAAACGGGTTTTGGTGTGCCCTTTCTCTCCTGAACTATTGACAAACTCTTCCGGAATGCTCCCTTCTTCCCCCCCATATCTCTTATCTACACGGAAAGGTGGCTGATTGACTCCAGACAGGGTGAGAGATTTGGCCACTCAGGCTGTGGAGACCAAGTTTTAGAGAGGCAACTTTACTGCTGTCTGGGTATAGTTGGGGGATGTATTGACAGAAGGGACAATTAAAAATCTGTGTCGCCCAAATCGAAAGTCAGACATATCCTTGTAGAAATGATTATTATGGCCCAAAGTGACTGCCATTCTTTTTTAAAAGGCTTTCATTTTTGGAGTCGGTTCCCACTTTTCTTAGGAGCAAGCCTCTTACAGAAATGAGGTGTCCTAGTTTTTTGAGACCCAATTCCTTGTGGTTTTTAAAAAGCAAATGGAAAAGTTAAGAATTTGTGTGCTTCAGTGCCCACACACCCAGGGCTTCTTGAACCCTACCTCTAGGAGTCATGATTGGTTCTACCTTTGAAATGTCTGTTTTCCATTTCTGTGTTTTAAGACTCTTAGTGCTTATAGGAACCCAAGCAGCTATTGAAAACCAGTAATGACTAGTTCTTCTAAATGTTAATGATTGAGAATGAACTAGCAATCAGTGCTCAAAAATAAAATAAAATAAAATAAAGTGTGCTGTATTAGAAACAGTAATAATTAAATCAAGCCAAGGTGCCCTATACTTATGGCTGCACTAATGCTTGAAAAATTATGAGTACGGAGAAAATTTACATAAATCCTCTTTAAATAATGTATGTGAGAAAAAGGAAAGAAAGAAAACCATAGTCACAGGACTGAATTTATTTTAATCCCCTGGTTCAAGTGGCCCTAGAAATAATCATACTTGTATCAATCTATATTGCATGACTTTTGTAAGATGTGAAAATAGTGTTTTCCACTAAATTGTCACTTATTATTGTTCATTTAGGGCCACTAACATAGAAAAATTTCTCAGCTACAGTGTCAAAAGAATAGGGACAATTTGATGTTTTCTTTTGATGCTGTTTGTTGATATCTAGACCACTGTAGCTTGATTGCCTAACATTAAACCTATAATAACAGTGCAATCATAGCAGTATCATCATGAATGTTGTTACAATAGAAACAACATTTACACGGCTTCAGAATGGTAATTATCAAACTTTTTGTCATGAAGCGCTTATTTGCTAGCATTGATCTGCCCCGGTCAGTTGTTAGCTCTTCTCATCTGAGGTGTATTGATTGTATAATCAGTAGATAGAGGCTGTGGGCAGATGAAATTCAGTGTTGTGGGGCAAATTATCGGCTGCTTGCCTGTTGACCTGGACCCTGCTGGTTGTACCTTAGATGCTGGTGGGATTATTACTCATTTCAGTGACCCTACTTTACAACAGAGCACTCTGTATTATTATAAAAGATAAATGCCATCCTGCTTGCTGTGGTTGTGGTTGACTACACAAATGTCAGAATATAGCTAGTCTGAAAACTAGGCAGAACAAGCATGTTCCAGATGAGATTAGAAAGAGACATTCTCTAAGAATTTACCTTTTCTGGATTTGTCTCTCCATATGAATATACAGATCTTCCTGGACTTTTGATGGGGCTATGTCTCGATAAACCGATTTTAAATTCATAACATCCTGAGCTGAAAATGCATTTAATCCACGTGACCTAGCAAACATCATTGCTTAGCTTAGCCTACCTTAAACGTATTCACAGCCCTTACATTAGCCTGCAGTTTGACAAAATCACCTAACACAAAGCCTATTTTATAACAAAGTGTTGAAGATTTCATGTAATTTATTGAATACTGTACAAAAAGTGAGGAACAGAATGGGTGCCAGTGTATCAATTGCTTACCCTCGTGATCATGGGGCTCGGTGGCGGCTGTGGCCGCTGGCACTGCTGAGCATCACAAGAGGGTACCGGATATCACTAGCCTCAGGAAGGATCAAAATCCAAAATTTCAATGAAATGCAGATTGCTTTCACACCATTGTAAAGTCGAAAAATCATTAAGTTGCAGCATCGTAAGTAAGGGGCCATCTGTAGTGATAAAAAGCCTTATGTGTATCTAGCCAATGATAATAATGAGACCTTACATGTAGATTGTACTTTGTCATGTCCTAAAGGTTGAGATGGATAAGTTAATTTTCTTGTTTTATCAGTAAGAACACCGAGGCCTAGAGTAAACTAAGCATATGGGCTAAAATCACATGGTCATGATCACTAAGGTCAAATCACATAGTCAAATCACTAAGGGACATGGTCATGAGCTGCAGGGCTTGGAATTAAATCAATGTCCTCTGAATATAAGTCGAGTGTGTTATGTCCTGTTGTTCTGTCTTAATAAATTATCTAACCTGACCATTAAAAATGTGTGTACTCTGTTGGTGGGAATGCAAACTGGTGCAGCCACTCTGGAAAACAGTATGGAGATTCCTCAAAAAGTTGAAAATGGAGCTACCCTACGACCCAGCAATCGCACTACTGGGTATTTATCCTAAAGACACAAAGGTAGTGTTCCTCAGGGGCACGTGCACCCGAATGTTTATAGCAGCAATGTCCACAATAGCCAAACTATGGAAAGAACCTAGATGTCCATCAACAGATGAATGGATAAAGAAGATGTGGTATATATATACAATGGAATATTATGCAGCTATCAAAAGAAACGAAATCTTGCCATTCGCAACGACATGGATGGAACTGGAGGGTATTATGCTGAGCGAAATAAGTCAATCAGAGAAAGACAATTATCATATGATCTCTCTGATATGAGGAACTTGAGGGGCAGGGTGGGGGGTTGTGGGGGGTAGGGAGGGAAAAATAATGAAACAAGATGGGATGGGGAAGGAGACAAACCATAAGAGACTTCTAATCTCATAAAACAAACTGAGGGTTACTGGGGGGTGGGAGGGTAGGGATAGGGTGGATGGGTTATGGACATTGGGGAGGGTTTGTGCTTTGGTGAATGCTGTGAAAGATGTAAGCCTGATGATTCACAGACCTGTACCCCTTGGGCAAATAATAAAAAAAAAATTAAAAAAAAATGTGTGTACTGAAAGATCTAATGTTTCATTCAGCTTCATTTTAAAAAAAAGGCCTTGATGTTATTTAAATAAATTATTGCATTGGGTAACTTTTGAGACTATCTGAGCCACTAAATATTTATAGCATTCCAAAGGCTAGGGTCTAATAGGGGATTTATATTTTAAAAGATAAAGTCATTTCATATGAGGAGTAATGTGAATTCTATAGCTGGTGGCTGCTTAAAACCTAGATGTTTCTAGTAGAATGTTTTGCTTATGGGGGGAAATTCTTCAGGGTTATTTCTTTTGCCATTTCTTACCTTCCTTAGTCTGGCTTCTCTTGCATTTTGGAATCATTCTACCTTCACAGGTAACTGCAATGGGGCATTAAGTTGTGATGCCTGGACTGGGCCTTTTCTAACACTATACAAAAGTTGATTTTGATATTCAAGTCACCCTACACATGTTTTTTTTAAAACTTTACGGTGTTCCTAATGGCATATTCACATCTTTCTCTGAAAAGAAAAGGTGTTAAAGGGTATACTTTATTAACAGTGCAATGCTTTAAAAATATTAACGTTTTGGAACTGATAATTGTATTCTCCAATTAGTAATGCAGACTAAGGGACATTCACACATAGTTCTACTTCTCTAAGTATTCTTGATTGTGCCTAGTAACTAGCTGTTTCATTCTTTCTTGTTGCCAACTACTAGAACAGTGTATTCTAAAGGTCAGTGGTTACCTACTTATTGTATATTAAAGACATACTCACAGCAAGTAGTCCCCTAAGCAAGTCCAGCAGTACCACATTCCCATTTGGTCTTGAATCTTGCAGCTGTTGAATCATGATTGAGCAATGATTGTTTTCCTTCCTGAAAACTATTTTACATTCCTAGTTTTAAATTAACCAAATGACTGATCTCTTGCTTAAAATATTTCGGAAGACAATGGGTGAAGGATATGAAAGTCACATGCGGAAGTAACCTGGATTTGAGATATTTAGCACTTTATATCCCTGTGAGGATCAAATAAACTAGCTGTTTGCATATTTCTTTCAGTCCTTTACCTCTTACCTAAACTAAGGGAGGCATCAGATATAGTGGTCGATGAACAAGACACACACAGTCCCCATTCTTTAAAGCTTGGATAAGAAGGCAGTGAGACAGACATTAGACAACTAATTATATAATTAATTGTTTAATGCAATTTTTCATCATAATATTGAATGCCTAAACAAACTTCAAGACACTAGAGGTTTTTCTAATAAGAAATCAGATCAATTTTATGGTCTTCCAGGACAGGGACTTTTGATAATCAATCTTTAAAACTTGATTTCACTTTATAAAAAATGTACATATTTAAGTATAATTTTTTTTTATTCTTTGCCCCAGGGGTACAGGTCTGTGAATCATCAGGTTTACATCTTTCACAGCATTCACCAAAGCACAAACCCTCCCCGATGTCCATAACCCATCCACCCTATCCCTACCCTCCCACCCCCCAGTAACCCTCAGTTTGTTTTGTGAGATTAGGAGTCTCTTATGGTTTGTCTCCTTCCCCATCCCATCTTGTTTCATTATTTTTCCCTCCCTACCCCCCACGACCCCCCCACCCTGACTCTCAAGTTCCTCATATCAGAGAAATATGATAATTGTCTTTCTCTGATTGACTTATTTCGCTCAGCATAATACCCCCCAGTTCCATCCACGTCCTTGCAAACGGCAAGATTTTGTTTTTGATAGCTGCATCGTATTCCATTGTATATATATACCACATCTTCTTTATCCATTCATCTGTTGATGGACATCTAGGTTCTTTCCATAGTTTGGCTATTGTGGACATTGCTGCTATAAACATTTGGGTGCATGTGCCCCTGAGGATCACTACCTTTGTGTCTTTAGGATAAATACCCAGTAGTGCGATTGCTGGGTCGTAGGGTAGCTCCATTTTCAACTTTTTGAGGAATCTCCATACTGTTTTCCAGAGTGGCTGCACCAGTTTGCATTCCCACCAACAGTGTAGGAGGGTTCCCCTTTCTCCGCAACCTCGCCAACATCTGTCATTTCCTGACTTGTTGATTTTAGCCATTCTGACTGGTGTAAGGTGGTATCTCGCTGTGGTTTTGATTTGTATTTCTCTGATGCCGAGTGATGTTGAGCACTTTCTCATGTGTCTGTTGGCCATTTGGATGTCTTCTTTGGAGAAATGTCTGTTCATGTCTTCTGCCCATTTCTTGACTGGGTTATTTGTTTTATGGGTGTTGAGTTTGAGAAGCTCTTTATAGATTTTGGATACTAGCCCTTTATCTGATATGTCATTTGCAAATATCTTCTCCCATTCTGTCAGTTGTCTTTTGGTTTTGTTGACTGTTTCCTTTGCTGTGCAAAAGCTTTTAATCTTGATGAAGTCCCAATAGTTCATTTTTGCCCTTGCTTCCCTTGCCTTTGGTGACGTTCTTAGGAAGAAGTTGCTGCGGTTAAGGTCGAAGAGGTTGCTGCCTGTGTTCTCCTCAAGGATTCTGATGGATTCCTTTCTCACATTGAGGTCTTTTATCCATTTTGAGTCTATTTTTGTGTGTGGTGTAAGGAAATGATCCAGTTTCATTTTTCTGCATGTGGCTGACCAGTTTTTCCAATACCATTTGTTGAAGAGACTGTCTTTTTCCCACTGGACATTCTTTCCTGCTTTTTAAGTATAATTTTGATGTTTAAGTGTATTTTAATGAGTTTGGACAAGTTACAACTATGCCCATATGTAAGTATATATCTCAGTTTATGTACATCTAAGTATATATGTGCATATATATTAAATGTATACATATGTGTAGGTGTTTACATATATACATGTATGTATATATATATATGGGTATACACACATATACCCACACATCCATAGTCATCGCTTCATCAGGATTTAGGATATTTAGGGGTGCCTGACATCATGGCTCAGTGGCTTGAGCATCTGCCTTTGGCTCGGGTCATGAGGCCAGGGTCCTGGGATCGAGTCCCACATTGGGCTCCTTGCTTTGCTGAGCAGGAGCCTGTTTCTTCCTCTGCCTGCTGCTCCCCCTGCTTGTGCTTTCTCTCTCTCACTCTCTCTCTCTGACAAATAAATAAAACTGCTTGTGCTTTCTCTCTCTCTTTCTCTCTGACAAATAAATAAAATCTTTAAAAAAAAAAGATTTAGGATATTTATATCACCCAAAAAGTGTACCTTTGAGCTCTTTCCCAGTACAACCCACAGTCTTCCCCAGGACATTGGATTTGTCTTTCCTAGAGTTTTAGATAAATGATATTGTACAACATATTGTTCCTGAGATTCACACATATTTTTGTGCATGTCAGTGTTTTCCTTATTATTGCTTATTAGTATTCTAGATTAGTGTTCTATTTTATGTAGTATGTGTGTGTATATATATATATACACATATACATATATAATATACACATATTTATAATATATTTATATATACAATATATAATATCATATATTATATATAATAATTTATTATATAATATATAGTATATTAATAATATATAGTATATATTATATATAAAGATATATATAAAGATATATTATATACACACATATATATATAATATACACATATATAATGTACATATATATATAAAATAGTTTGTTTATTCACTTATCTGTTGATTGACATTTGAGGATTTTTTCCAGGTTAGAACAATTATGGTGGGCGCGTGGGTGGCTCAGTGGGTTAAAGCCTCTGCCTTCGACTCAGGTCATGATCTCAAGGTTCTGGGATCGAGGCCCGCATCAGACTCCCTGCTCAGCGGGGAGCCTGCTTCCTCCTCTCTCTCTGCCTGCCTCTCTGCCTGCTTGTGATCTCTCTCTCTCTGTCAAGTAAATAGATAAAATCTTTAAAAAAAAAAAAGAACAATTATGGATATATGTACTCTAAATGTTAATGTGGAAGTCTTTGCATGGATGGGGCTTTGATTTTTCTTGAGAATTTAGGAAGTGGAATCACTGGATGGATAAGATGGGAAGCGAATATTTAACTTCATAAAAAATTGTGAAATTGTTTTCCAAAATGGTTTTCTCTCTTTACATTGTCACCATTGAGGGTTCCAGCTGCTCTAGGTCTTTGTCAACACTCAGTATGGGGAAGTGTAGTGGTGTTACTGTGGCCAGAAGTGGAGATGGGAAAAAGTAGACTACAATCTCCCCTCTTCTCCTTGTGAAAATAATCTTAACATACTATTTTCATTCCTCTGCTCACCCAGGGAATAGCATATAGAGACCCAGAAGCTATGCCTTGTTCTGATGAAGATAAGGAGTTTTGCTAAGCAGTTGGTAGACGAAGAGGAAATAAAGAGAGAGAAAGAGAGAGCAGACAGGGAGAGGGTGGTATGGAGGTAGGCCAGGGTTATATTGTGAAGATTTGGGTATTGCTGTTATATTGTTGAACATCAAAGTTAAATGAGGTTATTTTTAATAAGGAGGGACTGTGTCAACATCAGGATTATGTTTTAGAAAGATGATCAGGATGAACATATGGTTGGTTGTATGTGTACAGTCAGGGGGAGGGGTATGGTAGTCTTCATGGCTCTAAGCCCATGCCTTTTTTACCCCCTTCTCTCTATTCCTTAGAAATTCCACTAGCCTATTGACTGCATCCATCATCTTTGGGTTAATGACTTAGGAAGCTACAGGCCTCCTCTCTTACTTTATTCTATATATTCCCAGTCACCTTCTGGCATAATCTCTTGGATGCTCTAACTTTACTTTAAACCCAGTGTATCAAAAAGGAAAACATCCAAAGTAACCATTTTTGTTCACCCTCAGTCAAATCTGTTTCCTTCACTGTTCTTCCAGTGCCTAAGCAAGAAATCTTGGAATTGTCTTGACTTTTCTTTCTTATCTTTACTATTCATGAAGTTTGGTATTTTATTTTTCTTTTAAGAGTGTCTCTTGGATTTGGTTCTTTCATATCTCATGTCCACATTTTTATCACCATAACTGGCATTTCTGTACTGATCTCCTACTTTGGTTTTTCTTCTTCACCAATCACTCCTCTGAATCCTTCCCCCTCCTGCCAGATAAATCGGACATCGCATTTACTTCCTGTCACTCTTTTGAAAGGAAAAGAATCTAGCCCTTGCTGAGGACACTCTGATGGTCACTTGCACATTATTTCATTTAATTCTATGAAGTAAGCCTCATTAACCTCATTTTGTAGTCAACAGAAACTAAGCTCCCAACAGTAATAGAACTGGAATTTGTGCCTTGTTCTAATTCCAGAACCCATACCTTCCTTCTGCTCCCCTCTGCAAAAACCTACAGTGGGTCCCTTTAGTCAGCAACTTTAAGTTCCAACGTTTCTGGTCTTCAAAGCCCTACAAAATCTTCTCCCTTCCCTCTGATCATATCCCCCACCTTCATCCTACTCCTCAAGCTCAGCTCTTATATTTTGCAGTCTTCTAAAATCAGTTCTGTCACTTCAGGTCAGGTCTGCTCTCACAAAGATGGAAGCTCCGCCTGCTGTTTTGCCAGTGACTTTTCACATAACCTTAGAAATGATTTTTTCTTTATCTTTATTTAAAGATTTTGTTTATTTGAGAGAGAGAGAGAGAGAGAGAGAGAGAGCACAAGCAGGGTAAGGGGCAGAGGGAGAAGTAGGCTCCCTGCTGAGCAAGGAGCCCGATTCGGGGCTCAATCGTGGGACTGCAGGATCATGACCTGAGCAGAAAGCTGATGTTTAACAAACTGAGCCAGCCACCCAGGCACCCCTGAGAAATGTTTCTCAAATAACATTTCTCCCCTGGATTCATCTCATTTTTGCCCAGACAACATTTAGACAACGTCATCCATCTCTGATTCTCACACTGTCCCAAACTGAAGTTGGTCCAAACAATTGTAAATCCGCACTAACCTTTATATTAGGGGATAAATTTGAGAAGAGTAAATACAGAACATAAAGAGACACATTCTTTTTTTTTAAATTTTAAAATAGATTTTATTTATTTGTTAGAGAGAGAGAGAGAGAGCACAAGCAGGGGGAGGGGCAGAGGGAAAAGCAGACTCCCTGCTGAGCCTGATGTGGGACTTGATCCCAGAACCCTGGGATAGTGACCTGAGCTGAAGGCAGATGCTTAAACAACTGAGCCACCCATGCATCCCAAGAGACACATTTCTAAAAAAACCCCCAGAATTTAGCCCAGGTTTTCATTTTGGGAAATTAATAGGAAAAAAAGTATTAGTCACAGGATAAAGATTTAAAGATTAAAAGAAACGTTTATTTTACAGCAAAAATTAAGAAAAACAGAGATCGTGGGGTGCCTGGGTGGCTCAGTGGGTTAAGCCTCTGCCTTTGACTCAGGTCATGATCTCAGGGTCCTGGGATTGAGCCCTGCATTGGGCTCTCTGCTCAGCAGGGAGCCTGCTTCCCCCTCTCCCTCTGGCTAGTCTCTCTGCCTACTTGTGATCTCTCTCCCTGTCAAATAAATAAATAAAAATATTAAAAAAAAAGAAGAAAAGAAAAACAGAGATCATTGTCATCGTTCAAATTCCTGTCAAATTTCTGTCTTCCTCAATAGGCTATGTGTGTAGGTACTACTATTGGCCTGAGTATGGCAGGAATCAGCTATACCATAGAGTGTCAGTGGGAGTGGAGTATTCCAAAGAGAAACAGAAAGGGAAAAGTAAACTTGTTTTCCTGTTTCGTAGTCAACATTGGTTCCCAGCAAGCAATAGAAAAAAGAAAGTTTGTGGAGAAAAGAAAGTTGGCCTATAACACCTTATTACACTTTCCTAATACCTTGTTCTTATCTTTGGGTAAACTCACTGCCAGAAGTCCTGGAGATTCCTGCATGTTTTAAATTAAGAATTTCAGATTTCTGAGCAACAATTCTTGGACTGCACAGACAGCGTTGTTTAATTAGAAACTCAGGTACGCATATTAAAAAGGAAGACATTTGGGTTAAGTGAGAGGTGAAGGCTGAAGAGAAGAAAAAGTGAGATTGAGCATCCTTAAGGAACTATCTTTGCATGAGCAAGTTTTTAGAGAGCCTCCCAAGAATTGGGCAGGAATCTTTAGAGCACTCATTATGGATGCTGGACAAAAGAGCTACTTTACAGAGAGACGTACAGTGACAGCAAAAATCCTTGCAATGAACCATTTTCCTCTTCTCACAAATGTAAGATCCTTGAAGGCTGGGACTGTGTCTTTTTTGTTTTTCTTAGTACCTAGACACTTGGCATGTCATAGGCCCACAGAATGGCCAAACAGGATGGTGAATAAGACAGACAAGGATTTAAATCCCTGCTCTTTACCACCTCACACCAGTCAGAATAGCTAAAATTAACAATTCAAGAAAAGGTGTTGGTGAAGGTGTGGAGAAAGGGGAACTCTCTTGCACTGTTAGTGGGAATGCAAACTGGTGCAGCCACTCTGGAGAACAGTATGGAGGTTCCTTAAAATTTTGAACATAAAACTACCCTACGACCCAGCAATTTCATTACCAGGTAGTTAGCCAAAGATACAAAAATACAGATTCGAAGGGATACTTGCACCCTGATGTTTATAGAAGCATTATCTACAATAGCTAAACTATGGAGAGAGCCCAAATGTCCATCGACTGATGAATGGATAAAGAAGACGTGGTATATATATTTCTCAGCCATCAAAAACCCCAAAGTCTTGCCATTTGCAACAACATGGATGGAACTAGAGTGTATTATGGTAAGTGAAATAAGTTAGTCAGAGAAAGACAAATACCATATGATCTCACTCATATGTGGAATTTAAAGAAGAAAACACATGAACATATGGGAAGGGGGAAGAGAAAAAAAGGAGAGAGGGAAACAAGCCATAAGTAACTCTTAATGATAGAGAACCAGCTGAGGGTTGATAGAGAGAGGGGGGCTGGGTGTTATATGTGAGTGATGAATTCTTGAATGTACTACAGAAACCAATATTGCACTGTATGTTAAGTACCTAAAATTTAAATTGAAAAAAAAATCCCTGCTCTAATTAGACAGATTTGTTTTTATTATTTATTTATTTATTTATTTATAATTCTTTATTTAAATTTAATTTAGTTAACATATAGTGTATTATTAGTTTCAGGAGTAGAATTTAGTGATTCATCAGTTACATATAACACCCAGTGCTCATTACATCAAGTGCCCTCCTTAATGCCCACTACCCAGTTATCCCTTCCCTCCAACCACTTCCCCTCCAGAAACCCTCAGTTTGTTTCCTAGAGTTCAACATCTCTTACAGTTTGCTCCTCCCTCTATTTGCATCTTATTTTATTTTTCCCTTCCTTCCCCTATGTTCATCTGTTTTGTGTTACCTGTTATTTAATTACCTTATGCCTCAATTTCCTTATCTATAAAATGGAGATAATTATACTGCCTTATCTCATAGAGTTGTTGTGAGGGTTAAAAGAGCTAATGGTGATAAAGAATTTAGCAATATGCTTGGCACATAAATTATCAATAAAAAGAGCTTTTATTATTTTTATTGGTAGTTTATAAAATGGTTTGTTAAGCTGACCTCAGTTAATTGTTTAAAGTATCCTCAGTGATGTTTAAATTTTACTTGAATATTTTATAAAATAGAACCTCAGCCAATGAGATTACGGATCACTCCTTACCCTATTGCCTGTAAGATAAGATAAAAGTAATGGCGTAGTTTTAGTTGTGAACCGTTAAAATGTACCAGAGGACCTGGGATATTGCCTTCTATTCATCCTATATAAGTAATGTTGGCCCACTCTGAAATCATTTTTATCCCCAAATGGAAGTTTGTTATAAAGACAAGTCCTACCTATAGAAACACTGTTTCACTGACAATTTACAGATAATATTAAATGCTAAGTTGTTGAGTAGAATGCTGAAGTGTGGGACACTATATAAAATTAACCCAATACTGTTCATTGTGAGGTACTTATGGAACTCAACAACAACTTTTAGAATTAAAATTCTAAATTCTAAAGTCAGTCAATATTGATGTCTGCTCTACATAGAGCATAGTATTCAGTTCTATAAGGCAATAGAAGATAAGCAAGATGGAGTTTCTTCCCTAGAGCTCCTTGTGGTCTAAAGTAGAAAATTGAGTACCTGCATGAAATGACAAAAAATGGTGAAAAGGCTTGTTGATTCAACCAAAGCAGTTTTAGTGCCCAGCTTTTTTAAAGGAGAGCTCATTACATCTCTTATAAACCAGTCAGGTTAATTTTGATACCTTTAACAATTCTGTGCTAAATGAAATCATCAAACAATCAATTAGTCACCACATAGGAGAGCACGAAGCACTGAGTAGTTACTATCTTGGCTTTGCAAAGAGCAAATTGTACCAAATCAATCTAATTTCCTTCTTTGAGAGATTGGTAGTTTATACAGAGATTTAGGAAGCAGGATATGTTATTTATCTGAACTTCAGAAAGGATTTTGATGCAGTCACACATGACATTTTAGCACTAACTCAAAGAATGTGGTCCAATCCAGACCGTACTCCTGTAGGAAGGGGCCCACTACTCTGACAAGTCACGACTGAAAATGGTTACTTAGGGCTAGGTGTCAACAATGAATCTTATTCTTTTTTTTTTTTAAGTTCTTATTTATTTGAGAGAGAGAGAGAATGTGTGTGTGTGTGCAAGCAGGGGGAGTGGTAGGTGGAGAAGGAGAGAGAGAATCTCAAGCAGACACCACACTGAGCATGGAGCCCAAGGCAGGGCTTGATCTCATGACCCTGAGATCATGACCTGAGCCAAAATCATACAGACTGAGCCACCCAAGTGCCCCAACAGTGAATCTTGTTCTATAAATGCATATCCTAATGCTGGAGTAACTCTGAGTGTCTATCTGTGTCATGGATAAATAATTGAAAATAAACTCAAATGTTGGCTGATGAAAGCCATGAATAGGAGGACTCGGGAAGATTGTTACAGTATAAATGAAATGGTCTTAAACTATAAAAATGATGGGGTACCTGGGTGGCTCAGTGGGTTAAGCCTCTGCCCTCGGCTCAGGTCATGATCCCAGGGTCCTGGGTTTGAGCCCTGCATCGGGCTCTCTGCTCAGCGGAGTGCCTGCTTCCCCCTCTCTCTCTGCCTGCCTCTCTGCCTACTTGTGATCTCTCTCTCTGTCAAATAAATAAATAAAAATCTTTTTAAAAAACCATAAAAATGAACCATTTTATACTCTGCGAAGGGCAGTGGGACCAAGTTCATAACAACATTCTGTTGTGATCATAAACAATACCAAAGATAGGTACAAGGTGGAAGCATCTCGGTCATAAATATGACAAAGAAAGACTTGGTGGCCAATAATGGAACCTGATCCATGTATTGCTGAGCAATTCTGTGTTATTCTTTATAAGCAACACATAATTTTAGAGTGTGTAAAAAGGAATATGATTTATAAGTAGGAGAAGCCCAGAAGTCATTACTCTGCAGTAGTCCATTTTAATCACAACTCTCAGTCTACTCTAATCTTATACTGCAGAGAAGCTAGAGGGCCCAGAGAAAAACCTAAATATGTATGGTGATGGATGGCTGTCTTTAAAGTTCAGACTAGAGAAGAGTGGCCACTCTTCAAATTGTACAGATGTATCATTTCATCTCATAGTCATTTTTTGAGTAGCAGATAGATGTCAGATTGTTAGGATTTGTCAGGTCAGTTTATGGAGCAATTGTTTTGTTTCCCTTTTCACAGGGGAGAATATAAAACAAGCTTAAATGTAACAAGATTTTGGTTAGGTAAAGGAAGAACTCTTTTCCTGTTGAGGTCATTAAACACTAAAACATGTCATCAAGGTGTTTCTGAAATATTTTTTTTTGAAAACTGAAAACAGAATAGACAGCCTTCTGTGTAGGGTGGCGTAGGTGTTGAAGGCTCTGGTTTAGTTCAGTGGTACCAAAATCTGCCAGTGTCAGGATCGCTTGGTTAGAATTTTTTGTAAAATAGCTTTCTTAAAGTATAACTGACCTACTATAAATTGGATGTATTTCAAGTATATAACTGGGTAAGTATATACCCATGATATTGTCACCACACTCAAGATAATGAACCTATTCATGATCCCCAAGAGTCTACCCAGGGTCCCTTGTAGTTCTTCCTCCCATCCCTTTCTAAACAAACATTATATGTTCTCTGACACTAGAAAATTGCATTTTCTCAAATTTTATGTAAATAGAATCAAATGAGTTTTATTCTTTTTCATTTGGCTTCTTTCACTTAGCATATTGGTTTTGAGCTTTACCCATGTTGTAATATGTTTCAATAGTTCATTCCTCTTTTTATTGTTGAGTAGTGTCCCACTGTATGGAGATATACAGTTTGTTTATCTGTTTATCTATTGACGGACATGTGGTTGTTTCCAGGTTTTGCTTATTACAAATAAAGCTGTTGTGAACATTTATGCACACGCTTTTGTATAGACATACACTCTCATTTTTCTATGGTGAATACTTAAAAGTAGAATGGTTGGATCATTATGGTAGGTGTATGTTTAACTTTTGGGGAAACTAACAAATTATTTTCCAAAGTGGTGGTTCCATTTTACATTACCATCAGCACTTGTGGGAGAGTTCTGCTGATACTTGATATGATGAGCCTCTTTAGTGTTAGACATTCGAATAGGTATATTTTTAAGTAAACTTTACTGTTTTAAAGTAAACCTCCCTAGTGACTAAAGATGTTGAGCATCTTTTCATGCTCTTATTTGTCATCTATGTATCTTCTTTGGAGAAGTGTCTGTTCAGTTTTTTTGCCCACTTTTTAATTTGGGCTTTTATTAATGAGTTTTGAGAGTTGTCCTTTAGCAGATACATGATTTGCAGATATCTTCCCCCAATCTGTAGTTTGCCTTTTCATTCTCTTAACAATGTCTCTCAAAGAAAGATGTTTTTCTTTTTCTTTTTTTTTTAAAGATTTTATTTATTTATTTGGCAGAGAGAGAGAGAGAGATCACAAGTAGGCAAGATCACAAGTAGGCAGAGAGGCAGGGAGTGGGGAGGAAGCAGGCTCCCCGCTGAGCAGAGAGCCCGATGTGGGGCTTGATCCCAGGACCCTGAGATCATGACCTGAGCCGAAGGCAGAGGCTTTAACCCACTGAGCCACTCAGGCTCTGGTAACTTTTGGAAAGTTACCAAGAAAGATGTTTTTCATTTTGATGAGGTCCAATTCATCTTTTTGGGGATACTTGGTCTCTCTCTCTCTCTCTCTTTTTTTTTTTTTTTTATGGATCATGCTTTTTGTTCATGTCTAGAAACTCTTTGCCTAACTCAAGGTCACAAATGTTTTCTCTTGTGTTTTCTCAGAGAAGTTTTATTGTTTGAGTTTTAGAGTTAGGTCTATGGTGCATTTTGAATAATTTTTTGGTATATGGTGCAAGGTATGGATCAATCTTCTTATTTTATATACAGCTATCTAGTTGTCCTTGCATTATTTGTTGAAAAGACTATACTTTTTCCACTGAATTGTCATTAAACCTGTGTCAAAAATCAGTTGTCCATATATGTGTGGATCTATTTCTGGATTTCCAGTTCAGTCCCATTGGTCTACTTGTTAAAAGGTATTCTGAGACCCAATTTTCAATGGGTGTGTGTTGGAGGGATTCCTGCCATACCACCAAGCAATGCTCAGGAGGCCAGCTGGGTGTACTATAATGCCCCTCAGTTCTGACACTATTTACCTGGTTTCCACAAGCTGAGGGCTCAGTTCCCCAAGGCCGCCCTCCACTTCAGATGCTAGTTGCAAGCCAAGATTGTTACCTTCTGACTGACTGGCTAGAAATCAGAAGTCCCCACAACCCTTTCCTTGGGTTCAATTAATTTGTTAAAATGGCTTATAGAACCCAGGAAGTCCCTTTACTCTTTGGGTTAGTGGTTTATTATAAAAGGATATGATGAAGGATAAAGATAAACATCCAGATGGAAGAGATGCACAAGGCAAGGTACGTGGATGGGCTTGGAGCTTCCATGCTCCCTGAGTGTGTCATTCTTCCCAAATCTCTACACCTTCACCAGCCTGGAAGATTTCTGAACCTGTCCTTTTGGGTTTTTATGGAGACTTCATTACACAGGCATTCTTGTTTTCAGTCTTTAGCCATTGGCGAATGATTCAGCCTCCAGCCCCTTTCCTCTTCCCAGAGGTGGAGGAATGGGATTGAAATTTCCAACCCCCCAGTCACGTTTTTGGTTCCCCTGGCAGTCAGCCCCCATCCTTAGGTGATTTAGGGGCATTCAAAAAATTACCTCATTAACATTACAAAGGATATCTTAATCCCTCTTCACTACCTTGGAGATTCCAAGGGTTTTAGAAGCTCTGTGCTAGAAACTGAGATGAAGATCAAATGTGTATTTCTTATTATAAATCATAATATCACACTTGTCCATCTTTACACTGAAACCATGCTATTTTGATTGCTTTATCATTACAGTAAGTCTTAAAATCAAGTAATCTTAGTCTTCCAACTTAGATCTTCTTTTCCAAAAATGTTTTGGTTATTCTAGGTCTTTTTAATTTCCATATCAATTTTAGAATCAGCTTGTTAATTTTTTTTGACTGGCAGGATTTTCTCTGAGATTGCATTGAATCAATAGATCAGTTTGGGGAGAATAGATATCTTAACAGCATTAAGTCTTCTAACCCATGAACGTGGTATATCTCTCCATTAATTTAAAATTTAAGTTTCTGTCAACAATATTTTGTGATTTTCAGTGTGCTGGTCTTGTGCATCTTTTGTCAGATTTATCTCTAAGAATTTCATATTTTTAAATGCTACTATAAAATTTAAAAATTTCCAATAGCTTGTTGCTAGTATGTAGAAATACAGTTGACTTTGTGTATTGACCTTGTATCCTGCAGCCTTACTAAGCTTATTATTAGTTCTATTAGCTTTTATTTTTTTGTAGATTCTATAGAATGTTCTACATAGACAATCATACTGTGTGGTAATAATGACAGTTATACTTATTCCTTTCCCATCTGGATATCTTTTATTTCTTTTTCTTGCTGTTCTGCCCTGACTAGAACCTCTACTGTAATGTTAAAAAGAAGTCATAACAGTGGATATATATGCTTGTGAGAGATATTGGGCTTATGACTTTTCTCTTAATGTTTGTCTGGTTTTTGTACCAGGGTAATATCCTCACAAAGTGAATTGGACAGTATTCTTCCTTTTCAATTTTCTGAAAGAATTTGAGAAGAATTGGTATTATTTTCTCCTTCACTGTTTGGTAGAATTCACCAGTGAAGCCAGCTGGGCCTACTGAATCTCGATCTGTGGGTGAGGTTAGAAATTTGTTTATAACCAGTTCCCTATCTGATTCTGTGGTGCATTCACTGATTGGATAAAATGTGATTTCTTAAAGTCCAATCCAATCATCAAGCAGTCAGGGAAGTGTCAGTTCTCAAGAGGCAACAGGGTCATGATAAGCCTGTGAGTTTCAGCTTTGAACTGGGTTTGTGTCATCACAGACTTGCGTCGCTGAACTCTGGAACTTTCACCCCCAGAAAATCTCATGCAGAAAAGTCTGTCAGAAGGTCATTCTGACAGAATCGTAAGAATTGTAACAAGTCTAAAATTTACTTGGTAATTAGGATCGTGCATATAGATTTCTTTCTATTTCATAGCCAGTAGGAAATTGAACATTTGCTCCAATCTGCCATGAAATCAAACTTTTTTTAGAGAAAGTTATATTTTTATAAGAAAAATATGTTGTCCCATGTTGCTGATTTGACCTTTGCTCTGATAAAGCTTGGAATGATTAAAATCCTTTTCAATAAATGTGAAATTTCTCTTGATAAAAGTCGGAGGTTGTTTATTACCTAATAAATTCAATTTAGTTGTGTTCTCTTCTGGAGAATAGCTTTCTGTCTAGGGGTGTCAATATTGCACTTCCCTAAGTGCCTGTTAATTGACTGGTTGATTTATCTGTACCATATTTGATGAACTGAGGTGTGACTGTTTTCATAAAGGTTCAACTTTCACACAGACTAGTTAACTATCTTTGTAACTAAGTTCTCATCCCAGGAAGTTGGTACTAATTTGTGAATAATAAGTTTCCATTGATTATATACTTACATACAAACATTTTGTTTGACCAAATATAGAATCCTCAAAAAAATTGAATGGCCATAATCCTTTGCAGTGAAATCTATAGTCATTAATATTCACTAGCCAGTGATATCACCACTTTATAGAGGAAACGTGGCTCTTTTTTTAAAGTTTTTATTTAAATTCCAGTTAGTTAACATACAGTGTAATATTAGTTTCAGTTGTACAATATATAGTGATTCAACACTTCCATACAATACCTAGTGCTCATCACAAGCAAGTACACTCCTTAATCCCCATCACCTATTTAACCCATCCCCTCACCACCCACCTCCTCTCTGGTAGCCATCAGTTTGTTCTCTATTGTTAAGAGTTTATTTCTCGGTTTTCCTCTCTCTTTTTCCCCCTTTGCTCATTTGTTTTGTTTCTTAAATTTGACAAATTAGTGAAATCATATGGTGTTTGTCTTAATCTGACTGACTTATTTCATGTAGCATGATGCTCTCTAGCTCCCTCTATGTTGTTGTAAATGTTAAGATCCCATTCTTTTTGATGGCTGAGTAATATCCCATTGTACATATATGTACACCACATCTTCTTTATCCATTCATCAGTCAATGGACACTTGAGCCGTTTCCGTAATTTAGCTGTTGAGATAATGCTGCTATTAACATCAAGATGCATGTATGCCTTTTGATTAGTATTTTTGTATTCTTTGGGTATCTGGGTTCTTTTTTAATCCTAATTTATGCTCCAGTAAGAAGTGGAAACATGATATTATTTGGTATGTGGTGTCTAAATGTATATATTATAATCCCTCAATAGTTTTTAACCCTTTTTATTCCATGGCCCCCTTTGATATCAGATGATACTTATGTATCTTTCTCAAAATAATGTTGCAAATGTATTTATAAAATTATAGGAATACAAAAGAAACCAATTACATTGAAATACAGTTATCAAAATATGTTTAAAACACAATCATGATATAGTAATATATGTGCTTCCTTATTAATGCAATAAAATAATAAGATCTAGTTGCAGCTCTAATAACTATTGTAATTTTTCATTAAGAATGAGTTACTAGGGCGCCTGGGTGGCTCAGTGGGTTAAAGCCGCTGCCTTCGGCTCAGGTCATGATCCCAGGGTCCTGGGATCGAGGCCCACATCGGGCTCTCTGCTCGTCAGGGAGCCTGCTTCCTCCTCTCTCCTCTCTCTCTGCCTGCCTCTCTGCCTACTTGTAATCTCTCTCTCTGTGTCAAATGAATAAATAAAATCTTTAAAAAAAAAAAAAAAAAAAAAAAGAATGAGTTACTAAATGGCATTTTGAAATAACAGCAACAACTATAATGTCGTATGAAAATATCATTGTTCACAGCCTGCATTTGTAATTGAAGGAAATGCTAAATTTTAGTTAGTTGGTAAAAAAATGGATATTTTTTCCTTCCAGGTTCATAGACCCCCCTGATTTCCCTCCATGAATCTTAAGAACCCCTGATTACTTTCTGTTCATTTTTAATGAAAACTTAGTTTCATCAAGTTGTGCAAAAAATAAATCATGAAGGAATATGGGAGAAAAAATGAAGGTCCGGTATCCTCGTGGAATTTGTTGAAAGGCTTTCTTCAACATTTTGATATACATTTTTTTACGTTCCATTACTTCCTGCTGGAATTAGCATTGTCCTTTTCAATGAACCACTAATGAACAGCCTGACAAGTATGGCTTAATCATAAAGCACTTTTAATCTGTGAAGCCTATTTAGAATGTTAGCATAAAATAGAAATAAAATGATATGAAGGAGAGAATTATATACCATAATGAAATCTCAGCTCAGAAGAACTTAATGGCAGCAAGCTTGGGACCCTTAAAATCAGAAGTCCTTTGGGACTGAGTTTTAGAAACTTACTTGTTGAAGGCTCTGGGTGGTGAGGTGGTGGTGAGAAAGGATATAAGAAAACAAAAAGAAGGAACAGATAAAGTCATGTTTTCAAAATATGGGGTTCAGAAGAATTGCATCCTATTACAGATGTTCAGTACATATGCCAAACCTTGTATTTGCAAGTTGCTAACTGGCATTGCATGATTAGATTGAGTAATTGCGCATGTCGGTAAAAAGCCATAATTACCAAGAAAAAATGTATGCATTTTGTCTGGGTAGGGTTCACCCATTTAGCATGATTTTTAAATTTTGATCAGCTAAAAGTCTGCTAGCAATGTAGAGAGTAAAGTTCTATTTTTTCTGTGGATCCTTACCCATGTGGGTTCCTGACCATTGTTTACTAAACAGTTAGCTTTTAAATATGAAATAGAAAACACTTAAAACTGGTGAGAACGACGTAGCTATGACAAGCTTTGGGACTTTGTTGGAAATTTCTGCTTTTCTCCATTTCTCCAACATTGTGACAATAACTCATAGTTTATTTACAAATGGAAAGTAATACTGCATAATACCTGGCAGCTTTCAAAGCTAGATTATATCTGTTCTTGTGTGAAGGGCTCCAATAAAACTATTGTAAAATATTTTCTTCTGACCATCTGGCAGTTCTTTGGAACCCATCTCTCTCAACCTTTATAGCTACTGCACTAGTTACAGCTAATCCTTTCAATGAATGAGCTGGAAAATGTAGGTACATCAATATCATATCCTTTTAGAGCCCATTTAATCCATGCCCTATTATTATTTCGTTTAATAGGGCCATTATCTTCTGTGGAAATGAAAAGTAATTTGTCAGAATCATTTCTAAAAATTTAAAGATCAATCTATGTAAAATTTTTTAAAATAAAAGAAACCATAGATTTTTTTTTCTTTTTCTTTTTTCTTTTCTTTAAGAATCTCAAACACACTCATTAAAAATCTCAGAAATGGGAACCTAGGGCTTAGATTCCAAACACGTTTTAGGTCTTATTTTTCAGTCTGGGTTCTAAAATGTCTAGTCTAGGGGTGCCTGGGTGGCTCAGTCATTAAGCGTCTGCCTTCAGCTCAGGTCATGATCCCAGAGTTCTGGGATCGAGCCCCGTGTAGGGCTCTGTGCTAAGCAGGAAGCCTGCTTCTCCCTCTCTCACTCCCCCTGCTTGTGTTCCCTCTCTCGCTGTTTCTCTCTCTCTGTCAAATTAATAAATAAAATCTTAAAAATAAAATAAAATAAGATGTCTAGTCTAATAACTCAGCTTGGGTTGGGTTTATAGTATTTCTGAGAAAGAGTTTATATTATATAAAGGATGACGTTGATACCTTTCAGCAAGGTCAATAAAACAATTTGTATGTTTCTCTTATTGTTTGCTTTAAGAAGCTAGGAAGAGATTCATCCCACTATAGGAATTTTATGAACTTTCCTTCCAAACAATTTATTACTCTATGGACTTTGGCTGGTTTTTAAATACCTTATTTTGTGATTTCCGAATAAGCTTCATGGGAAGTGTCCAGTATTCTCATTTTAACCAAGATTTTACTTCATGAAAAACCCATGTTGGTTGAAGAATTTTTTAGAAAGGCTGTTACTTATTTCCACATTCTGAAATGTACATTTATCATGGAATCAAAATGAAAAAGCCTTTTTTTCCCCCAGAGTTTAGAACTGTGTTCATAATATCCTGTCCCCAGCTTCACCATTCCATACACATCCCCATCACCATGAGACCAAGTTTTTGACAGAAACCTCTCCCCTAGTGTTTTGCACTTTCATATGTAGGTACTTCAGCTTGGGTAAGATATTCATTCTCCCTGTTGTTCAGTTAACACATGCACACTAACACGCACGTGCATGTTGGCAAATTCTTCCTGGGTTGTAGGATGGAATTGATTTGTTATTCCCAAGTTTTTGGTGTCAAAATTAATTTTTTAAAATTTCCTTGGAGGGTGTTATGGCGACTTCTGGGAAATCTTTGTGTTTTTTTGTTAGCTGGGGATTCCAACTGCCCAATGTTTAGATTCATGCATTTATGTGTGCTTTGGCTAAAAATTTTTCACAAACTCTCAAGATTAGAGTCCCTCAAACTCTTTTGTTGATACTGTCTTTTCTTCTTCTAGTTACTGGGTTTCTGTCATAGCCTAAGTTTAAGGAGGGAATAATATACATCTCCAAATTAATTATAACATCTGGCTGTATTTTGATACCCTTAGGCTGAATATAAATATCAGCCATGTTTAAAAAAAAAGTCATAAGCTGGAAGAAATCTCAAGAGGTCACTTACATAATTTCCTTTCTTAGCAACTATATTTCCAGAAAGAGGAAATCTATACTCTCTGTTCAAGTGTTTAGTTACATCTAGTATCAAACGTTTCAATATATCTAAACAAACTCTTTCTTACTGTTCTCAAAACTCCATTCCCCATATTTCATTTTCTCTCATTTTAAAATATTGAACACTTGTAGTTTTACAAAAATTCTTTTTAAAACCAGAGGATTTAAACTTGCTATAAACAGTTTTCCTATGCTTTTAATTACTTTTCAATTTTTCCTAATTAAATAGGGCAGTTTGAAAAACACACAAAGCTAAAAGGAAAAAAAAACCCATAATACCATGACCAGAGATAATAGCTTAATGTATGTCCTTTGCTTCTTTATTTCTATATCTATACATTTTAATTTGTGTTTTACAAAAGTGGTATACTGCACATACTATTTTGTACTTTGATTTTCAAAGATTTATTGGTCAGTTTTGATAATAAGTGTTTTTCCACCCTTTTATTTTTAATGAGTACCTAGTATTCTGTAGTGTGAATGCACCATGTGATCCAACCTGTTTTCCCAACAATTTTATTAAGAAAACAAACTACAGAAATGTTGAAATAATTTTACAGTGAACAGACATATATCCACCACTTAGATTCTACAACTCACATTTTATTATTATATTTGCTTTATCACGTATCAGTCAAATTAGCGCTCTCTGTACTTATCAAGCCGTCTTGTATTTTTACATACTAAAGAGTAAGTTGTAGATGTTAGAATATTCCTCCCCCTCCAAGTACTTTTGCATCCTTTTTATTTTTTAAAGATTATTTATTTATTTATTTATTTATTTATTTATTTATTTATTTGACAGAGGGAGAGAGAGTGCGCGCGAGAGGGAACATAAGCAGGGGGAGTGGGAGAAGGAGGAACAGGCTTCCCATCAAGCAGTGAGCCTGACACGGGGCTTGATCCCAGGACCTTGGGATCATGACCTGAGCCAAAGGCAGACTTTTAATGTCTGAGTCACCCAGGCACCCCCAAGTACTTATACATCCTTAACCAGAGTTCAATATTTGTTTATGTGCCCAACCTGTTATTTTTTTCTTTTTTATATTAAGTTTAAAATTTTTTTTAAAAAGATTTTATCTATTTATTTGACACAGAGAGAGAGAGATCACAAGTAGGTAGAGAGGTGGGCAGAGAGAGAGGAGGAAGTAGGCTCCCTGCTGAGCAGGGAACCCGATGCGGGGCTCCATCCCAGGACCCTGAGCTCATGACCTGAGCTAAAGGCAGAGGCTTTAACCCACTGAGCCACCCAGGCGCCTCAAGTTTTAAATTTTTAATTCTAGTATAGTTAACGTACAGTGTTGTATTAGTTTCTAATACTAATTGTATTAGTGCAAAATATAGTGATGGAGCAATTCTATACATTCCTCAGTGTTCATCATGATAAATGTACTATGTAATTCCCATCACCTATTTCACCCATCCCCCACCCACATCCTCTCTGGTAACTACCAGTTCTATAGAGTCCACTTCTTGGCTTGTCTCTGTGTCTTTTTTTTCCCTTTGCTCATTTGTTTTTTTTTTTCTTAAATTCTACCTGTGAGTGAAATCATATGGTATTTGTCTTTCTTTGACTTATTTTACTTAGCATTATACTCTCTATATCCATCCATGTTGCTGCAAGTGGCAAAGCTTAATTATTTTTTTATGGCTGGATAATTTTCTGTTGTACATATATCCCACATCTTCTTTATCCATTCATCTGTTGGTGGACACTTGGGCTGCTCCCTTATCTTGGCTATTGTAAATAACACTGCTATAAACTTAGAGGTGCATGTGTCCCTTTGAATTAGTGTTTTTGTATTTTTTGCACAAATAGTAGTGCAATTACTGCATCGAATGGAAGTTCTATTTTTAACTTTTTGAGGAACCTCCCCAACCTCTATTTTTAAAAAATTGTTTTACGTTTAAATTGTTGTCCAATCTGTTGGAAAAAATAATATGCTTATTAGTGTAATTGGATCAGCTGTATATTGCCACCTAACAAAAGACATCAAAACTTAGTGGCTTAACAGCACTTATTTTGCTCGTGGTTTTGTTACAAGTTGAACTCAGCTGGGCCATTTTTCTGTTTACCACACTGGGGATTACTCATGCCACCACGGTCATGTGGCAACTCTGCCGAATCTTGTGCAGCAAGACTTCCTCACCTGATAAATCCCTAAAATTGGAGTTGTATTATATAAAGTTACACATACACATAGCCAAATTATCCTCATTACTTATTTAAAATGCTTTTCTTCCCGTAAGTTTTCTTTGCATGTTTTCAATTCAAATTCATTTTAGTTCAGAATAACTTTTAGAGATGCTGGCTAGATTCCTTTTAATGAATATATGGAATTAGGCATTATGAACAATACAAGAGAAAGAAATATAAGACATTGTCTTTCAAACCATAAGAGACTCCTGATCTCAGAAAACAAACTGAGGGTTACTGGGGGGTGGGAGGGTAGGGATAGGGTGGATGGGTTATGGCCATTGGGGAGGGTTTGTGCTTTGGTAAATGCTGTGAAAGATGTAAGCCGGATGATTCACAGACCTGTACCCCTGGGACAAAGAATAAAAAAAAAAAAAAAAAGACATTGTCTTTGTTTCTCAGGAGCTTATAATCTAGTTGGGAATACCAACACTTATAAAATAGTCTAATTGAATTATAAGAACTTGTATGGTTGTCAAATTGCTTACTTCTTTCCCTTTTCTGGAGGATAGACTGGGTTAACTACTTGACATCTAGTAAGTATTCAGTAAATAATTACTTAGCAACTAGCACTGAATTTCAGACAGGGGATGAGTTAAAGTTCTCTAGACTAGGAGTTTTGTTAAAGAGGTAGGACTTCATTTTGGCCTTGGATTAGAGGTGCAATTTAGGTAGACTAAGGAAAAGTATATAGATTCATATATAATACCGTTTTTAAAATTTTATTTTCTTTCGTACTGTTCAAAAAAGGTATGGTTAGAAATTACCTTATTTATCATGAACTCAAAACTATGTGCTGGAATATTTGCCACTGAGCTTGTAATAGGATTACTAAAGTGATTATTTCATAACCACATTTAAATTTCTGACCATCCTTTATAATGCAAAGTGTGCCTAGAAGGGAAACAACCAATATCCCCAAATTCAGAAACTCTTCCTTATCTGCATGCCCTACACAGTAGAATTCATGGCAATATGTTTGAGGGATTTTGTGGGCAGAAGCAAACCTATGAAAGCTCATCCAAAATTTTTTTTACATTCACTAAAATAAAATATTAATTTCAGCACACTAAATACACATATTAAAATAGTTATAATGAGGTTCTGAAGATTTAGAGCCATAAGGTTTCAGGCTCCCCATCACCCTTGATTTCAACTCTATGATTACAAATTCAGTTGCTCTTGCTGCAGAGCATGCTTATATTAAAAGTTTCGTGGGGTTTTTTCCCTGAATGTCATTGTTGATCATCCAGCAAATTTTATGATAACAGAGTTGACTTCCACTGAGTAATTCCCACCATGGTCCCAGAGACAGAGAAAACTGGCTATGTAATCTATTTGTGACTCATTCTATTCAAACAGTCTGAATGAGCGTACCTTTCCCCCCATTTCAGTGTGAGTGTTACATTGCCTTAGTTCCAGACTAAGTGCCTTCGGCCCCTGATAAACTTGGCTTTCTAAGACCTTCATATGCTCTCCCTCAGCTTCCTGTCCCCCACCCTCTCCCTCTCCAAGACATTCATGCTAATAATTCTGTTCTCCTTTATTTCTCTTTATTTTTCTAACCCTCAGTTCCTTTTTTTCTTAATTATTTGTGGGATAGGGAGTCTAAAACTATTGAGGATGAAAAAGTCATAATTGAAAGTGAATTTCACCTAAGGGGAACTCAAAGTTGAGAAATGATTATCATATTATAGCACATATCCATACTCATTATACATATAAGTGTTGCCTTCTTCACAATTGTTATCTTAGCCTATTTCTGCTGTTATTCCTCCAGGCATTTTTGTTACAGTCTTTCCAAACTGGACAATCTTCTCTTGAGTACACTTGGTGGTGGCAAATCTTCTTTCTTAAGGGGTGAGTTTTGTTTTGAAAACATGTATAGGTTATTTACAGTCAATATTGATGATTTAATTGGATGGAATCATGTTGGGTAATATGTCCTTACACACGATACCCTTTACATACACACGTGAGTACACAATCACACATATATAAAGTGATGAGACTAATTAAGATGTGGTCTATCGTTGAAAAACTGTGGTTTCCTCAGGTGGCTGTTGCTGTTGTTCTTTGGTTAGGCACAACACTTCAGAATTTTAAGAAGCCAAAGGTCAGAACTGAAAGAGGCTTACGGGCATTTATTTTAATGCCCTGAGGAAACAAAGACACAGAAAGATGAAATGACTCATCTGAAGTCCCATGGTCAGTGATTCAGAACTCTTCTTCCTTTATGAACATACATCTTGCTTGTCCCAATTCTCTAACATGAGCATGAGTTCTGATGGAGTAAAATTTTTATGTTGATGATGGAAAACGACCACT
This sequence comes from Ailurus styani, assembly GCA_002007465.1. Taxonomy (NCBI): domain Eukaryota; kingdom Metazoa; phylum Chordata; class Mammalia; order Carnivora; family Ailuridae; genus Ailurus; species Ailurus styani. The sequence continues at coordinate 1,664,263 of LNAC01000096.1, forward strand.
TCTATATGTATGAGTTCTCTAAAATATTCTTAATAGCTCCAAACTCTATTGATAGAATAACAATTGATAGGGAGATTTCCTTTTTAATTGGAAAAATATAAAAGGAAATGAGATTTCTATATCATTTCATGATCATTTGAAGAATTTGAGGTTATATTCAACTAAATAGGTCACGTGAGTATTCTTCAAAATGAACTACTCCAGGAACATCAGTTAAATGTTTTTGTGTTTTATGAGTATTTGGATCAACCTTCTCAAGCATATTAGAAAATCAGTCATCTATTACTTTCCAAAATTAGTACTTCTAACCTAACCCTTCAAGTATTAGGCAAAAGGGGTCCCCACTGCTATAATAAACTACGTGTCTAAAATACCTGTTTTTGTAAAGTGATTTGGAACAGAAAACAGGTGAAGAAATGAGATGGTAATACTTGATCACTCAGAGAAACAAATTGGCTGAAAAAATTGCCTCTCGAAATGACAAATACCCTTTTCCATTTAAATAACCTGAGAGATCAGCTTCTCTGCCGTCTAGGGACTCAAACGATCTTAGACTCCGTGATTCTCAGCGTTGGACGAGCTGTAGACTAATGGCACCCAAAGCCAGTCTGCAGATCACTACTAGCCTGTGACCAGCACTCTGTGATGGCACTTCAGCCTCGGACTGAAGTGAGGAAGAGAAAGCTGATGTGGTGACCTTGTCATAAAGCTAAATAGACCCAGCTTGTTATTACTGAAATGTCATTTTTGAAATGGTAATAGTAATAGATCCTCACTGTTATGGTTTCTTTTTAGTTCTTGCAATTATTGTTTGTTTTCATAATGATCTTACTTAGCAAAGTTGGGAGTCCCGAACTTTAAAAAAAAAAAAAAAGTACCGTTCAGGAAATTACACAAATCTGGGCACCATTGCCTTGGAGGTCATCCAGTTCAATTACCTACCCTTTCAGAAGATAAATGGGGGTGCCCAGGTGGCTCAGTAGGTTAAGCCACCGACTCTTGGTTTCAGCTTAGGTCATAATCTTGAGATCATGGATCGAGCCCTACCTTGGGCTCCGAGCTCAGTTGGGAGTCTGCTTCAGATTCTTTCCCCTTACCCCCTTGCCTCTCCCCACTCTCTCTCTCTCTCAAATAAACAAATAAAATCTTAAAAAAAAAAAGAATCTAAATAAAGTGCCTGGTATAGAATTTCAATTATTTAACCAAAGTTGAATAAATTACTTAGAAGATTCTTAATATGACCTCATATACACACCTCCCCCAAATCCCCCAAGATCACTCTGCAAGACTGGTCTTCTATAGTTTATATTCAGCAGTTTATTACAGCGGTTTCTAGGCAGTAATTTTTCCCCCTTCCATTGTTGTGACCATCCTGAAGCTTTCGTTGAAGCTCAGCCTGCTTATATAGATTCTGAATTGTTTGTCAGTATTAGTAGCTCGTAATTGTGATGTGTCACACAGCACCTCTTACTGTTCTTATAACAGTTCTGTGGTTTTAAAGTTATTTTGGTAGCAGTTCCTTTATCATCAGAGGGAACATTTTGCCTCAATAGGAAATTCATTCTGTGCAGACAGGCTGCAAATTCCCATGACATGGCGGGCTCATCTGTCAAAGAATATTTTTTATTCCCATTTACCTCTTTGATTACATTCAGAATGCCCCAGTAATGCTGATGAGATCATTCTGACTCTTAAGAACATTTTCCTCATGTTTTCCCTCATTTCCAATAACATAAAAGGTTTAACTCCTAGTGGAAATGGTAGAGAAATCTCTATTTTTCTCTTTGGGAAGCTAATTTTGGGAAGGGAGTTGATATACGAAGCTTTAAAAATATTTTTAAAATTAGCAGTACCCATATTTATTTCTTAACTGAACACCAAGTTGTTCATGCATGTGTCACATTTGCATGTCTTGTGGGGTCTAGCAATGAACATAAGCGCTCCAGTGAGTTATACAAAAAAGGTATTTTCTGCTTGTCAAGTCTACCTATAATGTATTGAAAGAACAGGAAATATTGTGAATTCTTGATACATTTTCTAGTGAAATGTGGTGTTTTATGTGCCATAATGAGAACCAAAATAAGTAAACCCTTGGCTATAGTGATTTAAGAGCAGAAATCTGTAATTGATGTAATTAGATGCCTAATTGGCATTTTAAATGAAGTTGTATTTGTGCATAAGGAAGTAGTTAAAATATGAAATTTCTGATTTTTTGTATCCTGTATTCTCCAAATTCTAATACTGTATATGGTTTTATTCTTAAAAATTTTTTACTATGAAAAATTTAAAACATTTGCAAGAGTAAAGACAATAATATAAATGAGCCCAGTATGCCCATCACTTCTTCAATAATCTCAGCTTGCAGATCGTGTTTCATTTATATCTCTGTCCACCACTCTCTCCCCATGAGATTATATCAAATAAAATACCAGACATCATTTCATCCTGTAGTACTTTCATCCATAAATTTTATACCAAGAATACATCTACAATGTTTTCTTTAATATCCAGAGTCAAGTTTCCCTCCTTCTTGATTATCTCATAATATATATTTTCTTACAGTTTGTTTGAATCTGGAGTCCACACATTGTATTTGGCTAATATTTTTCTTGAATCTGGAGTTTCCTCTTCCTCCTTTTTAAAAATTCTGCCATTCATTTATGAAAGAAACTGGGTCATTTGTCTTATAGAATTCCCTATATTCTGGATTTTTCTGATTGTACCTCCTTGGGGGTGATGCCAATGGGTACCTCTTAACTGTTAGTTTCAGTATTTTAAGATTATCTTACGTCTTTTGCTTGGAATTTTTAAATCTCAACATGTCTTCATTTCTCTACTTCATTCAAGCAAAGTACCGTATTTTATTCAGTCAGGAAAAGTCCAGTCCCCAAGTCTAACTTGTTCATACCATACCGATCAATCACGTTTGCAGGTATTTTAAAAGAGAAAATTACATATAAAAAGAATGCTTTCCCACTTGTTTCTAGACCTCAAAAGAGAGAGATTAATCAACTTAAAAATTAAGCTTATTCTTACTTGTGGGTGGCAGAGAGTTCCACTGAGGTGCACAAAGGCTATTTTAAGCCCTTTAGGTAAGAGTCTTTGTAAGTGACTCCTAATACGGGTATAAATTTTTCATTACCAAGTGCTTGTTGACCATTGTAATTTCATAGAATTCAGTTTCTGAAATGACAAAATTTGTTCCAGTGGACTAATTCTCTTCTTTCCCTAAATGTTCTAATTTAATGTTTCTCTGCTTGCTGGGGAGGAATGAGAAAGAAAGGGCTCATTTCCAGAAGGATGGATCCGAATTATCCATAAGGCTTTTAATGCCCCCTGGTCTTCTCTTCCCATCCCCCACCCCACACACCAGCCCCTGCCACCCCTACTGAATTGAGCACTACTGTGTAGTGAACCACTGCTACTGCCGAAATCATCAAACATCTGTCAGATGGGCTAGAGGTGGGAGATAGGTTGAAAACCACTGTTAGCAGTCTATCTATGGAAGACCCTCATGAGAAAGTTGCTATAGAAAGTTGCAGGGCACCTGGTTGGCTTTCAGAGGCATCCTAGCCTAAGATGTTGACTATCAAGAAAACAAAAAGGTCAGAGAAAATAGTAACCGCTCTTTCTTGCACTAAGGAAGAAGGCTTAGTTTACGTACATAGAATGGGTAAGGGATGAGGAGACATTTCTGACTTTGAGAAATGAGTTTATTCATGTAGTGGGGATTTACTGAGTGTCTCTTTGCTATTGCTCTGTGCAAATCTCTGAGGGAGAAAGGAAATAAAAATGTAAAGCACCCTTTCTCCTGAGACCTTTTCATTTAGTCGAAGAGAAAAGGCCTGTAAATGAACATGGTCAGTGGAATTGTAATAGCAACGTGTGAGGACAGATGGGAGTTACGCCTGTGGTGAGCAGGGCATCATATGTAACCTTGTTGAATCACTATGTTGTGCACCTGAGACTAATGTAATGTAACGTTGTGTGTCAACTATACTTGCATAGAAAAAAGACAGAAAAGGCACACAGACATGAAAATGTTAAATAAAAATGAAAGATAATATTTGATGACACCTTAAGACTTAGGAATTAAAAAAAAAAAAAGTTGGGGAAGCAGAATGAAACCAAGAATAAGGGCCAAAGGATTTCTGAAGAAATTTGGGCCTCTTAAGAAATTTGGGGCTTCTTTGGGAGGTGCTAATTTTATCATGTGAAGTAAAGTTGATGACAGTTCTCTAAAAGCTCTTAAGTTTCCTCCATATTTGTGATTCACATAAGAAAATTACCCAAATTACCAAAATCTACAGTTCCAGTGAACAAAAACTGTCAGTACAACCAAAATAATATAACCCTTTCAATTAAACTGACAAGCTATACTTGCAACCTATTTGCTAAAAATAAATGAAACATCTCAAAGTAAAAATAAGGTATGAGTAGTAAGCCTCAGTTGTGTTCTGTTATTTAAGTAAGGGTGGAAAAAAACAGTTCTTAACCTTTTTGTGTTAAGGATTCTATGGAGAACTGATGAAAGCTGTAGGGCCCTTTTTCCTGAAAATTACGTGCATCTACATCGAGAATTTTGCACTATTTCAGGGATCCGTGGATCCTTAGAAGCTGATCCATCAGTTCCATTTTCGAGTCTCCTGACATGTAAGAATAAAACAGAACCAGATTCTCTGACCCCGCCCTCCCATTCAAGTGATGAGAGGGGTAGTAGGTTTAAAACCTCAAATACTTAACAAATTGGATCCAAGAAACAGTGCTGGTGGGCAAAGTAAAGAGACGTAGCTTCATAAGGGCTAATCAGAGCAAAACAGAAGAGGGCAGGCTTAGTTAGGGAGGATGGTGGTCTCAGGATATTATCTGGGCTGGGCTTTCATATCTTCCTGAAGGCATATTCCATGGTTAGCCTGAATCCACTTAAAGACTGTATGCTTAGATACTATAAAGAGAGTTTGAACTAATTTTGACAAAAATTAATAGTGAAAAATGAAGAAATTGCAAAGTAAGTTACACTATCCCTAGCAGATTGAATTTAAATACTTGGATTCTGAAGGACCCCTTGAAGAGAGTTTAAATTATTTTTGTTAGCTCATTAAACCTGAATAACTTTCCAGTACACTGTATGTGATGTCTCAGTAGTATCTTATGTAATTTTATTTTTTACTTATTTATTTTTATTTTTTAAAAAGATTTTATTTATATATTTGACAGAGAGAGACACAGCAAAAGAGGGAACACAAGCAGGGGGAGTAGGGGAGGGAGAAGCAGGCTCCCCTCTGAGCAAGGAGCCCCATAGGGGCTGGGCTTGATCCCAGGGCTCTGGGATCTTGACCTGAGCTGAAGGCAGAAGCTTAACGACTGAGCCACCCAGGCACGCCTCATCTGTAATTTTAAACACTGTTTATTTAACTTTATGTTTGAAAACTAACAGGAAGCTGTTTTCATTAAAATGATCAAAACTTGATGATACTACACAAACAAAGAAAGTTGATTCATGGGAATAATCATTCAGGAAATAGAAAACCAGCATATGTTGCTGCTTTAAATGGGAATAGCTGTCAACTATTGATAGTTAAAAATTCCCAGATAATTTCTGATATCTCCCTGCCAATCAATAAAGATGGCATCACATTCATCACTTTAGTTGTCAGAAATGATGGTATTTATTGACCGAAGGCAGTACTTCCAAAGAGCAAAGAGGAGAGTTACTTGGAGGAAATATTTATTGTGGAATTATAGTAGCAGTTATTTACTTGCACTCTGAAGAGTATTAGAAGTATAAATACCTTCTCACTTTAAGGATCAAATTGTTTTTTAGTAGTTGCACAGCTTTGGAAGTATGGCAGAATGCTTTGTTAGTTCCTATTATAATAAAGTCCCTAAATGACAAATGACTGGCTTGCAAGTGGGCCAGTCCCCCAAAACATCAGTAATAACACAGGCCAAGTGTGGATGAAAAGTAGACTCTGGAGTTTCAAGTCAACCTTAATTAAGGAACATGTTTATTCCCATCATGACGGGGCCTGAGAAATGATATCACAACTCACTGAATTGATAACTAGTAAGACTATTTAAATTACTGTTGAGCTTACTTTTCTCTCTCTCCACTTCCTCCCCTCACCCCACTCACTAGTTAATATTGTTGGCTTTTAAAGCCTAAATCAAGATTTCGTTAGAGGCACCCGGATGGCTCAGTTGGTTAAGCGTCTGCCTTTGACTCAGGTCATGATGGATTGAGCCCTAAGTCAGGTTCCCTGCTCGGCGGATAGTCTGTTTCTCCCTCTCTCTCTGCTCCTCTGCCAGCTTGTGCTCTCTCTGTCAAATAAATTAATAAAATCTTTAAAAAAATTTTTTTAAATATGAAAGGTCATTGCCAATCTACTATGTCTGCTACCTGCATAGACATTTCTTCCGCATACATTATGTGGCAGTGAGGATAGCGGTGAAAAGGAACAGATGGATGGGAATAAGGGTAGAAAGAATCCATGGTTCTCCTTTAAAATTTACATGAGATTTCAATGAGTCTGTTTGGGAGCAATATAAGATTTCTGTATTTTGCAATATTTTGGTAACACAGCAGTGTTACTGACATAAAATTTCAACTCATGCGCTTGTATTTTTATTTTTGTAATTAGTATTTGGGTGTCTGCTATACACAGTGTGATCAGCAGTACACAGCAGAACAAGCATAGCTGTTGTTAAAATATTGAAATATTTGTGTCAGTTAAGAGATAGCACTACCCTCAGTGCCATACTCCACCTCCATGCTCCAGAATGCCCAGACTGTCTCCCAGAAACCTCCAGATCTCCGTATGATCCAGTAAGTAAAAAGAAAATGAAAGGCACAGCAGAGGGTCTTCAGGACCCTAATCTAGTGTCAAGGCCAGCATCATTCTGATTGGCCAGGATCCCATGCTGCAACAGTTGTTAAAATATTGAATATTTAGATCACCTTTGGTTATATGCAAAGCGGTGGGCTTAACTCACCAGGGAATAAAAGGTGAACAAGTCACATCTCCTAGTCTCAAGAAGCTCGCACATGCATTAGCAGCGATAATTATCACAACGGCTGATAGTTACTGAGCATTACTAGAAGCCTAAGCACTGTTCTAAGCATGTTTTAGATATCATTTCATATCCTCAGGAGTTTATTTTCCCTCTTACACAGATGAGAAAACGGAGGCATAGAGTGATGAAGTCATTTTTCCAAGGTCATGCAAGCAGGGAGTGGTGGGACCAGAATACATAACAGGAGGTCTGAGGCCAGAGGGGAAAGAGCATGGGAAGACACATGTAGAGTTCTAATTTGTGCTGACCTTCCGGGCACATTCGAGATGCTGGAGACATACCAGAGAACAGAACAGGTCAAACGCTCTGCCTTCATAGAGCCTACATTCTTAGGAGCAAGATATGCAGAAAATACATAAGATACAGAGTATAACAGATGGTGAAAAGTGCAGTGGAAAAAAAAAAGAAAAAGTAGGGGAGGTGGTGGGGTCTGCGGGAGCTGGGAGACATAGCCTACATTTTTAATCCGGGAGGTCAGGAACGGCTTCGGTGAGGAGATTGTTGAATAAAACGCTGAAAGCCATGAAGGGAACAAGCCCTGTGACTCACTCTCTAGAGTGAAAGAACTTTCCAGGCAGAAAGAATGCCAAATGAAAAGTCCCTGAGGTGAAAGGCACTGGCATGTTCATAGAACAGCAAGGAGACAAAATGGATGGTTGGAGTGAGCAAGAGGATGGTCGTAGCAGATGGATGATGTCAAGGAGAGAGGGGGAGAATTGTTGGTGTGTATGGAGTCAGACTGAGATACAATTCTGGAGAAGATGCAGAGACCAGATCAGAAAGGGCCTTGCAAATCATTGTAAGGAGTTTGATTTCATCTTGATGGCAGTGGGGAACTGCTGAACTTGAAACACGGTAGTGAGGGATCTGGCTGCTGTATGGAGAGTGGATTAGAGAGATGGAAGCCCAAAGTCAGAGAGGCTGTTTGATCAGTATTCAAGGAGCAGAAAGCAAAATAAGAGATGATGAGCACCTGAACTAGGGCTGTGGCTGGTCAAGGGGACGGAGAAGAGTAGACAGATGGAGAGAGAATTAGAAGTAAAAGAATTAGTAGAATTTGGTGATTGCTTAGATGTGGAAACCAAAGGGGAATGAAGATTTCCGGTAATTCCCAGGTTTCTGTGTTAGGTAGCTGGGTGGCTGAGGAGGCCATCCACTGAGAAAGAAGAAGTATGAGGAGATGTTTAGGTGGGATGATGAAAATGATTTGGGCCATGTTACATTTGAGGGGCATCAGACATGGTCTGGACAGGACATCACATACAGATGCAAAATGATAATGTTATCCCCTTCAGTTCTTGTTGGTATCTTAAAGTGCTGTGATGTATTTTTACAAACCTACCCTGAGATGCCTAGTCTCATACTGACTGATTTGAGACTGTAAAAAATTAGCTTTTATCTGCCAAGCAATTGTTCCCCATGGAAGAGGAGCTCTGGTGACTGCTTGTTTCTTTGTTGTATCTAATTCTCATATTCTATAACTCACTTTTTTTTTACCATTGTCATTTGATTCAGATGACTTAAGAGCTTTTCGATCACAAGACATATGTATACTAATAGAACAACCTTCAACAGTATTTTTTTTTGATTCACCAGAAAAGGTGATCATTTCTTGATCACAAGCAGTAATGTTTCTTGTCCTCAGCTCAACCTCATTATAACTATACATTTGAGCAAACTAAGATATCCTCAGAAATGAGTCACCTCATCCCAGGGTTCAACTGACATGAAGAATTATCTTATTTTAGTTAGAAAACCTTAATTAGATTAGTCTGGCCTTTCTGGACTTTATGTGTTGCTACATACAGGAGCTTAAAACCTTGATCTATGCATATCACACAAATCAGGAGAAAACAAATGAAAGCAGAAATGAACTCATGTTTCTGTATGCAGCTGCTTTGATGAAGACATTTCAAATAGAAACTGGGAAACCAGAAGCACAAAACTAAGGAGATAATAGCCAATGAAGGGGAGAAGTGATTAATTCAGATCAGGAAAAAGCTGCAGAGTTCAAAGAGACTATGAGGAAATTATTAGGGGCTGTTGGAGATGTAATCCATATCTCCCTGTCACATATGTCCTATGTGATAGTACCGTGAATGTCATGGGAGAAAATTAATGCCTTACAGAATAAACATGTTTAAACTTTATGAAAAATACCCACACGAGAGACTGATACACATACATTGAGAGATGGACACATTCGTCTTACAGGAAAATCCATCTGCTACACGGGAAAAGCAGCTGAGAATCAGGAAACTCAGAGTCACACTGTAGCAGAACCTTTTATTAATATTGAACCACAATTGTGTCTCTGCAGAAGTTGCTTATCTTATTCTATTTATATAATATTCTTTGTAATATGGCAATGCACCTTAATTATTATTGTTGGGTTGCAAACAGAACCCATCCTAAATGTATGCCCCTTAGTAAGAGGAAAAGCCCACACTGTGCAGTTCTCTGCTTTTGGAAACAAGTAAAAGAGAGTAATACGATTTTCTCTTTCTTAAAAAAAAAAAACAGAATACCCTTGTTTAATTTTGAATTCTTTTGGTGTTCTTCATAAAGTTTTTATGAAAATTTTTTTTCATTCTAAAATAGTTTTAATCATCAAGAAGGGAGGCTTGAGTCTGGGATGTAAATTTACGTGTTTCCCTACTTTTCCCCATGATTTATATTGCTCCCTGGGCTCACTGAACTCTCTCTCTTAATTTTGAAGTCACCTGGAGTTCTCCCTCATCAAGGCTTCACCTAAGATATGTGGGTGGATGAGGAAAACCACTTAAGTAAAAAGAACATTGTGACTTTCAAGAATACAATGCACTTTCCCAGAATGAGCATTCCTGATTTTTTTGCAGAAAGGTAGATGACACAGGACAACGGATTACTTTGTTTTGATTGAGGACTGAATTAATGTTACAGTACCAATCTTTGTCTGTACACAGGTAACACATAAGTAACGTGTGATCCTGAAATGCAAAACTGGGATAAAGAGGGCTTATGTAAGAACCAACTACTGCAGAAGCATGCAAAGAACAAACTTTTCTTTATTCAGAAGAAAGTATCATATCAGAACTGTTCTTTTTATCCCCCTCCTGTGTCTCCCATGCAATGCTTTATATATACTTTTAATAGTTAAACTGCTTTTAATGGCTGAATTTTTATTTAAAAGTAAAAAGATGTTCTCTACTTCAAGCAGCAGGTGTGTTTTTAATCTTTAATAGGTCACCTTCCCAAGTGTAAGCAGGCAAGCTGTTATTGATCAAAGAGGTTTTGTTGGGTAGCTCTCAGATTATTGAGTGACAAACTTTATTGAATTTGACTTAACAGAAGTCAGAAGACAGCTGAAGCATAAGAGCTCGCACTGCCATCAGAGTCATTTTACGACAGCCAGGGAGCAAAGCTCAGAGATGGATACTGAGCTCTTTGCTGGCCCTTGGAGATTAACTGAACAGCCTTCCTACCAATTCCCAAGCCTGTCAGCAGAACCAATTAGATTTTCAACCAGTAGACAAGAAGGGTGGCACTTGGGGACCTTTTTGCTTTAGGTCGAAGGCTTTTCAGACTGCGATGAGATGACATTGATGATGACACGTTGAGCATTGGTTGGTTTTAAGACAAGTTAAATTAGCAGTCTTGAAATGATTCCAACTGTCTCCTGACTTCTCACTGTTGCCATATTCAGTGGATCCTGTCAGGAGCAAGTTGATGACTTAATAGTCTTTCTTGAGTGGATTTGAGCACTTTGGCTGTGTGTTTATGTGTAGTTGTCATGCTTAAAATATTCATATGAAGGCTTGAAATATTTATTTGAAGGCGCCTTCTGCAGAGTTCAGCAGTAAGGCTCTCGGTGCTTCTACCTACTTTTTAATTTTATTTTATTTTTGCTTCTCTAAGCAGTTATTTTGTACAACTACCTTTTATTCTGTTTCATATATAATTGACGACAATGTTTCATGTAGTTATTGATCACTTCATTTGCGACAAAGTTAAAGAGCCTTTTTGACATCCTCCTTCTCTCCTAGACTACTGTAAATTCAGATCTACTTACTTCTTGTGATAGTTTGGGAACCATGGGGATTAGGAAGGACACCGTTGTTGTTTTTACTCCATGACCTTTTATCCAAAAAGACTGAGGCATCTTTGAGTGGAAGGGATATAAACACAAGCATGGAAGCATGAATGTAGTAACACCAATGCAATTAATCTTGTCTGACGTGAAGGAAACAGGATATCGTTGAGAAGCTTCAGTTTTGACCTTGAAAAAGTTATACAGGGTACTTTGTTTGAGGTGTTGAAAATACCATCACTCGAGTCCACATTTGTACTTAAAGATTGCTGAACAGTCTAAACATCTACTAACATCAGTAAACTGTTCTGAAGCATACTTCTACATTATGTAGATCGTTGAGATTTCTACTTTCAAGTTTTTGATATTTGGCAGAGTTACCAGGCGTATAACTCATTTATGATAATTTGCAATTTCTTGTACCTAACTCTTACATTTTTGTAAGTGAGAATGATGTTAGCTGATTATATTTGTGAAGTGTATATATCTGCAACTGCAAACATGTATGTGTATTTTTATGCATATTTATTTTTTATAATTCATGTTTCATAGTGAAGTTCTATAATTTCTACAGATACATTCTGGTGCTCTTGCTTAGTAATTACTGACCCCTCAAAGGGGGTGTGAATGAAAGTATTTTACATGTATAAATTCTTTCTAGCTACTAGGGAGTACTCTTTTGCTGAGATAGAATTAAAATTTTGTAGCTAGCACCTTGGCAACCTACAGTGGTTAAGTCCTTTCTGCAGACCTTAGTTTATAAACAAGGGATCTTTGGTGTATGTGCTTAATGCTGGATTTAGAAATCTGACCCTATGGTTTCATCTGTATATGTTGCTCTGGAAAGCAGTTATGATGTGTGGGAAATAAATCTTTCAACATCAGTCACGTTTTCAAATGGATTCTCCTAGCTCCTTTTTAAGATGGCCGTGTTTGGCCAGAACCCCTCATAATCATCACCCAGTTCCAACAGGCAACAATCCCTGGCCTTTCTTGCCCAACAAAACTCCCATTCACCCCTTCTCTTGTATTATTTCAAAGCAAGTCCAAGATAATCATATACTTGTATCCATAAATATCTCAGTATCTAATTAAAAGATGACATTACTGCAATACCATTAACATACCAAAAAAGATTTGACAATAATTCCTTAATATTATCAAAGATAGAGTCAAATATTATTTGTTGTTGTAATCCAGAATTACCAATGGTTAAAATTTTGATACATTTCTTTCCTTTTTTCTAAACACACACATGTTCTTCCTTAAAGCTATTTTCGTATTGTGATTTTCATTACTTAATTTAATTTTAATTTTATTATTTTTATTTTTATTACTTAAAAATAATTTTTAAAAATTTTTAAGTGATCTCTGCACCCAATGTGAGTCTCAAACTCACAATGCCAAGATCAAGAGTCTCATGCTCTTCTGACTGAGTGAGCCAGGCGCCTTCTCCACACTCTTTCCATGCTTATTTTTGATTCCACTCCTCCTACCCAGCCAGGCTGAGTATTTCAATAGCACTGTTACCTTCAAAATTTTCATCCCTTGTCCCTCTTTTATGCTTACTTACTCAATCACCAACGACATATAAAGCTAACAGTTGTTTTTCTCTGCTCCTGTACTGCTAAATGCTGCTGAGGAAAAAATGCATAACTATTGATGACGATGACGCCATTACACGCATATGATTTTCAGCCTCAAGTGGCCCCTTGGTACCACCTGGTGGTCATTTTACCCATTCCTCACAGGAGCTATTTCAGATCCACACTTCTTTTCTCAACTGCCCAACCTTGCCTCTAGCTAGTATCATCGGGCATAATAGATGACTTGGGTTTTTTAGTTCCCTGAGAAAGGACAGTAGTCATTCAAATTGTCTGTCTTTGTCCTCATTTAAATGTATCTTTATTCATCCTTATTTCCTATCCCTTGTCTCAGAGGAGAAGTTTCCTTCCTCCAACCAGGCTAATGTTTAAGACCGTGGACTCTGAAGCCAGACTGCCTAGTTGAGAATTCAGGCTCCATTCTTGGCTGTGTGTCCTTGAGCTATTAAATTCCTCTGTGCTTCCTCTATTTCTTCATCTGTAAAGTGAGAATTATAATAGTTCTTGCCTTTAGGGTTGCACAGAGGATTAAGTGATTAAGTATATATAAAGTTCTAAGAACAGAGCCTGGCACATAAGAGATCACAATATATGTAGTAGTTATTGTCACTGTGACCTTTCCAAAGGTGACACTTTGCTGTGTTCCTGATAGTTATAAATAGCATAAGGAAATGAGTGGTGGATGGTGTGGGAAGGCCTATCTGAGGAGGTGACATTTGAGCTGAGATTGTAAAGCATGACAATAGGCCAGTAAAGTGAAAAGCTGAGAAAACATATCCCAGGCAGAGGACACCAGCGCAAAGGCCCTGAAAGAAGGCAATTGCTTGGTCTGTTTGAGGAATGAAAGGACAGTAGTTAGGGCTGAAGTGTAAAATGAAGGGTGAGAATGGCTCAAGATGAACTTGGGGAGATGGCTGGGGCCAGCATCTTATAGGGGCCTAGTTGGCCACCATAAAGGTATGACTTTTATTTTAAGTGCAGTGGAAGGCTGTTGGAGAGTTTTAACCAGAGGAAGAGCATGATCTAATTTGTATCTTGTGAAGATTGCTCTTTTTGCTTCATGGGGAAGAGATTGTTAGAAGGGCAGGAATGGAATGGGGAAAGGTTGATAAAAGATTCTTGCATTATTCTAAGTGTGAAGTAATAGTCATTTGGATTGTAGTCATGGCAGTAGTCATGGTGTGAAATAGACGAATTCAAGATGTAATTTGGAAATCAAAATCAGGTCTTGGTGATGAATTGGTTGTGGAGGGGGTGGTATTGAAGGAAAGATAAGCATCAAGTTAGGATTGAGAAGTCACAGGCTTGAACAATAGGGTGGATGGTGGGGTTATTTATGTGAATCATTCTCTAGCAGAGTCTATGGTCTCCAGGCAGACAAAGGTAAAGGTGAGGATAAGGAATAATCCAAGATAAATTACAGGGTTACTCATTTTGATTTCAAAATGGGCTTGTTTTCTCATTCCTCATAGTATAGTAGATCACAAGGATTCCTCATAGTATGGTAGATCACAAGGAAAACTTCCACCTATTTATGTAGAGAGCCTTTTTAAACTTTTATTTTATTTTTTTTTATTTTTTAAAAGATTTTATTTATTTATTTGAGAGAGAGAGAGAGATAGCAAGAGAGAGCATGAGTGGGGTGGCGGGGGGGCAGGGTGCAGCAGTGGGGAGAAGCAGACTCCTACTGACAAGGAGCCTGATGCAAGGCTTGATTCCAGGAACTTGGAATCATGACCTGAGCTGAAGGCAGACGCTTAACTGACTGAGCCACCCAGGCACCCCCTTTTTTAACTTCTAAAATCAACTTTATAAAGGTATAATTTACATACAATGAGTGCACCCATTTTACATGTATATTTACATGAGTTTTAACAAATGTATACACATGTGTAACCACTACTCCAGTCAAGTTATAAAATGTTTCTATCACTCCGAAAAGTTCCCTTATGTCCTTGATGATCAATTTCCAGTCCCAGGCCGAGCCCACTACAGATTTATGTACTGTTGCTATGGATTAGTTTAGCCTATTCTAGAATTCTATATAAATGAAATTATATAGTATCTAATCTTTTGTGTGTATCTTTTCCCCTCCAATCATCGGTTTTGTTCGTTTATTTGTTTTGGTTTGTTTTTTGTTGTTGTTGTTGTTTTTGTCTTGTTTTGTTTTTTGAGATTCATCCACATGGGTTGTGTATCAATAATTCATCTTATTTATTTTGGAGTAGTATTCCATTGTATGAGTATGCTACTCCAATGTGTTTATCCATTCACCTGTTGATAAACAGTTGTATTGCTTCTATTTCTGGGCTATGATGAATGAAGCTAATTAGACACTTTTGTGGCAGGATCTTTGATGGGCATATGTTTTCATTATTCTTGAATAAATACGTAGTAGGCAGGTGGCTGGGTCATAGGTATGTATGGTGTATATTAAACTTTTTCAGAACTGCTAAACTTTCCCAAAGTACTTTTATCCTTTTGCATTCCCCTGGGCAGTGTATAAGCTCACCAGCAATTGGTATGGTTGGTCTTTTTAATCTTAGCCATTATGGCAACTATGTAATGTTTTATGTAATTTTAATTTGCATTTCCCCCATGATTACTGACGTTGCATATCTCTTCATGTGTTTGTTGACCCTTTGTATGTCTTCTTTTGTGAAGTGTGAAGATTCCATTTAATTTATTTGTGTGCAGTTTTTAATTGAATTGTATGCCTTCTTTTTATTAAATGGCAAGAGTTCTTTATATAACCTGGAAAAAGGTCCTCCAGTCCAACTCTGAATAGAAGTGTTGAAAGTGGATAGTATTCTCTTGTTTCTAATCTTGGGGGAAAGCATTTAGTCTTTTACCATTAATTATGATACTAGGTGTAGGATATTTTGTAGATGCCCTTTATTAAAATGAGGAAGATTCTTTCTGTTTCTGGTTTGTTGAGAAATCTTATCATAAATGTGTATTGGATTTTGTCAAATTATCTTCCTGCACCTTTTGAAATGATTGTGTAGTATTTAATTTATTTATCTATTTTTCTTACTTATTTTAAAAATGATGAATACATTTGATTTTCTATGTTAATCCAATCTTTTATTCCTGGTATAAATACCATTTTGACATAAGTTATTATCCTTTCTAGATATTAGTGGGGTTGATTTGTTATTATTTTGTTAAGGGGTATGTCATCTATGTCCATAAGGTTATTGCTGAACTCATAAAATAAATTGGCAACTGTTCTTTCCTCTTCTCTTTTCTGGAAGAATTTGTATAAGATTCATAGTAATTCTTCCCTAAATGCTTGATAGAGTTAATCAGTGAAGTCATTTGGACTAGAGTATTCTTGGTGGAATAGTTTTTATTTACATATGCAATTAAATAGACAGTGTGCTTCTAATCTTTTATTTCTTCTTGTGTCAGTTTTGACAATATGTGTCTTTTGAGGAATTTGTATATTTCATGTAATTTTTCAAGTTTATTCACATAAATGTATTTATATTATCCCTTTATTGTCCTTTGAATGTTCATAGGACCTGTAGCAATGTCTATTTCATTCCCAACATTTGTGTTTCGTATCTTTTTTTTTTCTTGAACT
This sequence comes from Ailurus styani, assembly GCA_002007465.1. NCBI lineage: Eukaryota > Metazoa > Chordata > Mammalia > Carnivora > Ailuridae > Ailurus > Ailurus styani. Next base: position 1,680,599 of record LNAC01000096.1, read on the forward strand.
GTCTGCTTAGAGGCTTATCAACTTTATTGATCTTTTCAAAGAACTTGCTTTTGATTTCCTTGATTTTCTCTATTGTTTTTTCCTTTTCTATTTCACTGCTTTCTCATTTTTATATTTTCTACTTCCTTATTTCTAATTATTTTGGTTTTAATATGCTCTTTTTCTAGCTTCCAAATGTGAAAGCTGAAGTCATTGATTTTTAAACCATTCTTTTTTCCTAATGTAAGCATTCAAAGCTGGAAATTTCCCTCCTAAGCACTATACACTCAACAAATTTTGATATATTTTAATTATTATTCAAAATAATGCTATTAGAATACTTAAAATTTCTTTGTGATTTATTCTTTGATCTATGGGTTATTTGGCAGTGTGTTGCTTAATTTCCAAGTATTTGGAAATGTTTAAGACATCTTTATGTTATTGATTTATAACTTTAGGGTTTTTTTTTAAGATTTTATTTATTTATTTGAGAGAGAGAGAGAGAGAGATCGCAAGTAGGCAGAGAGGAAGGCAGGGGGAGAAGGGGAAGCAGGCTCCCTGCTGAGCAGAGAGCCTGATACGGGCCTCAATCCCAGGACCCTGGACCCTGAGATCACGACCTGAGCTGAAGGCAGAGGCTTAACCCACTGAGCCACCCAGGTGCCCCTTAATTTTAGTTTGGTCAGAGAATAGATTCTGGATAATTTCAATCTTAAATTCAGGGAGACTTGTGTTATGGGCCTTCATATGTTTTCACTTGATGAATGTTCCATATGCACTTGATAAAAATATGTATTCTGTCATTGTTTGATATATTTTTCTAGATATGTCAGTCAAATCAAGTTTGATAACATTACTCTTGTCTTCTTTGTCCTTACTAATATTCTGTCTGTTCTATCAATTACTGAAAGAGGAGTGATAAAATCTCCTTTTACAATTATGTATTTATCTATTTTTCTTTCCTTTTCTGTGAGTTTTTACCTCATGTCTTTTGAAGCTCTTGTATTTGTTGCATACATATAAATTATTGTTATGTCTTTCTGATGAATTGATCCCTTTATATTTATGAAATATTGTTTGTATGAAGTCTATTTTGTCTGATATTAATATGGCTACTCTAGTTTCCTTATGATTAGTGTTTGCATGGTATATCTTTTTTGATCCATTTATGTTTAATTTATCTGTCTCTTCATACTTTGCGTACATTTCTTGTGGACAACCATATAGTTGAATCTTGGATTTTGAGCCCACTGACATACTTTGCTTTTAATTGCACTGAACTTAATTGTTGATATAGTTGTCCTTCAGTTTAATATATTACTGTTTGTTTTCTATTTGTCCCATTTGTTCTTTTTCTTCTTCTTTCTTGTCTTCTTTTTGTATTAATTATTTTTTAGCATTCCATTTTTCTCTACTATTGGCTTAGTTACTATACTTCTGTTTAAAGTTAGTGGTTGCTCCAAGGTTTAAACTTTATAATTAAAGTTTCAAATAGTATAAATATATTTGAAGTATAAGTACTTCAAATAGTATTACAGTATCCCCGCCTTATTTGTGGTTTCACTTCCCATGGTTTTAGTTACCTCTAGTCAACTACAGTCTGGAAGCAGACAACCCTTCTTCCGATGTAGAAGGTCAATGGTAGCCTAACGCTATGTCACATCATCCATCATTTACCTCACTTTATCTCATCATATAGGCATTTTATCATTTCATGTGATAGTAAGAAAAAGAAGGATGAGTATAGTATAATGAGATATTTTGAGAAAGAGAGACCACATTCATATAACTTTTATTAAAGTATATTGTTATAATTGTTCTATTTTATTATCGTTGTTGTTAATCTTTTACTGTGCCTGATTTATAAATTAAACTCTATTAAGTATGTATGTATGTATGTAGAAGAAAAAACATAGCATATATAGGGTTTGGTACTATGCCCCAGTGTCAGGTATCCCCTGAGGGCCTTGAAATGTATCCCACATGGAAAAGGGAGTACTACTATATACTACTTCCTATATAATGTTTGTAACATCTTTTGATGACTCTTTATTCTACTGACTCTATCATTTTCTCATTTCTGAGTCTGTTTCTACTGCCAAATTTTCTTTTCTTTTTGATCACATTTTTTCTTCTTTGCAAGTCTAGTAAGTTTTTCAGCATGCAAGATGTGAACATTATGTTGTTAAAGGTCTGAATTTTGTTTTCTCTTGATAGTCAGGCTGTTTATGGATCAACTAGATTCTTTGAAGTCTTGTTTTTGTTTTGTTTTTAAGCTTTGTTGGGGCATGTCTAGAGTAGCCTTTACTTTCTGGCTAGTTTAGCCCTACTACTAAGGGGATCATTGGGGATCCTTTTGGAATCTTCACTGAATGCCTCCATTTTGTAATGATATCCTTCCAGTATGGCTAGATGAAACTGGAACATCTTCCAGCTTGGCATTCTTTGCTCACCTTCATGGAGTCACTCTATAGAAGCAGAGCTTAATGCTCAAGCAAAGACTCAAGGAGGAACCTATTCAAATTTCTGAAGCTCTATTTGTACATAGCTCCCTCCTCTCTGGTATTCTGTAAATTCCGGTTATTTCTACCTCCTCTAATTCTATCTCTATCTCCTCAATACAGCAAATCATCCATCTTCTGCCTGGAGTGATCTTAAGGCTCACCTCATTTGTTTCCCTTCTCCTGGACATCACAGTCCTATGCTGCCTATTGTCCAGTAGCTGAAAGCAATGGTTTCATATATTTAGTCCAGTTCTCTATAGTTGGGGGTCAAGTTTGGTACTCAGTTTCAGTCCTCACTAGAAGCAGAAGCATTCTAATGCCTTTTAAAGATTAGTAATTAATTTCTTAGAAATTCACTTATACATCCTCTTATAGTGATTTATTGAGCACCTGCAATCTTCTCGGTACCATGCCAGGATTTGAGGATACAGAGGAATACCAGAGAAGACAAACATGTGTTATAAACAATTAGAAAGGTATAGGGGAGACTAAAAAAAGATGTAAATAGCTGCATGGTAGAGCCAGAGATATTGATGAAGAAATTCATCCTACTTTCATAGGTGTTACCCAGGTTAAGGGCTGGCAGGAAGGATATTCTGAACAGAGAGAGCAGTGAATGGAAAGGTTCAGAGAGATAAAATAGTACAATGTGCATATAAAGCTAGTTTAATTAAGTAGTCATTCATTTAACAAATATATATTTAGTGTCTGTTAGATGCCATGCAATGTGCTAAGGGTTGGGCATCCAGAGGTTGAGTTAGATATTCATGATTCCTGCCTTCATGGAGCTTACAGTCTCATAATTCAGTGTGAATGGAGTATAGGGTGCCCAGGTGGGGGTAATACTTGTGGGCGAGTTGGCAGGAATGGCAGATTGAAGACAGACTGTGAGCTACTTTTTTTTTTTTAATTTACTTGACAGAGAGAGAGAGAGAGAGATCACAAGTAGGCAGAGAGGCAGAGAGAGAGAGAGGAGGAAGCAGGCTCCCTGCTGAGCAGGACCCTGAGATCATGACCTGAGCCGAAGGTAGAGGCTTTAACCCACTGAGCCACCCAGGAGCCCTGTGACCTACTTTAATTGCTACTCTAAGGTGTTAGTCATTGTGCTGAGGGCCACTGTCCTCGAAACATTTTTATTGCACTTCCTATCTGTAAAAGATTTCTGCATATTTACCCCAATATATGTATGTACATTTATTAATAAACTATATATGTGTACTACTGTGTTGATATATACACTTTATATAAAATATATAAAAAGGGAAATATAAGTGGGATACTATAACTGCAAATAGACATTCTAGTATTCTTTTCCTGCATTCTGTGCTTCGTCTTTCACATCCTAGGTTCATAACTTCACTCTGTAGCCCAGTAGGCAATGGGAGTCTTTGACGATTCTTATATAGGAAGTGAAATTGATCAGAATTTGGTTTTGTAAAGATTTCGAACATGATTTTTATTCCAGTCATGCTGAATAATGTTTTTTAAGGCAGAGGAGAGGCTGGACTAATATGATTCCTTCTAGTCCCAGGATTATATAGCTGAAGCTGCTCCTTAGAAGTTAGAAATCTAACCTAGAGTGGTTATTTGTTGCATTGTCAAGATGTAATGCACCAGACTGGCCAAGTGACTTAATGCAGTGGAGTCAGTAATGCAGAGCTTGCATTCCCTGCAGTGAAACTGGCTTTGCTACCTGCAAGTCTTCACTTTACACTTTACATTTTAAGCTTTGGTAAATTACTTTTTGATTCACTTATATTGTATCCAAAAATGGAAAAATAAAGACTGGGCATACTAAACAAGAAGGCGGACCGTGGAAGCAAAACCAGGTAGTATTGAAGGTCCCAGAAATCAGTGGTACAAGCTAGTAGGCAAGCTGGAGTCAGGGCAGCTCAAGACATAGGGCAGAGTAAGAAGCCAGGTATTTGACAGGGAAGTACCCAAGAAGACAGAGTTACTAGAATTAGGATTAGGTGCCTCCAAACTAGGAAGACAGAATTACCAGAGTTAGGACCCAGCAGGTCTGCAAAAGCTTGGAGATTGGAGGCAAGAACCAGCCCCAAGGAAAACCTGAATGACTGAAGAGGTGGCTTTGGCTCCGCAGAATCTCTGGGCTACCACAGAGGGGGGCTGCCTGGGTGGAACTGAGAACAGGGCCCCAGCAGGGCTTGGAGGCTGAAAGAAGGATGGTTTGGAAGGAGTCAGTGTGCCCCAAATTTATCCACTGGTTGACACTTCTTTTACTTATTTCTGAGTTTGCAACAGTTCTTTTTATAGTTTCAAAAGATACTGTCTCACAGAACAAAAGAAGTTCTTCCTAAGTTATATGAGAACGTGTGGACCATATTCTTCCATATATACTTCCTATGCAGCTTAAAGAGCAAAGATATAGCAACGTCTTTTACAAATTGGAAAACCATGTCTGGAAAACTTACTATCAGGTAGGAGAGGGTCCCATTTGCCTTTCCCGACTTCCTCCAGCTTTGATTTTGTTTCTTGCCGACGTGCCTCCCTCTTGCTACGTTTTGCCTAACTTCTCTCCACCAACCGAGGTAACATCACATCTCTCTGGAAACGGAAGCCGAGAGCATTCTCTGTCATGAGTTCACCTGGCAGTAAGTAGAGTAGGACTCCCAGCTGACAGCCATTGTGGCAGGTAAGCGGGGAGAACCGAGTTCCTGAAGTATTTGACACAGCGCTGATGAAGCCGTCCTGAGGCCGGTGGGTGTTCGCTAAAAAAATGGGCCATAGCCAGGGGCACCTGTAGCATGGTTAATGGCACTCATTTAGCTGTCATTCATTTTTCAGCTCAAATTATTTTAAAATACTTTGTTAGTTCAGAATGTGTTTGCTTAAGTCATTTTGGTAGTAATACTTTTCTCCAGGAGGCAATTAAGTAGTCTTCATTTTACAGTGCTTGCATAGTAGCTGAGAAAACTGCAATTGCACAAGCAAAGCACAGATAAACACCAGATTATCATATTAGAGTCCTTATTAGTCTGTCAGAAGAAATTTTTTCCCCACTGGATGCTTTTTGGTTTATTATCCATTTTTTTTAAAATCAGGATTTTCTTAATGTTAGTTCAGTTTTAAAGAAATCATTGAGATCTCCATTTTTATTAGGAAACCAGTCTTTTCTCTACTCCACCCCCTGCACTATGTTAACGTCAGCCTAAAATAGCAAATCGCCCTTCTCTGTTTTTGAAATATATACAAGCTGTTTTAAATCTTTTTCCGAGCTACCCACTGACCTCTTTAAGGTGGTATGTTGGAAAAGGTGGTCCTCTTCCTCCTTTGGGTTTGACTGCTGTAATTAGGATTATTAGTAAGTATTAGTAATTATTAAATTAGTAACTAATAAAATTAGTAACTATTAGTAACTAATAAAAAATTATTAGGAATCCTAAACCCAGAATGCCAGTGGTTACTTAAAATAATACAAAGTCTCCCATTTATTTACAGTTTCCTTTGTATTTGAGAAGCCACTGTCTTAATGTGTTCTTCAGTTTACATACGTATTTATGTGTTTGTATGTGAAACTGTACATAATTTTTTTTCAACTATGGTTTCATCTCCTAAATGAGAGAAATGGCATGTTTGACAGATATTTCTCGCCTGTTTCCTTCAGCATTCAGGGCAGTGTTGTAAAAGTTAGGCTTTCAGTCAATATTGTTCGATTTCCATTTTGTAATAGGGTATTTTTTCCCCCAAGATTTGAGGAGAATACACAGAACTCTCCTCCGCCCCCATGAAATCTAAAATACTACCTTTTCCCCACTGCTGTTGTTATTAGAGGTTAAGCACAGGAGGAAAGAAAGTAAAGTTACTTCAGTGTGTCATGAGAAATTACTGGGAAGTCTAAAACCCTGCCATCTGCTTCATATGAAAGCTTTCCTAATGAGAATCCAAAGCAAAACACTGTGTTTCTTCTAATTCCTCATAGATAGAATGTCTGTTATCTTTCCAATGGAGCCAAGGCCTCTGAAGAGAAAAATAAAGTAAAATAAAATTGTAGGATGCACTATATTGTGACTTTTTTCTTTTGTAAAAAAATCGCATGGCATCTTAGCGCCCTGACTCCCTGTTTATAAACAGTGTAGGTCTTCCCGTGAGGACTGTTGTTTGGTCCACAAAGAAAGCACATAAGCAGGAGACATGCTCCACTCTTTCCATTACCATGTGATTAATTGCCTCTGCCATTCCCTGGCCTTTGCCTGCTCCAGCACCCATGGTGGTGGCAGAAGTCTTGGATGGCCAGGTTTGCCTTCTTAGCTGGCAGAATGATAGGAGGGACACATTTGTAGTCACTGGTAAGACCAAGCCCTCAAGTGATGGAGAAGATTATCTCTGGGGTTGTCTGAACTGCCAAGTTAGCTTCCCAAATGATTTGTTCCACAGCAGGTTTGATCTTTTCATTATATCCTGAATTACATTTATTTCCTTTGGCTTTTTGACATGGAGAAAACAAGATACAATAAAATAAGCCAAGACTAGTTCTTTGATATATTTTTTTAAGATTTTATTTATTTGAGAGAGAGTGATTGAGAGGCAGAGCGAACGAGCACAAGTAGAGGGCAGAGCAGAAGAGGGAGAAACAGACTCCTTGCTGAGTTCAGAGCCTGCTTTGGGGCTGGATCCCAGAACCCTGAGATCATGACCTGAGCTGAAACCAAGAGTGGGTCGCCCAACTGACTGTGCCACCCAGACGCCCCCTGGTCCTTTGATATTTATGAAACATTCTAATCAAAACTAGATGGACTAGGTATATTAGCAGCGGTAATTCAAGTCAAGATATTTGACTGAAATGACTAGTTGGGTGGATGAGCTCTTGGTTTATTGTATTCATTTGAACTTTCAGTGTGTTTTTATCAAGGTAGTAGATATAACTAGATACCATCTTGTAGACTTGCCAGGGGGGGTTTATTTCAGTTCTTGTGGACAGTTTACTTAGTGGTTGAGAGCAGATGCTGCGTGGGTTTAAATGCAACTCCACCACTTCCTAGTTGGATAAATAGACAAATTCTTTAATGTCCAAGTTACAGTTTTGTCATCCATAAAATGGCACTAATAAGGTACCTACTTCATAATGTTGTTAATGGGTTATAGTCAATGACTTGATAAATATAAAAGCACTTGGAAAAATGCCTGGTACACAGAGAGCACTATGCAAGCTATGCAAGTCTAGCTGTAGCATGGTATGGTTTACCGATGACATACATGTCGTTACCATAACTTTCGACACCAGCTCCTATCTTCTGTGGTTGGATATATTGGATATTGATGATATCCTAAAGCCCTGGGTTCAGCTCCACCCTGTTAGATTAATCCTATGTGGGGAAGGCAGGTCACCCAAATGTTAAATTTAGTTTTTTTATTTGAAGTCAATCAGCCCTCAATAACCCAAGTGAAGATTACTCATTTTGAGGACTATCCATGGAGGTACTTCGGTTCTGAGCTATTTTGCTCTGTTCAACCTGTTTCTGAGGGCACCCAGAAGCTGATTGGGTTCTCTGGAAATAGAAGTTAATTTTATGAATTTTTTAAGGACACTAGGGTAACTTAAAAGCTTATAATGCACTTGTAAATATTTAGGATTGATTCCTGTTTTAGATTGTCTGAACAGCTACCAGGGGGTAAGTTGTACAACCAAACAAGCTATATAACCCAACATGGTTGGGCCGGGGATGGCATGTGACTTTATTGCAGTCTTGGCTTTTTGCCTTGGGGGAGGCATCTACCAAGTACCTGGTGAGCACCCATTTCCCTCCCGTTTGAGAACTGAGCTTTCCTTGTGGAACACACATCCCTCCACTAAATACCTAGGTTTTGAATATTCACATTAAGCAACAGACAATTTAAAAGTCATTTTACTATTGATGTGTCATCAAACAGACAATATGACTATATGACTATCAATAATATGACTTTTGGTAAAATGGAATAGAAATAGTACTTTAAATAGAACCATGATAAGTGAAATGATCAGTGGTTCTTAATAGTTTTAAAACACCTTTTGTAACAACATAATACAAAGAAATATCTTCTATGATTTCATTCCCCTTTTGTGTAGAATTTTGTTTTGAGTGTTTCAGAGTCTGAATTCCTCTGAAAAATGTAAATACACATAATTTAAGAGCATGAGTTTTGGAGTTATGTTGCCTGGCTTACTATCCTGGCTTTGCCATTCACTAGCTCTGACTTGGGCAAATTACCTAACCTCTGTAAATCTCAGTTTCCTCTTACATACAGTGGAGAAACCATCCTCCTAGAAGTAAGGGAAAATTAAATGACTTAATAATATAAATAAAGCACAGCATACAATGCCTGAATCTTAGTAAAAGCTAGTTGCTGCTGCTGCTATTACTGCTAATAATAATGCTGTTATTCAACTCAGTGTTTTTTGTTTTTTTTTTCCCCTTGGAGGAATCACCCAAGTACTGCGTGGAAAGCACAGTTTGCTCCTATGATATTAATATTGGAAAGATTAGAGATACAGTTAACTCTTGAACAATGCAGGAGTCAGAGGCCTCAACCCCTGTGCAGTTGAGATTTCCCATATAACTTTTAACTATCGAAAAGAATTTAACTACCTGTAGCCTACTGTTGACCAGAAGCCTTAGCGATAACGTCAACTTTCAGGTAACACATATTTTATATGCCATATATATTATATACTGCATTCTTACAATAAAGTAAGCTAGAGAAAAGAAAACTTTATTAAGAAAATCTTAAGAGAAATACTTAGATCTATATTTATTGAAAAAAATCTGTTTACAAGTGGACCTGTATAGTTCAAACCCATGTTGGTCTACGGTCAACTATATTTACAAGGTTTCTTTAACATCCCAATGTTAATCTGTCAACCACGAATCTTCCCAAAGCCTTCTTGAACTTCTGAAGATGTCCAGCTAATGCCATTTCCTGGAGTAACGAATTCCATGAGCCCATTCTGTCCTGTAGAGACTGACATAGAGTGACCAAGGCTCCTTGCTTCATGTAATGGTGCCTCCCTCCTCCTTTTTTTGTTTCAGATGAGGTTGATATATTCCTTTTGATCTTCTTCAGACACACTGATAGTGATTTTTGTAAATTTCGGTTGCCCTCTTCATCTCACACCTTATCCTCTCAACCTAAAGAATCTTTCAATCTTTCAATGGTATGGTAATGGTATGAAAATGTAAATATCTTTTTAAATGTCAGCTTTTCCCTTGGTAAGATTACATTCAAGAATAAAGCTGTAGTTATTTCTCTATCGTCATTTCTAATTTTTCTAGCTTCTAACATGGGTAATTAATGCCTGCCTGTCTTCTTTTTCTAACGTTGATCTTTTTAGGCTTCTCTCAGAGAATTGCAAGGAAGATGGTCTCATGAACCCATTCAGTCTGGTGCCTTACCAGGGCAAACATGACTTACCTTGTGCTAGGTTGAACAATTTTTCCAGCTGAGATGATAGCTTAGCCCTAGTCCTGCAAAAACAACCCCAGACATGAACCACTAGACTCACACACATACCTCTATCATTTGTTGTTCATATTCCATTGAACAAGTTCCATTGTTCTGAATTTTTGTAATCTTATATTTCATCTGATCCCAGACATGAATAAGGGCTTTAGAAATCTCATCCTTGGGTGCCTGTCTCTCAGCCTACTTGCGATATCTCTCTCTCTGTCAAATAAATAAATAAATAAAATCTTTAAAAAAAAAATAAAGAAAGAAATCTCATCCTTGTTACCAATATTAGCCATGCATCTACTGAACTCTCCTCACTTACCTTGCCATCTAGTATCCTGAAATTTGGGCAAAAGACTTACTTTTCAGGCCTACTATTCTTAAAGGCTTGTGTTGTTTCCCGTAATAGTTTGTGTTTGATCATAAAGATATAGTGTAAGGATAATGATATACTATTTGTATTTTTTTTCTGCCTCCTATATAAAAATAATTAATGAGAACTCTAAGGGAAGATATTTTTACCTTTGTTTGCTAAAGATCATCTGGAGTGCCAGCTTGAATAATGCTATAGGTGGTGTAGGCCTCAGGAACAGATGAGAATGAACTTAAAGGATCAGCAAAGAACGGACAAAGAGAAAATAAGGTTGTAGAGGAAAGAGAGGCTCATCTGGTGGAAAGGAATCAAGTGCCCTTTGAATTGTCTAAAGTGCTTCCTAGTGGCACTGGTGGCATCAGGCAGCCTTGTTGAGTCTAAGCTGAGTGTCTTCCTGACTTCCAGAATTTCTTAGGATTGAAGAGTGCAGGTCTTTCATACGCATTTATTATAATTTAGGGAATGAATGTAAGCTAGGTATTTGAAAAGACTTGTCGGCAGGAAGCAATCCTTCCAATTCCCTGCATTGTTGGGTCTGTGATTATGTGTGTGACTCTGGGAGAAGTCTCTGACCTTCTCTTTACACAAATTCTCTTATTCATGAGATGAGGTGTGCCCTGATTGGGTGTTGGCACGCCTGATGAATGTGTCTAAACGACTCTGGAGGAGGACTGTGGGGGGGGGGTGAGGCAGTGGGGGCAGTGGGAGTGGAGTGCCCTTGGGCCCAGCCTCCTTAGAACATAAAAGGAGATGACACCTTGGGACCCAGCTGCACTGAGGCTCAGGGAAGGTTTGGTGAAGAATTTCATCCAGTGCATGAAAGAGTTAATTTTTCTTTATCCGAATAAACATAGAACATACAATTACCCATGGATGACTCTCAAGCAAAGGCTCATGTTGAGTGCTGTGTTCAGGGCATGGTTGTAAGCCTACTGGGTCATATGATAAGAACCCCTAATTCTTACTCTGAAAGGCCTGACAGTAAAATGGGCAGGGAAGACAGACTGGCTGAAAACACATGGAGAACCCTAGGGATATAAGTGACTATTAATGTATCGGTCAACAACGTGTCTTACTTATCTTATTTTTGTTTAGTTTTCAAAGAACTTCCAGTTAAATTATTTCCCATGAGTATTTCAAAGGTGGCTCTTCTATTTAATTTGCAAGGTTGAGGTTATTTAATATTCCTTATGAAACACTAGTGAAAATAAGATATTTCCATCAGTCAAGTAGATTTTGGGGCACAGCATAAAGGTATGGAGAGGGTAAGAAACAAGGGAGCTCAAATGACTCAATTACTGGAAAGTCAAAGGCACATTATAAAAGACTTAACAAATAATACAAGAGAAGATATAGAATGATGTACTAATATAAGGAATGGACTATTTTGGAACTGTTCAAAATAGAGGAGTATTGTTACAGGCTGAATAAGTGAGGGAGGGCTTGGTGGAGTAAAAAGAGCTTGAGTTAGTTCTTAAAAGATGGGCAGGAGCTAGATGGTAAAGACAAGAAGAGAGAGCTTTCCAGCTAAAGGAAATAATAACTAACTTGCAGAAATGTTTTAAAAACTTTCAGAAAGCCACACTCGTTATTTTTTTGCCTGGTAAAAAGGAGTAAAATAGTTCTAAAGGAATTTAGGAATTCTAAAAAATTGTAGAAATTGTCTATATTTTTCTCAGAAAAAAATTAAATACCCTTCTATTTAAAAGTAACCTTTAACCTTTCTGGTATGACTCAAAAACAGTTCTGTATTTGAACATCACTGTGACTGTGTAGTGACCCCTTTCCCCCATGAACTTGGAAGGATCAGACACTAGTATCGTCCCTCCGATCAGTTAACATTTCTGTATTATGTAGATATGATTGATATTAATACAGTGTGATAAAGTAGCCTAACTGAAGATAGTGACAAAGCAAAATATTAATGAAACATTACCTCTGCCCATTTTGGGAGTGGGCAGCTGTCCTCCTGCATAGTGATTATCTCTTTGTGACAAAAGACGGTGTCTTCATATTTCTTCATTTTAAGTCAAAGCATACATGTAGGCAGAGTTGTTTTTAACTATCATGACGATGATCATCTGTGTGCCGATATTTAATTGTTCGTAGTGATCGTACTGTCCTCGCACAGAGGAATCTGAATCTAATCTCGAGCTGTCAGTGGAGAATGTCAGTCATTTCAGTAAATCTCCCCTTGACTCTCATCACGTATAATTCTTTAATTTTAGGCCTGAAGAACTCAGAAAGAAATACCGTATGAAACCTACCAAAGGGCGCCTGGGTGGCTCAGTGGGTTAAAGCCTCTGCCTTCGGCTCAGGTCATGATCTCTCTCTCTCTCTGTGTCAAAAAAAAAAAAAAAAAACCCCTATGAAAAAAGAACTGTCCTGTGGGATACACTGTACGTAGTGTTGGGAAATAAAAATGGACCCCGCAACACTTAGGGCTGTCAGTTGATTCTGTCAAGAACACTCAGAATGGTACCCGTTAGCTAGGCTTGTGTGTACTTTAAGAAATTATCACATGTTTTCAAATTATGCATTTAATTTAACCTATCTTAACACATGGAAGTTTTGATGTAGTTTCTTTTCTCCATCAATTCCAAAGAGTCAAAGTGATTATCAAAGCTGAAAAGCCTTTTTATATTTTCTTCAAATGTTGAAGCCATGTATGTGAACAACAAGGCTGATGAATTTGCTGTTTTATTTAGTTGACATTTTAATTCAAAATGTAAACTGAAGTTTCTTTTCATTTCTTCGCATTATTAATATTATTCTGTTTTTGGTTAGCCTGGGTAAAACCATTCATTGGTGTCATTTTTGATAATTAGCCTTTTGCATCTTGGGGTTTTTGGTAAGCAAATAAATATTTTAAATGTAATTGGTGCAATTACTGTATGTGCATTGAGCAACTTTATATTGAGCTTCATGTCATGTCACATTTTTATGCTGGTAGGTTTTTTATGATTTTTTTAATTGTATGTGGTATTCTTCTGAAATATATAATTACCAGCTCAGCCCTGAGTTGGAGAAGCAGGAATTCTGTCGTTCTCTCAAATAGGCTTGTATTGAAAGATTATAGAAAAGCTTGCTTTCTTCTAACATTCCTTCCCCATCGATAAAAGTAGTTCATGTCTGAATGTTAATGCTATTTTTGCATCTCATGCTATCCCAGCATCGCACTTTTCGAGTAGGAGTCCAAACAAACAACCCAAGCTTGGTCCACATTTGATTTGGTAGAAACTGGAAGATTGGGAGTGGGGATGGGAGGTGGTGGTCCTTGGGAGGTTGGGGTAAAAACTGAAGGAAACAAGAACAGTGTAAACTTAGCTAACCATGAACTTCTATCCCTGGTCCTGCCCCTTGGAGTTCCAGAGCAGGGAGAGAAGCTTTAGGATGGCCCATCTGCTCCAGTTGGACTTTTTCTAAAAATGCCCCCCAGTGGCAGAATCAAGCCACACATCAGCCTCAGCAAGGAGGCACTGGGCGAGGGTTCCTGGAGCACAAGGAGAGGAGAGGGAGTAGCATAGTTCTGGGCTCCAGGAAGTTTAGGAGAGCTTTTAGAATGCCTGGACTGGAAAGAAGTGTTAAGGAAAACCAAAAATGAATAAGAAACGTCCATTAGCAGAACAAACAAACAAATGGAAAGGAAAAAGAGTTAAAGTGGAGAATGAATAGGAAAGATTTATTTATTTATTTTTAAAGATTTTATTTATTTATTTGATACACAGAGAGAGAGAGAGATCACAAGTAGGCAGAGAGGCAGGCAGAGAGAGAGAGGAGGAAGCAGGCTCCCCGCAGAGCAGAGGGCCCAATGCGGGCCTCGATCCCAGGACCCTGAGATCATGACCTGAGCCGAAAGCAGAGGCTTTAACCCACTGAGCCACCCAGGCACCCTGAATAGGAAAGATTTAAAAAAAAATTCTGCACACATTACTAAGGCTCTCTTCCAAAGGTCAGGAAGACTTACCGTGATGGAGAGTGTCTTACCAAAGGACTGGGATAAGAAATGATCTTCGCTCCGTGACAGACTCTTCTGTTATATGGCATTGTAAACATTATAGCAACACTTAGGACCATTATAACTCTCCATGTGTTCCCATGGCACGGTTAAGAATTTTCTGCTTGAAGAAGAGCTAGAGAACCAGACTGAGAAGGAAACTGATTGTAGAACAGTTAGGGGGGCTTCATGCCGGGGAACATCAATTGTGATATTATACTCTGCCTAAGTTATGATGAAATCATTGGAGGCATCAGAGCAAAAACCAGATCGTGGGGAAGCTACTCACAGGTTAGCATTTGCAGTTCGTGCGAGAATATGGATGCCATCTACCAAAGGCTCAGATTAGAGATGAATGGCCACCTCGTGGATTTCAGCTTTGTTCGCTGTGTGCCTATAAACTTGACAGAGTTAGGCATTGCTAGAAATTTTTTGTTTTTTGTTTTTTGTTTTTTTTAATTTTATTTTTATTCTTTGCCCAAGGGGTACAGGTCTGTGAATCATCAGGCTTACATCTTTCACAGCATTCACCAAAGCACNAGTCCTGCCTGACTCCCTCCTTCAAGTCTGTTCACTCATCTCATACCGAGAGGAACGTTTTCCCTGCCTGCTCTGTAAGCTAGTCTAGAACACATTCCCTTGAGGAACTTGCCACTTTTTTCCTAAAGCCATGGAATTTCAGTAACTTTACATTTATTATAACTTGGAGATACTTTTTTCAGCTTGTTTTAAAGAAAATCACCACCAAGCACTAAGTTCCCTTAGTGAGAAGCCCAAGACTTTGAAGATACTAGATTGTCAAGGAAGGTATGGTTGTGCTTTTTAAATTTAACTTAAAGGGGGGCAGGGTGGGAGGACAGAGGGAGAGGGAGAAAGAATCTCAAACAGGCTCTATGCCCAGCATGGAGCACGATGTGGGGCTCGATCTCACAACCCTGAGATCACCACCTGAGCTGAAATCAAGATTCAGTTGCTTAACTGACAAAGCCACCCAGGCATCCCATAGTTGTGTTTTTTTAAAGCGTATTAAAGACAGTGTATTTTCTCTCATTGGCAAACTTTGCAGTCTGGTTAACAATTTATATGAAAGGAGGGTGAGGACCAGTGTGTCTGTGCTGCTCTCCAGTGGGAGGTGAGAGTCACATTTAGACTATTAGGGAAAATATCTTTTCTGGTTACTTTTCTTATAAATGGGATATTTGAAATATTCCTTGAGTTCTTTTATACTTCATTGCAATGAAAAGCTCATCTGCACATACCAGGTTACCACTTCATGCCTGTTACTGTAAAAGTAAGTGATATTTGCCATTGGATTTTAGGTCAGGAGGATTATCCCAGCTTTTACTTTCCACCAAGAGCCTGAGCTTTGAGGTCAGACAGACCTGAGTTTGACTCTTAGAACTGCATTTTACAAGCAAATCTGACCTTGAACAGACACTTAATCTCTCAGAGACTTACATTCCTCAGCTATACAAAGAAGAAAATAACACAAACTCAAAATATTAGAGGTTTTTTTTTAAGATTTATTTTATTTATTTATTTGAGAGAGAGAGAGAGAGAGCACAAGCAGGGGTAAGGGCAGAAGAAGAGACACAAGCCGACTCCCTGCTGAGCACGGATCCCACCAGGGGGCTGGATCCCATGATCCCTGAGATCACAACCCCAGCCAAAATCAGGAGTCAAACACTGGGGACACCTGGGTGGCTCAGTCAGTTAAGCGTCTGCCTTTGGCTCAGGTCATGATCCAGGGTCCTGGGATGGAGCCCCACATAGGGCTCTCTGCTCAGCAGGGGGCCTGCTGCCCCCTCTTGTCTGCCTGCTGCTATGCCTGCTTGTTCTCTCTCTCTTTGTGTCAAATAAATAAATAAAATCCTAAAAAAGAGAGATGCTCAACCAACTGAGCCACCCAGGTTCCCCTCAAAATGTTAGAGTTTTAAACTAAATGATATACATATAGATACATACATATATATCTAACAGTATCTGACTCAATAGACAATAACTTTCATTCTTCCTTTTCACTCATTCCATAGGCATTAATGAGCACCTACTCAGTCCCAGACACCAGGCATGGGAAAGAACATATAATGTAGCTCCTTAGGAACTCACAATATAGTGTGAAAAGTGCTGCAACCTGGCAGCATGCAAAGAGCCAAATGAACATAAGGGAGGGTGCATTCTCTTTTTGCCTGGGCAACTGGGGGAGATTACTTGAGATGATGTACAGGCTGGGTTTTAAGGAGGAAATAGATGGAAAAAGGAAGTGAGGCATTCCAGGCAAAGGTACAGACTTAGGAAGGGTCAGTTCAGTTGAGGGTGAAGCAGACAGTTTGGGTAGAGGAGTAGTTAAAATGAATCTGAGAAGTTCAGACCTTGGATGCTGTGGGTTTTCAGTGTAGTGACATAGTCAGATCTTTACTCTTTCCATTAGCCATAGGGGGGAAGAGATAGATAGGGAGGATGCTGATAAGGAGGCAGTTATCCTCCTCCAGAAGGGAGGCTGAGACCTCACCTGAAACAGGAACAATGGGACTGGGAAGGAGAGAGCGTATAGGTTAGTGTCTCAGAGGCAGAGCCTGTGGAGCTTGGTGACTACTTGGGTATGGTTGGATGAGAAGGTGGTGGGCATCATCAGTGATGCCATTTGTTTATAAAGAGAGTATATAGAGGCTGGGAGGGGAAGATGAGCTCAGTTCTGAACCAGACAGATATGAGGAGTTCAAGATACACTGGTGGACCTGATCCTAAACATTTAGAAGCTCTGGTCTGGGGCTAGAGATAGCTTTAGCCCTCACTGATAAGTGAATCATAGTCACATCTTTGGAAAAGACTGTCCTTACTCAGAGAAAGGATATCGAGTGAAGGATGGGGTCCTGGGGATCACACCTAGGGGGCTAGCAGAAAAAGGGAAGGAGACCGACATGGTAACACTTAAGGTAAGAGGAGAATCAGAATTATTTCAGAAGCAAAGGCAAGAGAGAATTTTAAGTAAGGAGGAATATAGAACCATGTCAAGTGCTGCAAGTAACCCAAGAAGAAAGAAGACTGAAAAGGGTCATTGCATTTGGCAATTGGGAAGCCATTGGTGAAGGCATTTCATGCAGAGATGAAGGTAGAAAGCATTTCTTTGAGTGAATTAGGAAGTGCAAACAGCAATTGTTAGCTGAGGCTCTGTGAATCGTCTTTTTAAAAATCTTTAATAAATCATGGAGCATGGAGGAGGTGCCCTAACATGGAAAATCGGAAAATGCCTTCTTAATTTTCGACAGTTCATGCAAGCTTAGCTTCACACCCCCTCCCAGTGTCCCTCAAAGAGGTCCATGCATATGGAGGGCCATGGAACTTGAGCTTCACAATCTTCACAGTGAACCCACCTCTGTCAAGAGAAAAGCAAGGACTGTCTGCTCAAGAATGTTTGACATACCATCGTTTATAATGGGAAAAATTAGAGCCAAATGACCTGAAAGAAGAGCTAGTTAGGTAAAAGTTAGCAGATTCATACTATGCAACTGTCAAAAAGAATGAGGTAAATCTGGCATGTATTAACACAGAAGGATGTCCATGATATATTATTGAGTGAAAAAGCTAGCTTTAGAATACTATATAGTATAATCCCATGTATCTAAAAAGGAATTGTGTACATACACATGTGTGCACATATATATACATACGCACATACTACATATATATTTCTATTTCTAGTTATAGTTGATTAAAGAAAAAAAGGCTCTGGAAGGGATCCTGGGTGGCTCAGTTGGTAGATCATGCAACTCTTGATCTCAGGGTCTTGAGTTCAAGCCCCACATTGGGAGTGGAACCTACTTTAAAAAGTTGGTTAAAAAAAAAAGAAAAGCTCTGGAAAGTCCACCAAATTGTCAGCAACTGATAATCTGAAAGAATAGAAATTAGGGACTGGAGTTTGGTGATAGGAAGACTTTCATATTGTGCTCTTGTCCTTCTATATCATTTTAATTTTTTTGTCAACAAATGCATGTTTCCTTGTTGATTTTCACAAGATGTACAGAATTTTAAAATATCATATGAGGAATAATTTAAGATATTTGATTATATAGAGCCTATCTCAAGGAGAACATAATGGCATCCTTAGAATAGTTGAAGGGTAACCTCTCTGGAAGAGATTAGATTTGTTCTGAAAGATACTGACCTGCAGAAATAGGGCCAATGGGTGCAATAAAAGAGTTTTTTGGGGGCACCTGGGTGGCTCAGTGGGTTAAGCCTCTACCTTTGGCTCAGGTCATGATCCCGGGGTCCTGGGATCGAGCCCTGCATTGGGCTCTCTGCTCGGCAGGGAACCTGCTTCCCCCTCTCTCTCTGCCTGTCTCTCTGTCTACTTGTGATCTCTCTCTATGTCAAATAAATAAATAAAATCTAAAAAGAGAGAGAGAGAGAGAGAGGTTTCGTTTTGTGGTTTTTTGTTTGTTTGTTTGTTTGAGAGAGACAGATTGCATGAGTTGGAGGAGAGGTGGAGGGAGAGGGAGAGAGAGAATCTCAAACAGGCTCCAGGCTTAGTGCAGAGCCTGATGTGGGTCTTGATTTCATGACGCTGAGATCATTACCCATACAGAAATCAAGAGTTGGACACATAACCGACTGAGCCACCCAGGCACCCCAAGAGATAAATTTTTGAACTCTAAAAAAATTAAAAAATACTTATAAAGACCAGACACAGCAGGCCTGGAATCATTTTTTTTTAATTTTATTTTTATTCTTTGCCCAAGGGGTACAGGTCTGTGAGTCATCAGGCTTACATCTTTCACAGCACTCACCAAAGCACAAACCTTCCCCAATGTCCATAACCCATCCACCCTATCCCTACCCTCCCACCCCCCAGTAACCCCTGGAATCATTTTTGATGTCACCAGGTTTCAGAATGGTGCTCATCACCGTACTGTCTATGGCGCTCTTCTGGTCACGCTCAGCACCTTTGTTGGGAGTAGATCTTTTCAGCCCTAAGCTGTGAGGGTTCGGAGCGAACCTACTTCAGACAGTATGTGTAGGAGTTCAAGGCAGGGCTCTCAGTCCACTCCTGCACCATCCTTTAATAAACTTGGGTGTGTTTCTGATCCTTTCTGGGTCTCAATTTTCACATCTGTGAAATGCGGTAATCAAACTAATACTATCTTTGAGCACAGTCACATCTTTAAGGTAGAGTTAGGGTTGTTTCCTATCTTCGCCCTCCATAGTCTCCATCTGCTTGCTCCCCTCGATCACTCGAAATAAATATGGAGTCCAAGTGAAAGACTGTGGGCCAGTTAGATTAGTAGAACTTTCAGACAAGTACTTTAGTCATCCACTTCCAACCAAATTGCTCCTATAAACCCTTTCTTGGTAAAAGTCATCTAGCCCCACCACTACCTGAGAAAGTTGTTGAGGGAATTCAATGATATAATTAAGACATTTAGCACAATGCTTAGCACAGAGTAAACTATTCGGTGAAATAAAAATTATAGATACTTATGTATCCCACTAAATCATAATGTTATTAAAAGTAAGATGACGTTATAAAGATTGTGGGGGTACATCTGTCAGGTTTTCCTTTCAGTAAGTGATTTGATGATTAAAAGCCCTGCATACTCTTGCTGCTCTTGGATCTCATTTCCTTTTTATTTTCCTGTCCTTGAGGTTCATTGACTTTTCTTATTCCTTTGTCATTCAGCAATCATTTACCAAGTACCTACTGAGTTCCAGGTGCAGTCCTAGGTGCTGGTAGCAGTAAGATGAAAAAAGAGGGGCTCTGTGCTCCTGGTCAAAAGGAGAAAGAAGTTCAGGTCATTGCAACATGAGGTGATCAGGGTTAAAAAAATAAAGGTGTGTAAATGGTGTTAATAGAGAAAGCAGAAAAGTATACTGAGGTCTCTCTAGGAGTCAGAGAAAGCTTCATGAAAGAGGACACAGCAGACCTAGAGCCTGAAGGGAGGACAGGAATCTCTTGGGTAGAAACCCTGTATCATAGGATGGATGGATGGATGGAGATTCTGCCTTATGTTTTCCACGACCCTTTATGAAACTGAAATGACAATAAGTTTGATTCCTCTTTTCCCCAATATCTGGCTGTCGTGACAGAAAACCCAACAAGTGCTATTTAACTAAGAGATGCAGTAGCTACTGGCACAGGCTTCAGCTGTCTTTCTGCTCTATTATCCTTCCCACATGGCCTTCATTCTCAGGGCCAAAAGGGCAGCTGTACTACTTCAGTTGTGAGACTTCGTAATTCCCTCAGGAAGGAAAGTCCTTCCCCTGAATCTTCCAGTTACATTTCACTGGACAGAAAGGGGCCACCTGGCCACCATGAACTGTGAGGGAAGCCGAGCAATCTCTCTAGAGGAAGAAAGTAAGGAGACTGTGAATGCTCTTGGCTCATCTGTAGTGTCTGCCAGAGCAAGAACTCTGTAATCACTAGTCATGGTTTGGTCTTATTTTTATAGTCGTTGCCATTTGCATTACTTTCCTGATGCTGCTGTGACGGATAACCACAAGCTGGGTGGCTTTAAACCACAGACGTGTATTGTCTCACAGTTCTGGAGGCTAGAAGTCAAAACAACTAGTGTCAGCAGAGCCCGGCTCCTTTGAAACCTGTAGGGGAATACTTTGGTGTACGTTCCTAGAGTCTGCTGGTTTGCCAGCAGTCCCTGGCATTGCTTGGCTGTGCTTAGCTGAGTAACTCTGCCATTGACCTCACATGATGCTGTCCTATGTCTCTGTCTTCACGCGGCCGGTCATATTGGAGTAGGGGTCCACCCTCCAGCAGTAAGAAGTTACATCTGCAATGACCCTATATCCAAAGAAGGTTACATTCTGAGGTACTAGGAGTTAGGACTTAACCATTATCTTTTCAAGGGGAGGAGGGATGGATATTATCCAACCCATACCACCATTACTTTGCCCTTGGTATTTAAATAAGAAGTGCTCTATTTCCAGATTATGTTTTTTAATACCTAGGTTTTGTAACAAACTTTTAAAAGCCTTATTTTCATTCCTAATTAAATTCCAGTTGTACTGAGTTATTTCATTCCTAATTTATTCCAGTTTCTTAGTTCAAAATAATTCCTAATTTTCCTGAAATAATTTAGGAAATAATTAAGAATAATTCCTAAGTATTTTCCTAAAATAATTCTTACTTATTTGAACTACAAATCTGTGTCAATATGGGAGATAAATAGTATTCAAATAACTGGTTACACATTTAGGAAAAAGAGTTTTAAAATCCATATCTAGTACCATAGGCTCCCCAAAATGTATAAATGTGTTGAAGAGTTAAATATTTCATAGAACTATAGAAAAACAAAGAATCTGGTCTTTTGAATGTTTGTGTGATTGTAAGGATTGTAAGAAACAGATTGTAAGAATGGTAAGATTGTAAGAAATGGTAGAAATAATAAAAGAAAAGATCTCTGAGTTCTTACTGTATAAAAATGTAAAGCTTTTCATGCAAGAAAAAAACTCATTGGGGAAATGATCTATTAGGAAATGTTACACCAAATCAGGCAATAAACATAAACAGTGTATTAATACTTACAACTGTTAAGACCCCAATAGATGGATGGTCAAAGGATGTGACCAGACATTGTATAAAAACACCATGTGTTTGATGCAAAGATATGGGAAAATATGTAGTAATCATGAAAAAGTGCAACCTAGGGGCGCCTGGGTGGCCCAGTCATTTGGGCGTCTGACTCTTGGTTTCTGCTGGGGTCAGGATCTTGGGATCATGAGCTCAGGCCCCATGTCAGGCTTGGCGCTCGGTGTGGAGTCGGCTTGTCCCGCCCCATACGTCCCCCCCACCCCGACCCCCGTCTCGCGCGTGCGCACGCACACACACACACACACACACACACACACACACACTCTCTCTCTCTCTCTCTCTCTCTCTCTCTCTCTCTCTCTCTCTCTCTCTCGCTCTCTCGGGCTCTCTCTTTCAAATAAATAAATAAAACCTTTTTTTAAAAGTGCAATTTGGTGCACCTGGGTGGCTCAGTTGGTTAAGCGTCTGCCTTCAGCTCAGGTCATAATCCCAGGGTCCTGGGATTGAGTCCCTCATTGGGTTCCTTGGTTAGTAGGGAGCCCGCCTCTCCCTCTCCCTCTGCTCCTACCCCTCTGCTCGCACTCTTTCTCTGTCAGATAAATGAATAAAATCTTTTTTTTTAAAGTGCAATTTCAGCTGCAGTGTAACTGATAAATGATTACACTGGTGATGATGTCATCGATTGCTATAGTCCCTTTGAAAAGCATGTGGCACATAAATCCAGAGTCATAAAAACGTTCACACAATTAATATTTCTGGAAATTTAGCCTAACTAAATAGTCCTAAAGTAGAAAAAAAGCTGTATAATGTTATGAACTGTAGAATCATTTGTAATCGTGAACACGTGGGAGCAGTCTACTTGTCTGGAAGGAGAGGCATGGGTGGGTCAATGAAGATGCATTCTTTTGTTGGAAATGCAGCCATGAAATGTGTAACACTGAAGACCTGTGGCAACATGAAAAAACACTTGTGTTTTACAGTCACATTTTTATAAGTGGTATATATAGTTGTAATAATGTAAAATTGAAAAGTATGCATATGGATAGTCAACAACAAGGAGGTGGTGGAGTGTGCAGAAGGTGTTCAGGAGCATGGAATTGTTTTAAAGTGATATGATTATGAGTCATTTTCCCATCATTTCCCAAACTTTCTTGCAATTTAAAAAATGTTTAAGCACAGTCAACTTGAGTGTTTGGCTTAAAATCCTCCTGTGCTTCTTGCATGTTAATGAAACCATTAGGAGGTAAGGAGAATTTAATGAGATTTCTGGGAAAAAAATTTTTTGTGCACAGTAGTATTGTAAATCACACCAGATGTTTTTCTTTCATAAAGTAAGTCTTGTACTAAGTGGTAGGATTATTCTGATAAGAAAAAGTGACATCTGAAGAAAGCATTTTAATATAGTATATGTGCATTGTATGATTAATGGCGATGTTTTTGACTGCTGAAGTAATTATTTTAATCCTGTCTTGTCATTCACTTTAGTTTTGGTTTTGTGGCTGAGACTTGAAAACCATACTTTCAAAGAAAATAACTTACCCATAGGCTGGAGAAAAGTCGTTTTACATTCACCACAACAAATGATTTCCTTTGACTTAGTAGTTAGGACTTAATAGTGTGGACTTAAAGCCAGGTGATCAATGCAGCTGACATTATTTTAGCAGTCTCTTTATTTGCATTATTTTTAGAGGATTTTCTCCTCCCTTCTCAGAGGCAGAGTTTATAAGATCTGTAAAAATGATCATTTGCCCCATTCCTTATTCTTGGTGAAATGTACCTAGCATGTTCCCAAGGCTTAGTGGACTGCCCACTGTCCCCGAGGGAACACAGGCAGCCAACTCTCTTTGGGGGTGTGAGAAATAACCAGGGATGACAACCCCTTTGGGCCGTCCACTGCCCAGGCTTGATTAGATTATGTCTCTATGGTTGACTAGGCTTTGAATTCACTGGTCTGAATTCACTACCTGAAGATTAATTTTAGTGGTGATGCATCTTACTTCCTCCCAAGGTAATATGTGCACGTGCGCATGCACGCACACACACACACACATGCACACACATGCATACGCACACACACACACAGAGGCATGCATTCACTCACATTCATGCTTGTGCCCATAGGCTTAGTGCCAGATAACCAACTTATATCCTTTAGGAGAAAAGGAGTCTGGTGGGTGGGTTTGGGAGTGATCATGGAAAGGTGTTAATCCCTGTCTCCAAAGTAAAGGCTAGACAATGGGGATCCATGCAAAGCAGTGCTGGACAATGGGCATGTACTGGCTCCCTAGTGAAATGCAGCCTGCCTTCAGTTATTCAGGGGCTGATCATCCAAAGTGTGGATGATCCAAGCCATATGCTTTCTCCTCCTTTGCCATCTGGTTGGTTGCCTGCTCCCCTTCTAATTAACAGGGAAAATACTCAAAATACTTCCGTCCATTTCTGCCAACCCATTTCCGTTACCTGTCTCAAACATGTCTTTTATCTGATTCATTGCACATTTTGATCAAATCTGGCCTCTTGGCACATTTTGATACCTCACAGGACACACTGGTTAGTTTCTAATGCACAGTCCTGTAGTTGTTGATCCTTGTCTCCGACCAGACTTCAGCCATCATCTCTTGGATGCTTTATTAATCTTTTCAGCTAGCTAAGGAGTGCCTTCAAGATAAGGAGTATCTCCTCTGCTTTTCATTATCTTCTTCAAGGGGCCGACAGAGCTCTTTTCATAAGGCGGATGCAGGACAAGTGTCGGCTGACTAAGTACTAGTCATCATCATTTCAACCAGACAAGTCATGAGAAAGTCACCACAGTAAGAAGCAGTGAGCAGACATGCCATTTGCTATTAAAAAAAACAAACAAAAAAAAAACCCAAAAAAACACAAAAACAAAAAAACACTGACAGAAAACCCTAGGCTTTCAGAATTGCAAGAAGCATTAGAGATAGTTTTATGTTGTTGATAGGGAAATTTGGGCCCAGAGGAGTAAAGTAACTTGTCTTTGATTGCCCAGAACATTTGTAGCAGAGTTTGGCCTAGAACTCAGATCTCTAGAGCCATTTCTGTTATGCTTCAGATTTCCAAGGATTATATAAGAGTGGGGTTATGCATAATGTATGCAGAAAAGGAGTAGCTTAGATTATTATTTTTTAAATTTACTTTGAGAGAGAAAGAGAGCAAGGGGAGGGGCAGAGGCAGAGGGAGAGAGAGCCTCTTAAGCCTGATGTGGGGCTCAGTCTCACAACCCTGAGATCATGATCTGGGCTGAAATCAAGAGTTGGATGCTTAACTGACTGAGCCACCCAGGTGCCCAGGAGTGGCCTAGATTATACTGGGAAGAAGAGAATATATTATTGATAGGTCACCAAGATTAAAGAAAAATGTTATCCCTCTTTTGGATACATTAATCTTTTGGGATTATAGTTATCATAGGAAAATAGTAATTTTTTGGAAGTTATTTTTTTTGTTTTAAAGACTGATCTAAAATAAGAATTGTAAAGTTCTCATCCAAGTATATACAACAAACCTGACATAGTAGGAATCAGTCAAAATTTGCCAAGTGAAAGAATGAAACCAAACTTTCTCATTTTCTAAGGACTAGGAGTACTCTTTAGTTCTAGAATTATCAAGTCTGTTTATGAAAAATATTAGTCTTTCTTTGAATCAAGTTTCTTGGTTTTGCCATGTATATTAATTGACTCTGGAAAAACAGTTCAGCCACAAATTACAATGAACTGAAGTACCCATGTGTGGATATCATAAATTACCAGAGAAAACTAGTGGCCTGTCACTTACAAATGAAATGCACATTGTACATTTTATAATCTTAGCCTGAGCATCTTGGATAAGACTAATGTAAATTTCTACGGTGAATCTCAAACATTGGATTATATTTCCAATTCCGGGTGTGGGGAGGAACCTTATGTCATTTTAATGAGTATATTTAGGTTTAGAATTCTATAACCCATGAATCTTCACATGAGGGCAAAAATAATTTCTATTGCTTTCTTTAAAAGTTTTATACATTATCCAAATAATACCCATATTCATTTTAGAAAAATTAGAAAATATAGGTAATCATAAGGAAGAATAAAACCACTATTAACCCCAGAAGCCAAAGATTAACTGTTAACTTTAGTTGTGTACACTTGTAGACCTTTATTGTATGCATATTCATGGGCACATATACTACATACTGTTTTAAAACCGAGCTTCTTTTATATCTTGTAAATATTTCTAGAAATCATTCTTAATGGTTGCATAGTATTCCATTATATACAAGTACTATAATTTGTTTAACTAATCCCTTTGTTTTGGATATTTAATTATTTCCTATTGTTTGCTATTGTATTATAGACAATGCCTTGGTGAACTTTCTTATTTATACATCTTGACTCACATGTTCAATTATATCCTTAGAATAGAGTCCAAGGAGTTCAATTGCTGAATTTAAAATATACTCAGTTGTTAGGGTGGAAAAATGAATTTTTAGATGTCAAAGAGATTACCTTCCTATAGACTTTGACATTGTCTGAGACTTAAGATGTTTTTAGGACTTAGTACTTAATTTGGGTTCTTCATAAGAAACCCATTTTTTACTGTGTATTGATACAATTGTATTTGACAAATGATAATCTCCCACACACATAGTTGTAGATGGTTTTTAAATATTTCAATGCTTTAAATGGCGGTGCTCTCTTCGTAATAGTAATAAATTATGCTGATCAGTTCCCCTCATTATTTTCAAAGCCTGGATGCTTTGTTTAGCTGGTTGACATGAAGCAGTTTCTTGCTGGAGGCAAAATGTCATTGGACCATGCGCTAATCTTTTTTCCCCTCTGATTTTACCCATTTCCAGGCTGATTATATAAACAATAAGGTGTTGCCTTTTTAATTACATGAAAGTGACACATTACAGGTGCTTTTCAGCAATCTGAACTTCTCTCCTAAATAGATCTTGCACTATCTATACCCAAATGAGAACATAAATGTTCAGGCAAGGCCACTTCAGAGGAGTATTTAAAATGAGGAGCACTAGAGTCTTGTGCAATGGGATGTAAGAGCAGGGCTATCCAATTAGGATGGAAGGAGACACAAGGGGAGAGAGGCTATGCTTACCGAGCTTGTTCAACTTGATGACATTATGATTTTCACGATAAAGTCTGCAATAACCTTTATCTTTTTATATTTAATTTAATGGCCTTGGAATCTGGAGGCGCCAGCAGGCCTCATTTATCGTGTGGCAAATATCAGCCTCTTCTGGTATAATTTTTTTGTGCTAACTAAAAGAGATGTGGAATTAAAAATAGGTCAGAAGGCTTTTCATTTCAGTTTTGTTGATTTAAGTGGATGCGGGAGGGGGAAGGACAGGCAAAACATTAGTTTCTTTTAAGTGATATTATGGAGAAAATAATCTATAACAAGCAAACAGAGATTAGAGTACTATGAGAACACTGAAGATTATGTTTTATGAAATGAGTTCTTTCCAAAGCATTAGAGAAGTATAATTACAAAAACTATTTCAAGTTGCCTACCAGTGATTTTTGCTGAAAGTAAGGGAATTTTATTTATTTGGAATATTTTCATTTATCTTTCTGTGAGGCTGTGATGGAAGAGAGGAATGTGTGCTTTGCTAAATTATTCATTCATTCATAAGACAATAAATTTATGTCCTGTGAGAAATTTCTCTCAAAAAGAATTATTAGCTTTTTTTCTTAAAACAAAAACCTGAGCCAAAATATGGTACATCTAAGAGTTTGTTTGGAAGGCCCTGGCTTGTCAGTAAGAGTGAATAATGAATTACACTCTGAGATACTATAATTATTCTCAAATATATATTTTTTTCTGAAAACAAAAAAAAAGGTGTTAAAAAAAAAAAAGCGGTAGTTCTGGGGCACCTGAGTCGCTCAGTTGGTTGTGTCCAGCTCTCGATTTTAGCTCAGTCTTGATCTTGGGTCCTGAGTTCAAGCTTGCATCGGGCTTAGAGCCTCTGCCCTGGGTATAGAGCCTACTTAAAAGAAAAAAAAAAAAGCAATAGTTCCTCTTTAGGTGTTTCTAGAAGGCCTGTGCTGTATTTAATAGTAAGAGTGGATAATAAATGTAAATTCTGGGGCATTGTTGCCCATGGCTTCTGCACTACAGTGAAATGAATTACAGAAACACAAGAGCTGTTGAAGCTGAGGTAAGCATTTCTCCCTCCATTCCACTGTGACTCTCCCTCTGAGAATCATTATGCCCTCTAATTCTAAGGTAAAGAAGGCCCCCAGAAAAGACTTTTTTTTTTAAAGAGAGAATTCACGCACATGTGAGCAGGGGCAGAGGCAGAGGGAGAAGAGGGAGAACCCCAAGCAGAGCCCACGCTGAGCGTGGAGCCTAAGCCAGGGCTCTATCTCACAACCCTAAGATTGTGACCTGAGCTGACATCAAAAGTTGGATGCTTAACTGACTGAGTTACCTAGGCACCCGCCCCCCTTTTTTTGCCACTAACACTCCTCCTCCCACCCTCTCATCATTACCCCCTGAAATTAAAAAAAAAAAATTATTACAAAACCAGAGTGAGCAGAAATTTTTTTTTGACAGAAAAGTTCCTATTTTAAATGATATG
Organism: Ailurus styani; assembly: GCA_002007465.1. Lineage (NCBI taxonomy): Eukaryota > Metazoa > Chordata > Mammalia > Carnivora > Ailuridae > Ailurus > Ailurus styani. The sequence continues at coordinate 1,709,045 of LNAC01000096.1, forward strand.
ACACACTTAAACTTATAATCAAACAATTTGCTCACTTTCACACATACTGGATTAATATTTTTCTGTCACAACAAGCAGGAGGGTAAGTAAGCATCCTCTCTTGTATACTCCATGCCACAAATGCTCTCGAGAAGCAACCAAAACTGTTTGGTGAGTTACTGTCAAAAAGAACCACAAAACTAAGGTGATTGATTTTTCAGAGAGACACTTTGGTATCTGGATGGGTATCATTAATGTATTTAAAAGTTAACTCAGATATGTGAAGACACACACAATTTTTAATTTGTTCTCATGTTCCAATCAGGGGGTAGTTCCACTCAAAATCCAACCTGTATGAGACCCCTATGAGGCCATCCTATTGTGGAAGTCAGGATCTCTCAGAGTACAGTTTAGAGAAAAATCAAGACTCCTTTTACATTTTGAGGTTTCCAGCACATTAAAGAAGTGAACAGATGCCAAAATAAGGTTGCAAAAATTATTGCTTTATCTTACAGTTTACGTATAACAGATCAATGATGTAAAAACGCACATCCAAAATGCAATGACTGCATGTCTCAGCCAGCTCGTTTGAGAGAGCCTTAAGTCTTAACCTTGTGGCTTCTGATGAATATCATGAATCTGAAGTCCAGACCAGAACTACCCCTTCATCCTCCCCATGGAAGGATCTAGCAGATCAGAAATTTGGTTACATGTGTCATTGAAATATTTCTGGCTAAAGTAGTGCTTTCCATGCTTTATGGTGCATAAGTTTGGGATTAAACTGAGTCCTTAAGCACATGAATAGATGAACATGAAGCTTTTCCTGAACAAGTCATACCTCAAACTACAGGTATTTCTGAGGCCACTTCTGAAGGTAGGTCACCACTTCTTTAAACAGGAAAACAAGACAGTTCTGTTCTTCAAAATATATCTTCTCTAGCTACATGCTTACTATTTTGTAGATTCTTAGGACAGAAAAATCTTATCTCATACAAGTAACATACAAGAATAACTGACAAAGGTGGATTCTCAAGCATTTCTTCTAGCCCAAGAAAGAAAATGAACTTGTACTCTTAAGAGTCAGAGTCCAAAATAGCATAGCCGACTCAACATTTCTTTAAGATGTTAGGTTTTTGCTTTAAAATTCATATAGATATTACATTCTTCTCCATGCTGTGTTTTAATATCAAATAATGGTGTGTCTCCCCCAATCTTTGATTAAATTTGATTGTCCCATACTCTGATTCTGTGGTGCTATATACCCTCAGCACTCTGCTATGTACCCCTCTGGAATGTGTGTACACTAGTCTGACATGCATGAACCTAAGGGCTATGTTTACTTTTTGTCTGCCCTGATGGTCCAGGCTTTATTCCTGTTGAGTTCTTATATACATGGCTCATCAGAGGTGGCTCTAGAATGGGTGAGGCTCCTGGAGGAAAGTTTCTCATGAAGCAAATTTTGTTTTTCCAGAGTAACCCATTTTTGATTTTTAAAATTGGTCATGTGTTCCCCTCTCTCATGTTAGGCCTGGAGAGTATTCATGGTGGTCTAATTCACAACCGTGGGAGGCCTATTTTAAGGTTCTCAACCAGTGGTTCTCAAAGGGTACAATTTAAAATTTTGTGGGAATAGATATATATATATTTTACTATCACAGTATTGGGAGAAACTACTGGCCAGGGGTGGGGCTCAAAGGACACCGGAAGAATTATCATTTTTTTAAAGAAACATGTGACTTAATGTGAAGACCTTGACAGATGAGCAAAGTGGTTAAGATATGTATTTTGAAGTTAGGTAGACTTTAATTAATTAATATCTTGGCTTGATTTGATGCTTAGAGCTCTATGCCCTGGGCAATCTTTTTGCCCTCTGGAAGACTCCATTTCCTCAACCGTAAAATAGTAGAATGTGTGAAATTCCTTCAACAAGGGTACTGTTGCTTTTCCTCTCCTCCTCACTGGTAGTAGAAAGAGTCTAGTGACAGATTAAATGTTTCCAGAGTTCAGGTCCCCAAGGAAGATTATGTCTTCTAAAGAGCTAGCCTATTTCCTTCCAGACAGTGGGAGTCATTTCATTCATGCCATTTCGCTCTTTACTTTGACTGCTAGCAAACATGGAGCGAGTACTCATGCTTAATTGCTGTGGCTTTCTGCAAATAGGACTTAATATTGTTTGCTTCCACTCCATTCCCTCCTCCCTTTCCCCCTTCCTACTAAATGTTGGCCTTTCATCCTGTGTTAGTCATCGGTCTTATTGTTCCTGTGCTTTTATTGGAAGTTGTCTCCGATCCTTTTGAAAGTAGGTGGAAAATAAATAACGTAAGGATGACATAATAAGGCTGCATCTTCTTTATGGTCCTTCACAGTGTTTATTTCTACAGGTGGCAAAGTTTCTATTCTCCCCTTAATTTATACTGTCTGTTAATGATAGTATTAGTCAGATCTTTATTATTATCACTTACTTGGGAAAATATGACAATCCTAAACTCATTATTTTACCCAAAACAGCCATCTATCGAGTTAGTTCAATGTCAATTATTTAATTCTATTTTCCTAGCAAAAATCAGAAGAATTACACACATTGCTGTATCTCATTGTATTACTGTAGAACAGTGGTTCTCAAGTGTTTTGGTCAGGAACGCTTTACATTTTTAAAAATTATTGAAAACCTGAAACTATTGTTTATGTGAGCTATTATCTCTCAATGCTTATATTGAAACTATGAAATAAAAACTGAGAAATTTAAAAGATATTTACTTACAAATTCATTTAAAAAATTAAAAATGAAAAAAATTAAACCCATTATACATTCACATAAATTTTTGTGAAAAGTAATTTCCAAAACAACAGCAACAGAACATTTTAGAAAAAAGAGTGGTGTTGTTTTTGTAAACCTATTTAATGTTTGTTTGTTCTATTTGTTATTTTTTTAAATAGAGGTATAATTGACATACAATATTGTATTAGTTTCAAGTGTACAACATAATGATTTCAATATTTGTATATACTATGGAATGATCACACCAAGTGTAGTTAACATCTTTTTTTTTAAGATTTTATTTATTTATTTGAGAGAGAGAGACAGAGATAGCAACAGAGAGCACAAACGGGGAGGAGAGGGAAAAGCAGGCTCTCCACTGAGCTCAGAGCCCAATGTTGGGCTCGATCCCAGGACCCTGGGATCATGACCTGAGCCAAAGGCAGACGTTTAACCAGTTGAGCCACCTAGTTGCCCCTGTAGTTACCATCTTAACGTTTGTCTTAATGGAAGACAGCTAGATTCTCATATTTGCTTCTGCATTCAGTCTGTTGCAATATCACACATCTTATAGACTAACGAATAGATAAGAGTGAAAAAGGCAGATATGTATTATCAGTACTACTATTATTATTAAAATAGCTTGGATTTTAAGGACTCCCCAAAAGGATCTTAAGGATGCTCAGGGCCCTGGCCTATACTTTGAGAACTGTGTTATAGAACATAGTTAGTGAAATGGCAATATAAGAAATCAAGATTAATGTTTTGCCCACATTTTAATTTTTAGTGCTTTCAGTGAGCTACTAATTTTTAAAAATATGCCTCTTACACTTCTCCCAAAGTTTATAGAAACATTAAGGTCAAACTATTGCTGGCAGGAATGTTTAGATTTTTCCTTCAAGATCTAGACAATGTATTTTTGAAAGCTGCTAGTGATATATGAAATCAATGTTATGTTTTTGGCAAGATTTTTTTTTAATGTACGTATTGAACAGATTATTCTTTTCGTTGTGGTATGTAGGGAGACTTACCTTTTTTTTATCCTTCTAATCTATAATTGTAAAACTAGTTTTATTAAACCATTATTTTTATTTGTATGTGTTGCTTGTCATAACATCATTATAACATCCTATAACTAGAGTAGGGCAAATTGATTTCTCTTATTCCTGCTGTGAGGTGGTTCATGATGAAAGGTAGATGGCTTGCCTAATTTACAGAGTAGCATTAGGTTCAGAAGAAGTTAGTACAGAACAACAACACATTTTATTTTGCTGTATTTTATTTCTTTTTTGTGACTTCGGTAATAATAATAATGGCTGTGAGCAAGACTTTAAGTTTTTGTATTGCTATATATATACTGTGTATAAGGATAACTCTAAGGATACCAGCTCTGCTTTCAGCCTGATGGAATCTGCATGACAGTATAGTATGGTTCAAGTTCAAGAACAATCTTGAACTTTCAAGTGTTCTTACAGGAAGAATGGAGGTGCAAATATTTCACTTGGCCAAAAGTGGCCACAGAGTCTGGTTCAGATATTTGGAAGTGGCAGAGGTGATAAACAGAATTTTCTGCTTATGAGATATGTGCCAAATCACTTCAGGTTTCAGATGGGTAATAAAATATACATGGTCAAGCAGTGTCAGCTACTATTTCCAGTGACTGCTGGACCCAGTGAATCACCTTCATATCTCATCATTGTACTTTTCATAGAAAATCAGATTATGCCTTCACCTAAAAAATAGCTTGCCTGTATATGTGTATATATATATATATATCACTATATATATTATCTTATATTTACCCAAGGATTTTCAGAATTGTCAATTAAGTTGGATAGGCTTTCGAGGTTAGGAAGGAATTTTAAAGATGATCCATTCCAAACCCTTTGACCCTTGCTGAAGCTTTTCACAGTGTCTTAGATGAATAATTGTTCCAGTTTTGCTTGAGTATTTCCAATTAAAGAAAACTGGCGATTCCTAAAGCAAACCCTTGTGATTTTGGACAGGTCCAATTATTGGGAACGCTTTTTCCCAACTTGACCTGAGACAAACAGACACCCTTTTTCACACTCTACCACTTCAAATGTTTGAAAACAATTCTTATATCTTCATGAGCCTTCTCTTCTCCAAACTTAGTCAATTCTATTCTTTATCTGAAAATTTTGTCAGCCCCTTTCTTACCCTTCTTCTCCCCTGGTTGGCTTGCTCTCATCTTCAGCATCCATCTTAAAAGCATAATACACAGAATGACACTCAGCATCCTTGATGCTGAGTGACCATTATAGAGTTGAGTGGAGGCTTTTTGCTCCCTTATTGCCATTAGTTGCTAATGGAGCCATTGGATCTTCTAGCTTCTTTGGCAGTTTATCACATGGACTTACACTGTACTTACTATCAATGGAAAGTATATATGAGCCACATCAACACTATTAAGCTATATTTTCTTCTGCCTTTATAAATGGAATGTGCACATTTGAAACTTGGTCTATTAAACTTTGAAGGGAAGGTGTTTTTTCTTGATTTTTAGTACTTGACAGGGTAGATGAGTTTTTATTTTAATATGATTCTAAATCTACAGAAAGATCTCAAGACTGTCTCAAAGGATTACCATGTATCATTTACCTAAATTCACCAGTTGTTAACACTTTACCCCTTTTGCTTTATCATTCTCTAGATAGATTGATGTGAATTACACAGAGATATAGTTATATACTCTTTTTCTGAACAATCTGAGAATAAGTGGCAGAAATGCCTCTTTAAATATTTCAGTTTATATTTACCACAAATAAGGACATTTTCTTGAACAGCCACAATATAGTTATAAAATCAGGAAATTTAACATTGATTTAATGCTGTTATCTAATCCATGGCCAATACTCAAATTTCACCAATTATCCCAATATAGTCCTTTATAGCTTTTTGGGAGGGATAGAGGGGTTCAGGGATCCAATCCAGTATCACACATTTCACTCAGGTATTTGCTGATTTCCCCACCTTAAAGTGATGTTCTTTATGCTTCAGAAGTTGAATAGTAGCTCTGAAGACTCCCCAGGCCTTTCCACAGTTTCCATTTCATTGATTCAACAAACATCCACCTATCACCTTCAAGTAAAAAATAAAGTAAAATTTGAGCTTTCCTTTCCATGTCATCTTGTTTAGCATTTTGACTATGGACATTTCAGTGTAGGCATTGGAGGGCAACAACTTTCTAAAGGTTCTCAACCTCTCTGCACTCAAGACCATTTTCATGAGCATTGGGGTTCAGTGAGCCTTTCTTCTTCTTCCTGTAGACAGAGCATGACCACCAGCACAGTGTTTCTTCTTGCCCCGAGGCATACTACATGGGTCCTGCCCCCATGCCTATACTCATGGGGTTTGGCTCACCTATAAGGTCTTATCATTCACCCTCTGGAGCCATCCAAACTCTACCGATTTCTCAAGGTAATATCTTGTTTGTGAATCTTTCCATTCATTTATGTAACGAATGTATATTGATCATCTTCTATGTGACAGGCAGTGAGTGCTCTTAGGTGAAGGGGATACAGCAATGAGCAAAACAGGCAAATATCCTTGCCTTATGAAGCTTATATTATAACGAGGCAAGGCAATCAATAAATAAATTTACAGTAAGTTAGATGACAATAAGTCTAAGGGAAAAAAATAGGCAAGAGATGGGAGTGGTGGGAGAGATGCTTCCCTGTAGCTCTCAGAAGCTGGAGGTTGTTTCTCTTTTGTCCTCTTGCCACTGCTTCACATTGCCACTTCCACACATTCCTCCTTTCTTCACTCTCGAAATCAGTGGCTGCTGATTTCCAAGACACTCCCCACTCTGTTGAAGATTCTAGAACCTGCCTCACTATCATCTCTGTCATTATTCTCAAAGTCATCCACATCCATGTAGATAGAAGATCTATCCCTGCTCTCTTCATTCCTCACCCCTATCTCTCACATCAGTTTTCCTCCACACGATCTTAGCTATCACCTCCCATAGTCATACCCTAAAGCTGGTCATCACCAGTAACTGCACCATCTCTGAAACCTCCATACCCAGCATCCCATCCATTCTGTGCTCCTCTCTGCCTGTTTCTACAGCCCAACTACTGGGATAACTCCAACAGTGTGTAACTTTTTTGAACTTCCACCCCATTGACTGTGTGTATTTTTCATTGCCCGTCACTCCTCCTTCCTGCACCCCTCCCCTCAAGCTCTCATTTCTCTTCTCTCTCTCTCTCTCTCTTTCTTTTTTAAGATTTTATTTATTCATTTGCATGAGAGAGCGAATGCAAACACATAAGCAGGAGGGAGGGTCAGAGGGAAAGGGAGAAGCAGACTCCCCGCTGAGCAAGGAGCTGTACATGGGGCTTGATCCCAGGACCTGGAGATCATGATCAGAGGCCAGGCATCTGAGCCACCCAGGTGCCTTCTCATTTTCTTCTTACCTATTTATGTTGCATGCTTATCACTGTTTAATCATCCTTTCTACACATCCCCCACACTCCTTCTTTTATCTCACTTCACTGAACTTACCCAGCCCCAGTTAAACTCAGGAATGCACCTGAGCACTTGACCATGGCAACCAGCCGTGCTGACTGGCCCTGCTTTGAATCCATGACCACAGAGCTCAGATCAGTGTTTGAGAAATCCTGCTACATTCTCCTGGTAAATTTGCTCATCACAGATCTCCAACATCTCCTCTCCTGTCTCTCTCAGCTGATGACCTGGCTGATGTTTGACTGAGAGAATAGAAGCAATTTCACCAGAATTGCTGCTGCTTCTCATCACACATCTCCCTGTCCACCTACCGTGTCTCTACCTTCCTATCAGTGCTAGTGATGAACTACCCCACCCCTTTCTGAGGCCAGCTGCCCCAGTTTTGTTTTGGACCCCCTAGCTGTCTTCACTAGCTTAAGTATTTCGATCAACAATGATTCCCTCCTTCCCTCATTAACAAATCTCCCTCACTGCTGGTTAACTCCCATTGCCATAGAAGCATGTGGTAAGAGCACCCATCTCCAGGGAAGGAAAGAAAAGGTGTCTATTGATTCTGGCACCTCTACCTATTTTGTTTCTTTGCTCCCCTTCACAGCAAAATACCTCACAAGAGTTGTCTTTATTGGTCCACTATGACTATGTCACCTCCAGTTTACTCTTATTTTTCTTTACTTTTTTTAAAAAAAATACATATATAAGAGAGCATATATAATGTGTAGGCTTTGTTTAAAGGGAGATAAAGGTGGGATGCCTGGGTGGCTCAGTTGGTTAATCATCTGCCTTCAGCTCAGGTCATGATCCCAGGGTCTTGGGATCGAGTCCCACATTGGGCTCCTTGCTCAGCAAAGAACCTGCTTCTCTCTCTGCCTGCTGCTTCCCCTGCTTGTGCTTGCTCTCTACTCTCTCTGACAAATAAATAAATGAAATCTTTTAAAAAAATAAGGGGAGCTAAAGGTAATACTCTGCCACCTGAAATAGAACATTGTTGATGTTTTGAACTCCTCTTGTATATTCTTCCCTTAGTGTGCTCCTCTCCCTGCACTCTTGTGAATTTTCACCATCATTCTCTTGTTTTTCTTTACAATTTTACCATATGTGTGTATTCCTAAATCATACATTTTTGTTTTGTCTGTTTTTGAACTTAACATAGATGGAATTTTATATTCTTCGATCATTTGCTTTGTCACTCACCTTCGAGCTTTTTATTTATTTTTTTTAAGATTTTATTTATTTATTTGACACAGAGAGATCACAAGTAGGCAGAGAGGCAGGCAGAGAGAGGGGGAAGCAGGCTCCCCGCCGAGCAGAGAGCCCGATGCGGGGCTCGATCCCAGGACCCTGAGATCATGACCCGAGCCGAAGGCAGAGGCTTTAACCCACTGAGCCACCCAGGTGCCCCACCTTCAAGCTTTTTAACAGTCCTCTCCATACTGTGTGTAGTTCATTCATTTTCACTGCAATGTAGTAGTCTACTGTATGATCATATTACAATTTATTTTTCTATTTTACTGTTGATGGACACTTGGGTCATTTCTGGACTTTTTGCTATTACTAGTAATGCTGCTATGGACATTTTTGTACTTGGCCCCTGCTGTGTGTTTGTACAAGAATTTCTGTAGGGTATACTGAGGGATGAAGTTACTGGGTCCATTTTACTAGATAGTCCCAAATTATTTCTAAAGTGTTTTCTATCAGTTTATACTACTATACATACTAAGTGAAAGTTCCTGTTCCTCCATGTCTTTGCCAAAACTTGGTACTATCTGCCATTTAAACTTTTTGCTTGTCTGGTAGTTAATGTCATCTCATTATGGATTTAATCTGTATTTCCCTATTTACTAATCAGCTCCTTTTCAATGATTATAGACTTTCATGTTTCTTCTTCTTTGAAATGCCTTTTTTTTAAAAGTGCATGGCCATTTTCTTGATTTGTAAGAATTCCTTATGTATTCTCGATACTAATTCTTCATCAGGTATGTGTTATCATCTCCCACTTGTCAGCTTGCCTTTACACTGTTGTTATGATGAGTTAATAGGCAAACTTCTTAATGTTAGTGGATTAAGTTAAACTGTAAGAAATTGCCGATAGGTGATTATTTTTGAACTACACAAACAACTCCATACGGTTCCTGAGGAGCTTATTAGAACACATTGCTGGGCCCCATCTGCAGAGTTTCTGATTCAGTACCTCTCTCGAGTGGTAGGTGAGAATTTGCATTTCTAGTAAGTTCCCAAGTGATGCTGCTGATCGAGGAACCACACCATGAGAAAGTCTGCTTCAGCCCATTCTGTCTTCTCAATCTCACCTTTCACCAATCCTCCCTCCATGGTCTCTTAGCTATTATAAAACATAGCCCACCTCTCCTACTCAGCACAGCACCATTTTTGTCAAGGAAGTTCTTTACCTATCAATCTTTCCTCAGCCCAGAGTTGCCTTAGTTGACTATAGCGGGTCTTCCCAGTCCTGGGTGCAGATGGCTGCCTGTGCAGTGCTTGCCATGTTAATAAGTGCCATTTTGTTCAAAGTTAACATGTAGCTTTTAAGATGTCCCAGTACCATTGATTAACTGATTTTGCTGTTTCCTTTCGGAGTGCGCTGTGTGATGAAGTTATTTTGACGCAACATCAAATCATGAATCAAATCCTGTCTTGTCATGCTCTAGTACCAAGTCTCCTTCCCACAGGCCCTCCTTTTTTTTCATTCCAAATTTCACTATAAATCTCTACCCATTTCTGTCATGGGTTAGTCCCCTACATCTCCAGCTCTTTTTGTCACACCCATCTATTTTTCCAGGACATGCACAACAATCTCAAACATTTTAATCATAAAGCCTCAGATAGGTAACAGACTACAGAGTAAAAATTAAAAACAAATATTGAAGTCTTCCTTCTAGTTTATTTAGAGCAAGATTTCTGAACAGTGACACTATTGACTTTGGGGACTGAGTAATTCTTTGTTGTGTGGGGCTGCCCCACGCATGGAGGATTTGGGCAGCCTCAGTGGCCTGTCCTCAAGATGCCAGTAGCAGCCCGCTCCCACCCCGTGTGACATCCAAAAATGTCTACAGGCATTGTCAAATGTCCCTTGAGAGCACACTATCCTCTGGTTGTAAACTGCTGATTTAGAGACATCTCATGCTTAACTCCAGTTCTGATGGATTTTCTAGTGAAATACTATCAGCTGTTTTGAGCCTTAACATTTCAACCCAAACCTCTTGAACCTTTCCCTTTCCCCCCCCTTATTATATATTTCTCTTTTGTCTACAATGAAAGGAAAGGGTTATATTTTCATCATTGTTCTTTACTGGTCCTCCACCACATTTCTCCAAGACAAAAGGCAGTTCCCACCAAACACAGAGGCAGACTACAGGACAGACTTCAGATTCTTTTCCCATCCTTCCTGCAAGTATTAATCTCACCGTAGGATGGTGATAGCTACTGTGATTAATATACTTTTAACTGTAATGCGATTATAGAAAATCATGCCAAAATTGCTCGAGCTAAAACTTGACCTGCCCTGACAGGATGATGAAAACTCAGTACCATTCTCCCCGACCCCCACCCCCAACCCCCACGCTCCCCAAATAGTCTTGCTTCTTAATGAGTAAGAGTAGTTTAAGCTGCAATTATTTCCTCTTACACTGACTGTCCTTTTCACCCTGATTACTCTTTGGATGTATAATGGGGAGATAGTTGCTTGCAGGCTAGCAAGGAGGTCTGGTGAATGGCAGCAATACATACTTGGAAAGAGTGCATTCCACTCTCAGCACAACCTGCCCAGACTGAATGCAGCTCACAAGTGGAGTGCATAGAGCTTTTTATAATTTCGATTTGAAATGCCACTTTTCTAGTTTCTGTAGCTAAAATGGTAAATAATTTTGCAGGATTTTTTTTTCAGCTGCTCATAGTTTGACGTTGCTGAGCCATCTTGAATTTACTTTTGCAAAACAAGATAACCGTTTGTACCATTAGGACCACTGTTCCTTTTTAGCTGAGTTTAGGAACCTTCTCCAATTTAGCCTCTTTTGACGTGAGCAGAGCGTCTATTCATTCGAAGGGAACACCATGACACAGCTGGAGAATATGCCTCGGGAATGTAGAGGGCATTGTGTCAATGTTTCCCAATTTCAGAAGCTCAGAGTTGCTTTACTTGCCAGACTATCAACCAAGCCCTGGGTTATTGGACACTTCTGTACATTTATAGTTTTGCGTTCATTGAGATAATAATAACTCTGAAGCATTATAATGCTTCTACAAAGATCTACAAGTACCTATGAGTCATCACACACACACAAAAGACTAAACAATAATAATGTTTCGTATAGTTTGAGGGCTAGGCAAATTCATTTGTAGCTATTTATTTGAAAAGTACCAGTTCTTGTAAACAGGTATTTCATAACTACCTAGTCAAAATAAATACCTGCTTCGGTTCTCTGTAATTTTCTTTTAAGGCAACCTCAGACACTAGAACAGTGCTGAAACGGAGAGTAATAATCTTAATTATGTGTCCCATGATAGATGACAAGGCACCTCCATGTATATGATCTTGTTTGATTTTAAAAAAATTAGCACTACAGGCAAAGAGAGAACGCTTGAGGCAGTCAGTGGTTAAAATAAATAGCCAAAGACCTAAAGATTACACCTGGCTGGTGTGACTGGTTTGCTAATCAAAAGGAAGAGAAGAGTTTTGATTTGGTGGTGGTAGCTGTACAAAGCAAGGCACTGGCTGTATAACCTAAAAACACAGGAGAATGTCAGATGAAGGAGTCAGGCAACATGAAAACACAGGAAAGGGGGAAGAAGACTATGAAGGGAGATTGATGGACCATGGAGGTCACTGGAAAGAGAAGCAAAGATTTAAACAATAATGTGAGAAAATGAGAGCATCAGTTACAGAAATTGACAAAGGTAGGAGCCAAGAGCCCAGCGTAACTGAGCAGCCTTTCAGGACACCTACCGCTGAGGACACCAGGCTCACAGAGCAAGACACTCAATGCGTGGTTGGTTCCAGACACCTTGGAGCTCTTCAAGTCATACCATTCCAGCACAGAAACTAATCTTCATAGTGAACCCCTTCGTGAAGGAAGGTGTGCATTGCATCTGCAGTTTTTCATGCACTGAGACCTTACTTAGCTTACGTGTTAGCTAAAGAAAGAAGTTAAGTGAATTTTTCCCATAAAGGAAGTCTATGTGGAATCACACATTGTCTGACAGGCCTCACTAAATTTGACGTTTCAGTCAGATTTATCAGGAGACCTCATTTCTCTACTGTGCTGTACAGTATATAAGAATCAGCTAAGTGTAGTCATTTCATTATTACATGAACCTTTTAGGATGAGAGAAAAGGTTGGATAATCCAAGATGGTAATGCAACCCACTGGGATTTATACTTGATTATTTACATTTGTATTTTGATATTGTATACTTATCCCTTTGTATTATAATGATCTGTTTACACCTGTCTTTTCTACTAGACTGTCTGTGTCATGACTGCAGAGACCATCTTCATCTCCAAACTCAGAACAGTCTCAGGCAAATAGCCAGGGTTTAAGGTTAGTTGAATAAATAATTGAAGAAATAGATATATCTGATCTGAGAAATCACTGCGAACAAAGTAATGCCTCCACACAGTGAAAACACAGTCAGTAACACCTGGAAGGCTTAACTGCTTGCCTCTCAGACTGCTGCGCAGCCCCCAACCTCAACCTAAGTGCCCTACTGTAAATCTTTCCCCAGAACAACGGAAGTGGTTAAGTGTTCAGGTGTCAAAATGCTACCCCGCTGGGCTGCAGGCCGCATACAAAGTTATATTACACTGAGTTTGAAATGCTAACAAAGCAAGTAATTAAGCTGAGTAAGTGCTAACTTGCTTGAAAGCAAGATTTGAAGCTGATAAACGAAAATGCTGATAATTAAGAGTTGATTATACAGCTTTGTTGTTTCTCTACCCTGCTAATAGCCTCTCATTCTTGGCATGTAATGATTTCTCCCCCACAAGGGGAAAAAAAAAACACACACACATCAATCTTCTCCACTTCTTCTCTCCCATCCGGAGTAAGACAAAACTCTTTCCTTCCCTAAGCTCAGTCTTCCACCTGTGACCTCCATCCTTCCCTCCTCTGTCTTCCAGATTTTTATCTTTTACCTTTCCCTCATCACTAATTTCTTCTCCTCTGTTATAAACACACCCAGGGGTTACTATTCTTCTTTTTTTTTAATTTATTTGATGGAGAGAGACAGCAAGAGAGGGAACACAAGCAGGGGGTGTGGGAGTGGGAGAAGCTGGCTTCCACTGGGCAGGGAGTTGGATGCAGGGCTCAATCCCAGGACCCTGGGACCATGACCTGAGCAGAAGGCAGAGGCTTAATGACTAAGCTACCCAGACGCCCTTAAGGGTTACCATTCTTTAAAAAAATTTTTTTAAATATTTATTTATTTGAGAGAGAGAACATGAGCAGGGGGAGGGGCAAGCAGACTCCCCGCTGGGCATGGAGCCCAACACTATGCGGGACTTAATCCCAGGACCGTGAGCCACCGAAGCACCCCTAAAAATTTTTTTCTTAAAAAGCCAGCAGGTGCACCTGGGTGGCTCAGTTCATTAAGCCTCTGACTCTTGGCCTCTGTTCAGGTCTTAATCTCAAGGTCGTGAGTTCAAGCCCCGAGTTGGGCTCCATGCTGGGCATGGACCCTACTTAAAAAAACATTAAAAATGAAAAAAAAAATAAAAGCAACCCAACAGATGAGAGTGCAAGAATCTTCCCTTTTGTTGCATCCCCTAAAGCCTCTACCATCTTCCTCCTCTGCATCCCCTAAGCTCTCGAAAGGGAACCTGCATTCCTTGCATCCTCAGCCTGATTGCTGATTGCTTCTTTTTCCCTTAAACTCTTCTACTGGTTTCAGCACTCTGATGAAGCTCTTTCAAAAGTTATCGATATATTCTGAATTGTCACATTCCACAGTCTTCATTTTCCTTGATGTCTGCAACGTTTCACGTTGTTGACCTGCCCCTCTTCTGAACTGTGTCCTTATGTGGCTGCCATGACATGTTCCCTTTGTGACTTTCTTCTCGTTCCCCTTATTCCCTTCTCTTCCTCTCTCCTTCCCTCCCTCCCTTCCTTCTTTCTTTCTTTTCCTTTCTGGTAAGAGAGGAGAAAAAAAAAACCAAGCTAGTATTTATTGACATTTAAAATAAATTATATGCCAGGTATTGTGCCAAATGTTCAGTCTCCTTTTATCCTCACATCAACCCTAGGATATAAATATTATTCCCATTTAAAATTTTATTCATTCATTCCTTTATAATTGTGATAAAGTGCACATAATATAAAATTGACCATAGTAACCATTTTTAAGTGCACAGTTCAGTGGCATTAAGTACCTTTACACTGTTGTGCAACCATCTCCACCGTCCACCTCCAGAACTTTCATCTTGCAAAACATTAAACTTCCCAACGCCTATTTCTCCTAGCCCCTGACAATCACCCTTCTACTTTCTGTTTCTATCAATTTGACTACTCTAGGTACCTTATATAAGTGGACTCACACAGATTTCACTTTGCATAATGTCTTTGATATTCATCATTTGGAGCATATGTCAGAATTTACTGCATTTTAAAGGCTGAATAATATTCCATTATATGTAAATGTCACATTTTTATGAATTTTAAGCATGTTTATTCATCCTTTCATTGATTTTCCCCAGTTTATAATGGTGAAAATATGGCTCAGAGGAGTGAAATAACTGATCAAGGTCAACAGCTTTTCCCCATGGGAAAGCCTTCTTCTAAATTCTATCCTTAGTTTTCTTTCTTCTCTCTCCCTCCCTCTCTGCTCTCTCTTTCTCCCTCCTTCCTGTCTTTGCTGATCTTATCCCACATTTTAAATTATAATCTCCATATGGATGCTTCTTAAATGTATGTCCTAAATATAGCCTTGGTGCTGAATATAGTTCCATATATACAGTAGATCCACTGGATTATCCCTCTTGGACCTTTGAGTCACCATGGAGAAAAACAAGCCAATCATCATTTGATCCTCAAAATAGGCTTGCCATTCTGACACCCCTATGTTGTAATGATGCCACAGATTCCCCAGTCACCTGGACCCTAAACCTCCGAGTCATCCTTGAGCCTCTTTCTCCTGTATCCCCCAATTCACCTCCATAAAGTCCTGTCAGTTGTGCCTCCTAGTCCTTTTTTTTTCTTTTTAAGATTTTTTTTATTCTTTTGACACAAAGAGACACAGGGAGAGAGGGAACACAAGCAGGAGGAGTGGGAGAGGGAGAACAGGCTTCCCACAGAGCAGGGAGCCCGATGCGGGGCTCTCTCCTAGGACCCTGGGGTCTTGACCTGAGCTGAAGGCAGACACTTAATGACTGAGCCACCCAGGTACCCCGCCTCCTAGTCCTATTGCTACACATTTCAGCCTCTCTGTCCCCATAGGTGAGGTCCTCAGTCAGATGGATATAAGAGCTTAGGTTGGATTCAACCCCCAGCTTGGCCACTCCCTTGCTTGGAAAGAAGAGAGAGTGTTGGGCTAGTCACCTGACCTCAGTGAGCTTCAATTTCCTCATCTGGGCAAGACAGACCAATGTGCAAGGTATTTCAGTCATTGAATATGATAATACATATAAATAGCCCAGCACAGTGCCCAGTGTTTAGGAGATGCTAAGTAAATGGTGATCCTTCTCTTAATGCTGTCTTTCTACTTCTAGTTTACTAGCCTTCTTCCCTTATAAGGACTTTTCTCTCCCAGTATACAGTCACTTGTAGGAAACAAACCTTTAGTATGTTAGTATTATGTTTCATTTGAGAATGCCCTAGATATTCTGTATACCAGTCAGAGGACAGTGATTGTGTTAAGGGTTGGTCCTTCATATTTGTGTTTGTGATTTAACTTGACATGTAGAATTCCTAAAACAATCTTGGAGGGGATTTCCATCTTGTAGACTGCCTCATCAAAATTGTCTTATATAAAACGATTGCAACCTGCAAGACTTACTGAGCCCAGTCTCATTTTTTAAAAGATTGCTACAAAGTCAGTGAAGTGAGATTTCCATGATTGGAGGGAATCTAATGCCTCAGTGGGAGGGAATGATGGAGGGGCAGCAAGAGCTTATTCATAGCTTTGAGTATGCCAGGCATTTTAACTAGGATAAGTGGAGTCAGCAAATATCCCCCCCACACACACACATATCCCAAAACACAATTTGGCAAGAAAATAGGCAGACTTGCGCATTTTCAGCATAAGGGACACCTGGGTAGGAGACTGTCTTCAGTTCGTGGAGTAAGGGTTCACAAGCAAATTAAATCCCAACTTCCTCATCAGCAGTCTGCACTCCAGGGAGCTGTCCAGAGTAGCCGGGCCACGTCCGGCCACATTGAAAATAGGAATTCCATGTATGGATCCTGAAGAGACTGTGTCCTAGCACTTTACCTAGCTTTATTGCTGGGTCTCAGAAAACCCATTAACAACAATCACAAAACCTCCAGACAATCCTTGAGTAGTTTGGATAAAGATTTTAACAACCAGGCATTGGAAAATTAGACTTCAGATTGATCCTTTCCTTTAATGTTTTGGAATGGCAAGCAAGTAGGTAGTGAGAATGAAAATGGTGCTAGTTCCCCACCTTGTATTAGATATCCAGGCGTAGTCATCTGTATAATTGTCTAAATTTAACTCGGTGTTCCCTGAGATAGCTGCAGAGCCTACAAAGATGCTCACTCATCAGTGAACAGCACGACCACCCTTGGTATGACACTCTAGTCTCAAGTAATGGTTCAGACATGTCTAAGATGGCCAATCTATCCAAATACTTGGGTTGGATTCATTATTCCTGCCTCATTCCTGAAGTTTGTAATCAAATTCTAAACACCAATTGCTTGGGGTTTTTGTTTTTCTTTTGCACAGCAGGTTTTACTCAACCAAAGCAGACCACACTATTCAGTGGATAATGGCAGCTCACGAGCTACCTTCTGATGTTTTGTGTTTTATTTTTTTCTCATGAGTAAGACTGTAAGTGTGATTGCTTGTATATTTTCTTTTCTTTTTCTTCTGATAGCCTCCTTCCCATCTCTTCTCAGCCTTTTTCTTATGAACCCTACGAATGGCAGTCCCTGGAAATCATTGTTTGTGCTTTATGAAAATGGCAGACTCCACTACTCACTTCTGTTTCCCCATAACTATCTTGCCATGATTCCTGTTTTTCTCTTCTTCTGCTTGAGAATTTTGGTTCTCTGGTCTCTACACCAAGTTGAAAATTTCCAGGAAATCAGTAGCAGACTGGATTTTAAGTTGGTTTGTCCCAAGAGAACCTTAAAAGAGTCTTCCTTCTATTCCTGTATGAATCAGATTCTTCGAACTCTTTTGAATGAGCCATTATGATTTCCCCTAGGCTGGCTATTAGAGTTGGGTCATGGAGTTCAGAATGAAAGTTTGAACTCAGAAAATTCAAACGCAAGGTTTTTGGGGATGGGTAGTGACCCAAGTCTTTAAGAATATTATAATCAGGGGTGCCTGGGTGGCTCAGTTGGTTAAGCGACTGCCTTCGGCTCAGGTCATGATCCCAGGGTCCTGGGATCTAGCCCCGCATTGGGCTCCCTGCTCAGCAGTGAGTCTGCTTCTCCCTCTCCGTCTGCCTGCTACACTTCCTGCTTATGCTCTCTCTCTGTCAAATAAATAAATAAAATCTTAAAAAAAAAGAATATTATAATCATTGGGGTGGCTGAGTGGCTCTGTCAGTTCAGCGACCGACTCTTGATTTTGGCTTAGGTCATGATCCCAGGATTGTGGAATAGAGCCCTGTGTCGGGGTCTGTGCTAGGCGTGGAGCCTGCTTAAGATTCTCTCCCTTGCCCTCTGCCCCTCCCCCTTCTAAAAAAATATACTGTAACCATTTATCTGGCTATTTTCTTTTGCCCCTGCCCCAGCACCCTAACATAGTAAAATAAAATTTTATAAATGTGGCTCAAGATTTGGCAATTACTGTATTTGATATCGGACAGCTGTCATACTCTCAGCCATCTCCACCCCCACCCCCACCCCGTGCCTTTTCTTTCCACTCTGTGTGCCTGCCTCAGAGCAGAAGGTTCAAGAATAAATGTATTACCAAAATGAAGGGCAACAGTCTATGAACTTCAGAGCAAAGAACTGTAAAGTGGCCAGGACTCTGATTACCAGTCAGCCTTCCAGATGGTTTATTAATGAAGCAGTGCATTATCCACAAGGGGCAAGAAATGCCATTAGTGTTTTACTCTAGGCGCGGAAGTTCCTATTTAAGGAAAAGTAAATGCATAGCATTCGCCATGTCAGAAAACTAATTTTAATGTTAACAATGAGGTGAGTATTCTTGTGGTGATGAGAAAATATTCCAGCCTTCATTGCCTTCCACAAATAAGTTGCTGGAAGTAAACGAGGTGTGCTATTTCAGTACCAATTTAGCAATACCTCTGCTCTATTATCAGCAACATGCACAGTTGGTTCATGGCGGAATGCAAGCCACTCTTGTCTGTGAATAAGCATCAGGCTGACTGTGCAGGAAGATAATTGCTCTGCCTGCACTTCCTTTGGCACCTACTGATCTCTGCTAAGTGGTTAGTAAAACATTTTTGTAGGAATGTCAAGCACTTCGGAAAATTTGAAGGACTTAGTTTCTGATTGTTCTTTTTCTTCTGTCGAAGTTTGAGGAAAGTTCACGCAAAGCTGTTCCACTGCTGCCAGTCCGCCTGGCCCGTCTTAACTGGTAGGGTGCCACTGCGTCTGTGCTTGGCATCTGTTCGTCAGCGGTGCTTTCTTCAGCGTTCTCCTGTGACACTGGCTGGGTGTGTCAGGGTATCAAGTGACCGACTTCAAATGGATGGCAAATTCAGTAAAGTGAAAATGATTGTGGTAGTTCCCTCATTTCCCCCCACAGTGTATGTAAAACTGACTTTTAAAGTGTTTAGTGGATAATGGATCACGTAAGGTCAGTACGAGCCATGGCGGCCACGGCTATTATTTTCCCTTTTCATGGGAGGGTGCTCAGCAAAATGAGATTGTCACACTCTTTTTTTGAGAGGACGGCGACAGACAGTTAAAAGCCTCTTCATGTAAGGATGTTATTTCATAAAGACACCAGCACTGGATTATCCCCTTCACTTTAAACTTCTGCCAGCTTGTACAAAGAGATAAAACAAAATAGCCCCGGTCCCAGGGGTGGGGAAGTGCCGGCCAGCTCAGCCTGGGTCCGCAAGCTTTCATTTTGATTAGTCACATGTGAGGAAAATTCACTTAGGCTGAGAGGTAAATTTAATACCAGTTATGCCCATGCTGTTCATATCACAACCATTTTCACATGATGCCACTTAATTCCCTCCGAAGCAGAAAGGTAAATCGGTGGCTGGCCAGCAAAGGTGTCACAATGCATTAAGAACAGGACTCGCCGCAGGGGATAATGGTTCTGATTGCTGTTGACTCATGTCCCCACCAACCGCCTCATGTAAAATAAGTGACATTTAAAAGACATCAAGATGTGAGAAGAGGTAAGGGAGAGAAAAAGAAAGGGAAAGGAGGGGAAGAAGTCCACGCCACCAAACTTGCCACCCGAACGCGCCGTTTCTTTTCCTCCCTAAGTGGTGGGAAACGATAACTCGACATGCCACGGTGACCTGCACGAAGCTTTTAACTTCCTGTCTTGTGTTTTTAGAGAAAAATCTGTAAAATTGCTTCTGGGAACTGCTCCAGCATGTTATCATTTATTTCCATTTTAATTTTTTTTAAGTTTTATTCTTTTGCCCTCACATATCAGTCTATTCATCTCTTTAAAAGCTTTAGGCTGAATCAAGTTAGGCAGTGGTAGACAACAAGAGGCAGTCTACTTTCTGAAGGCCCATTTATGTCTATTTTTATAAAGAGAATCAAACTCCAGTTTACAGTAAGCATATGCTTCAGTTGACATCTGTTTCTAAGACTTGGACGCTTTGTTTGCATAACAGTCACCAATAAATGGCCTTGTTTTAAGTCTGCTCACTGAGTTGTATGTGGGTTGTTCAGCTGGGGATTTCAGTCGCAGCTGATCCCCTACCGCTCATAGCTGATAGGAAGGGGGAAAATCCGAGAAGCCCAGTCCTATTTATTAATGCAGATTTTAACATTCTCAATGAACCACTTATCCAGTGCGATTCGGCAACCAAATCCTTATTTGCTCAGGCAGAGGAGGGGGGTGTTCTTCAAAGTGCTGAATTAAAGCTTACCAGCCTTTTTTTTTTTTTTTTTTTTTTTTTGGGGGGGGGGGGGGGGGGGGGGGGGGGGGGGGGCCANTCTGATAATTCGGAGTACAATGAGATTGAATCTTTATGTGGGACATCACAAACCAAGCTTATGCTGAATGAGTTCAGTGTTAACTAAGACTATCAGACGTTTATCGTGCTCCAAATGCAGGCCTTTTGGGCAAAACATCTTGATGATTTTTATTCAACACCGCTTCTCTAAACTCTAAACGTCAGTTTAGAGTCTGGTGGAACAAGGTTGTGTTTCCTTCACTCAAGCGGTTTTGTTTCGTTTTAAAGCATACCTGATGCCACATGTGTGGGAAACGGGCTCAATATTCAAATATTTCAAGATGTCCATGTGACTATCTTTAGGATCATTAGTGCTAATTTAAAAAGTTACTACTTGTGTTAAGCTGCTTCAAAAACAAAGCCAATCTGCAGGCTCCGTAAGTCTGCCCTTTCTCCCCCTGCCCCCTGGAAGCCATGCCAGCAGTAAAAATATTAAAAGTCTGAGGATAGAGTCTATGTGCCCTTGAAAGTAAACCTGATCAGTAGGGGGCCTTGTTTTAATTCTCGTACTTACACAGAGGAGAGCTAACTTTAATGTATTTGAAAATATAGCATTCGCCAACAGTGAGCATACTGAACTTTCCCCCCCGAATTATTGTATAATATTCAAGTAATCGTTTATGAAATGTGTAACATTTTTTCGAGGGGATTTACATATCAACTTTTCCTAGTGGAATCAACAACAGTAGCATGAAATGTATCTACTCCATTTACTCTTATCCAGTGCTCCTACTTTCTTTTCCCCTTTAATTTTTATATATGGTAAAAATTTCATTGAAGAGAGATTTCAGATGACAGGACTGTAATTTTAAACCCAATAGAAGAGGTGTAAGCAATTTGAGCTTAGTTGAAGCATAATCTTAGGTTGTCAAGAAGAAACCCATTCTCCCTATGCTAATCAATCAGTGTATCAACCAACCAATCATCTCTTCAGCTTAGCATATATCCTAAGGTTTGATATATCTATTAACTGCCCATCATGCAGCTGGTCTCTGGATGATGAGATTCCCCCTATCTTGGCATTTGGCGGCAGACGACTGAGCTATCACAGCCTCAGATAAATACCAAAGTGGAGATTTCAATCCCGTTCCTGAGTGCAGAGACAATCCAGAAACGTTGAAAATATTCTTAGGAGAGAATATGCAGAAAATTACATTTCTCAACACAGTGGTGTGTGTGGAAATTGTATATATTACATGATTTCCCCTCCTGAGACACAACAAAATAAAATAAAATTATTCTTTTATTATGATTGGAATGCTGGTAATCAAAAGAATAGCTGGAATCTGCTGCAAACTCTTAATTGCAAGACAAATTACAAGGAGACATTTGAGTAAGCGAGAATAATGACCGTGGAGATAATAAATTTCCTGAAAACAAACAGAAGACCAATTTTATAACACAAGGCACATAATCATTGTAATTCTGGAGAAAGGGGTCACCATTTCCGAAGTGTTTATTGCTTCCTTGCCTCAATTCAGAGGTTCCGATATTCGGGGGGGGGCTGCAGCTGAATGTATCTGTGGCCCCTTCCTCCAGCCAGGAATGTTGGGGACAGTGGGTATTTCTGTAAAACTGTTCATTGAGAAATAGAAAACAAAAGGCTTAGATTTGCTTCCTAAGAGTGTGTGAATATATTGAAATTGGAACAAGGAAGATTCATTTCTTCAAACACTGATTTCCACCTGGAAGGTTAAATCCTTCCACAAAATGCAAATTCAACTGATGATGTCTTTCCTACACTATTGCTCAAGTCTCTTATTCTGAAAAGAGAACCACAGTGAGATGTTGGGGAACTGAGGTTCCAACTGAAGGTCGGCCCATAACTAGCTAAGGCTAAGCAAGCCCCTTAATTCTCTGGGCCTTACTTCATAAACTGAGATTTCTCTGAAGCTCCCATGAAAAGTAGTAACTAACTAGTCTCATGATATGCAAACACTGGTTACATATTATTTCAAAAGGTTATTGTTTTCTGTGTCGATTATGGCATGAGTTTAGACCTCTGCTATAGTATTTGCTCAGCCAAAATCTCTTCGGTACTATTGAGCAGCATAAACAAATGAAAAATATATCCTAGCCTAAATGCGATGGTCTAGGTTTGGAGTCCTTTTTTCAATCATTTGTTGTGGATGGAGCCAAGGAGGAGGAATGATGGAGTTCACGGTTAACATGAACTCTTTGCTACTGGAAAGAGAAGGAAATCTGCTTTCTGTGCTGAGAAGTCCAGCATGAGTCCATAGAGACCATGATGACTTCTCCACTCCCAGCCGCTCAGCCCGTGCACTTTGATCTCGACTTAAAAATACTCGTGTGTCCTGGTGTGAAAGGGACAGTAACAATATAACAACTCTAGAATTTTGTATTTTTCTCAACAGAAAGATAATTGTGGTGTCAAGTTCAGAGCCATAGTTTGGTTTAAATAGTATATTTTGAAGGCCCTTCTCAAAGAGTTGTGATTCTCAGAGAATACACTTTGCTATATGGGTTAAGGTCACAAATTTTATCAAAGCCAAAAAAAAAAGTCTAAAATAAAAAAAGGAAGGAAAAAAAAGAAAGAAAAGAAAAAAAAAAGGAGAACCATTTTCTCTATCCCAAGTCACTTAAAGGGCCCATTCTGGGACTCATTCCAGGCTACTATGATTAGAAACCTGCCTGTTTGTAGATATCCACAGATAAACCCCAGATATGAGCACTCATGACACGTGCTCTGCTGAATGAGGCAAAGGGATTGATTTAGAGAGAGATGGCCTATTGAATGTGGATTCTTTGTTGGTTGCCTGGAACCTTGTATGCATGCACCTTCAGGCCCAGGACAGCCTTACTCCCCAAAGCATCTATCCTGTCTTCTGGTGATAATTGTCCTGCCAGCTCTGCAGATTGTGGATACGGATTAAGAAAGCTAGTGAAAGTGGATTGAGTGCAATTAGAAACTTATCCACACAAGAACTGACCTGTGATTGCATTTACAGCTAGACTCAGGTCCGGAGGAGACACCTCATATAAAGCTTAGCATTCGATGTTGCAGAAGAAGAGCAATTCACTTTCTATCGTGATTGCCAGGTTTAGAACATTTGGCTACTGTGATACATAAATTCAGCATGCCTTCACGTGCATTGTGTCAACACGCCACAGAGAAGTAAGACAGGCAGTGAGGTCCCTGCCCTCAAGGGGTTTATGTGCAAAGATAACAAAGAAGCAGATCAAAATGTGTAAAACCTTGAAAGAGGTCTCAGCAAAATTTCTTTACCAGAATGTGATTGATGTTGGCTCTTCTATTATGAATTCTTTTAAATAGAAGACAGAGGCTAAAACTTTAGTGAGGATTGAAGGGAAAAGTCAGAAGGACAAGATGGGTAGAAAGGACACTGGAGGAACCGAGGGAGGGAAGAAAGGATGAAGGAAAGTGAGCGGCTCCACTGGGGCCATGGCTGTCTGTGCTCTGTCTGGTTCTGGGGGTCCTGGGTACATTTTAGGGAGGCAGTTCTTTCCGCTTAGAATGTACTGGAGCTAGAGAGGGAGTGTTCACTCAAGCATCAGGCACCAAGCACTGACCACTGTCTTAGTGTATGCAACCACGGCAAAATGCCATAGACTGGCTGGCCTTAACAACGGATATTTATTTTCTCGCAGTCTCTGGCAACCACCCATTGGAGCTACAGAGTATCTCCCGAAACGCGTCTTTTCCTACTTGCTGTTGGAGAGACGACCATTAACCAGTATGTAGCCCATGAATCTTTGCAGGATTCTAGAAGCATTGTGCCCAGCCATTAAGCAGTGGAGCAGAGGAGGGAAGAAAGCATGCACAGAGAGGAGAGGGTGCATAGTGAATGCTTTATAAACACTCTGAATGGGTGAAAAATAATGACCTCTGACTTCTTTGTGGTTCTTAACTCATGCTGCCACAAGATTGGTTATAAGGTCCATGTCACACTGTGATATGAAAGTATTAATTGAATAGGGGCAATCAGAATTTCTATGTGAATAATGACTTAGAAATAATATTCTGCCCATTCAATAATGGAACGGGGAACCAAGGCTTTGCTGGGCTACACAGTTCCCTCGGTGGGGTCAGATTTTTTTTTTTTTAAGCTGTGAGTTACATGCACTTTCTGTCCTCTTTTAATTCTTAAATCTGATATGAATTTCTTTAGAGTAACTTAAGAAGAAGGAAGAAAATTAAGGGAAGGAAAAGATATGATAGGTGCTAGTATTATCCTTTGGGTTTAATTTTTGACACTCAGATAGACACCTGTGTCAGCTCTCCTCTTGAATAGGAACCTTCCCATTAAAAACGAACCTATGAATGTGGTTTAAGGTGAACATACCTGTGTCAGTTTCCTAGTCTTGATAACTGTTAAGATGGTGACAGTGAGAGAAACCGGGCAAAGGGTATCCAGCAACTAACTCTCTGTACTATCCCGGCAACTTTTTACTCTTCAGTAATTCTAAAATTATTCCAAAATTAAACATTTATTTTAAAAACCCAGGTATGTGTGTTTTACAGTGAACATGACTGAATAAGAAAACCCTTAGCTCTCATTTATGGGAGCATTTTCTCAGTGTTTCTGCAAATGAGTGTTCATTTAAATTTGACATCCCGAGAAGCTGATGGCTAACCCTACATTTATGTATACATCACACAGGTCCCTAGCCCATCATGCTGAAATGTTCACTTATCTGATATTGAATCAAAAAAAGAGGAGGATTTAGAATTATCTGACTTTTTTGGAATGACCCAGCACTAAAGTAAAATGAAATGAAAGGAAATGAAACAAAAGAAATCTCTTAGCATTTTCACTAGCCAAAGCATACTACATCTCATGATAAGTTATTTGGAAGTTTATGTTTTATATAGGCTTGCTTTGTGGTATATTCACAATCACGTAAGAGTGTCTAATGGTTACTGTATTAGAGGCTGTCCAAACAAAACTTAAAATTGTAAAACTTTTCTCCAAAATGTGCTAATTCTTGGCTCCATGAGTAAACAGTTTGACATGTGTTTAAACATAATTCAGTGTTCTTAAAGATATGTCTAATCAAGTGTGTCACTGTATAATAGAGGCGACAGTATTTGATTTTTAATTTTTATGTTCATTTCCTCTGTGTTCTCTGCCCATTTGAATTTTTT
Organism: Ailurus styani; assembly: GCA_002007465.1. Lineage (NCBI taxonomy): Eukaryota > Metazoa > Chordata > Mammalia > Carnivora > Ailuridae > Ailurus > Ailurus styani. The sequence continues at coordinate 1,734,716 of LNAC01000096.1, forward strand.
AAAAAACGAAGAAGTACCGAAAAGTGCATCTATCTCTGTATCGCTGTGCTTACTGCATTGTTTCACTAATGTTTTTGTACCCATCCTTCCCCCTGAAGAGTGAACTTGTGAGTAAGTATCTCACCCAATTCAGTACACAGGAAGGATTCAGTAAATATTTGTCTGAATGAATAAATGAATGAAATCACATTCAAATGAATTACTCCTATTTCGAAGGGGACCAAATAACTGCCTCTTGATTTGCTCTCTTTCCTGCCCTTGTTTTAAGAAGGCCTCACAGTTTGGGCTGGTTTTTATCATTGCTATCATTCAGCTATGTATACTAACCTTTCAAATCCGTAAAAAGTATTTAAAAGAAAGAGAAATTGTTCATGTTTCAAAACCTATTATAATGCATTTTCAAATATGTCAGACACATCTTTGTTAAAATTAAACCAGGGATTGGTTTTGAGCGAATAGCCCTATATCCTTACAGATGCTGTGGATGGATGCATCTAAGCTGCTTATTATATTGATGGGTTTTGCTGCTCTGCAGCAAATGAAAACAGGCAGCTGCTTCCTCCATCAAAGCAAAAAGCAGCCTGAGTTTTTATTAACTGAGCGTTCATTTCTTCTATTGCCAAAATTCTTACACAAAACAAAAGAGCAGTTTTAGCACATTATTGCTTAACTAGACATGAACAACTGACAGCAAGTGATAAGCCTGTCTGCTTTTCACAACTGGTAATCATTTTTGGAATAGATGTTTTAATATAGTTGAATATAAATTTTGTAATTTACATCTACAATGGTACGTAAATTTATAGATCCAGTTTGTTGCAGGAGAATGAAGGCTATAATCACAAAAGCCTTTCCCGGTGTTGTTTAATTTTTAATGACTATTTGAAAACTGGGGAAGGAAAATGAAATCAAATTCATTTCTTTAAAAAATACAAAAAGGTGTTAAAGACAATCATACAAGTTGGTTGGAGCCATTTGTAGATGGCCCTGACCGAGCGAGACCGCTGTGTTTACAGGCAGGACGTGCTTCGCACTCTATTTCCACATTAGTTGCAGTGAGCGGCCCAAGTTTGGACAGCGACAGAAATTTCTGGAGAGCAGACCGTCATGTTTCCTTTGTATCAATGAATAGGATGAGCAGGGAGCCCGGAAGGACAGACCCAGGCCATTTTGCACAGCTGAGATTCTCTGCCAACTCACATACATTTTTTTTAAACCCATCTGAATATCACACATTTACTTTCAGATAGAGTGGCAGAGAGGGGTTTGTTTAAAGTGGGTTGAGACCACCTCAGCATGCTGAGATGTTGCCATATTTACTGAATCAATTTGCCTAATGGTGTTTTTCCTTTTGGAACTTGCTAATGGTGATTCCTGCTGTAAGGGGGAGGCGGGCCTTCTCCTTCCCCTATCCCATAACAGGCCTAAGAGGAGGAATGTGGACGGAAGGCAGTTTTAAAACACTGGCTCTCACCCCTTCCTAACAGCACTGCTAAATAATTAAGTTCTGCCTAACAAGACTAATACCAGGGCCGTTTAATAAATGTACTTTGCTTTGGCACCTGTATCATGTACCCACCCCCCCCGCCGACACCATTTTCTCTCCAGGGAGGCTCTCGTAAATGTGCAGAGCACACAGTTCACATGGAACACAAGGCTTTCCACTTATTTAGAATCCATTCCTTGTGTTTACCTAGAAGTGAGATAAAGCTGGACTCCAAAGCAGAAAGCTGCTTTAGAAATAAAGTTCATGGGGTACCTGGCTGTCTCAGTCAGTAGAACATGCGACTCTTGATCTTGGGGTTGTAAGTTTGAGCCCCACGTTGGATATAGAGATCACTTAAAAATAAAATCTTGGGGGGGGAAGGAATCAAGTTCATCTATCATAGGTGACTAAGGGGGAATCTCACTGTCCTTACTTTGCTTTGGTATGCCATGTAACAAGTGTGTGTCTATGTGAGCGTAGTGGCTCCTTGCCTAAGATAAAGAACGATAACAATTATGCCTAGTATTTTCTTCTTTGTTCCACTTTATTTGACCCATTGCTGCTTCCACATGACCAAGACACACACAGTCCTATTTAAAAAGGGGAAAAGGGTGACCTCATCAAAACGATAGCCTGATCACCCCACTCTGAGGACACTGGGCACAGTAAGGTCTTGAAGGAGAGTGTTATCTGGAGTAAAACTGTCAATGAAAATCTGCCTCTTTTTCTTCTTCTTCTTCTTCTTCTTCTTCTTCTTCTTCTTCTTCTTCTTCATCTCCTCCTCCTCCTCCTCCTCCTTCTTCTTTTTTTTTAACTATGAGGAAGATGTGCTGTGCTTCTGGGGGAACCCAGGCCATGTTTATTCTCTTGCTAGGAGCTCTCTGGGTCCACCCTTGCTAGAAATGACTGTTCTCACTTTCTGATATCCTCTCTGACCAATGGGGTTGGAGCATTTTCTGGCGTAGGCCCAGAGAGATCGCACAGGGAGATGTTCTTCTACCTGTGCTTTCAGACTTCGGAAAAATTTCTCCTGCCCAAAAGGTAGTTTGTTACCCTGACAAGGAGGAAATATGAGCAAAAAAGAAAAAAGGAAAAAAAAAAGCAGCATTTATCTGAGAACCATGCTCAATATCGAAGAGGAAAAATTGTACTTGAGGAGGTTGTCTGTCATTAATATGCTGGATTAGCTAAATAAAAACGCTATCGCCACTAGAATACACAGATGTCGAGCAGTCTCTTTTCTGAAGCTGTGAGATTGAATTAACAAAGGCAGTGCTAATTCAATTAAAATAGACATGTTAGGAAGGCTTGACTTCTGAGACCATTTTGAATCCTATCTAAAATATTTCCTGGTAAGGGTTTAGATTTGATATTATTATATTATTTAGATTTACTGTTATAGTACAAATAAAATATCTAAGGGAATCTAATTTCTTTAAAATGTTGCAGGCTAGAGCCCACTGACAATTTCATAGCTTTATAGCATTTGGAAATGCACAGATATAATGATCTATAGCCATTGGATTTAAGAGTTGGAAGAACCCTCAGAAATCGATTCGACCCATCCATTTTATTCTTGAAGCCAGAGCCCAAATATGATTTGTCCAAAGTCCTAAAATTAGTTATTGATGGCCATGAGAACTAGAAACTAGTTATCTGGCTTTTAGGACTAGCTACCAGGGTTGGAGCAATATAGGGTAGTGATTAAGAAACTGGGCCCTGGCGGGCACCTGGGTGGCTCAGTCGGTTAAGCATCTGCCTTTGACTTAGGTCCTGATCTCGGGGTCCTGGGATTGAGCCCACATCGGGCTCCCTGCTCAGCAGGAGCCTGCTTCTCCCTCTGCTTCTGCCCCTCCCCCTGCTCATTCTCTCTCTCTCTCAAATAAATAAATAAAATCTTAAAAAAAAAAAAAGAAACAAACAAACAAACAAAAGAAACTGGGCCCTGGCAGTTGAGCATGTGGGCTTAAATCGTGGGCTGTACCACTTCAGCTCTGTGTGCTTTAGGAAACCTCATTGTGTCCCTTCGCTGGCCATAATGATAGTACATCCCTTATAGGGCTGTTTTCAGGATTAAATGAGATCATCTGTATAATGCAAACAGCCCAGCGTTTGCCAAGCAGTGAGTGTCCAATTAGCAATGCTGTTTATAGTAGTAACAACTAATACTGAGTACTTATTTGGTCATCTTCTAATTCATTCGATTCTCCCATCTACACTTACAGGGTAGATAGTACTGTTACTTCCAGAGAAGGAAATGGTGTAAGGGGAGCTTAAGTGATTCGCTCGGCTCCTAAAGCTAATAAGCCTCAGAGCTGTCTTCCAGGCTGTCTTTGCTGTAGGAGGCGTGTAATCTGACCGTGGTCATGGTTGTGGTGCATCCTGTGTATTCCCTTCTCTTGGTGTTGCTGCAGCATCTTCCTTGTCCCGTCTTCATTTCTTGTTGGTCCCTTAGTTGCTTTCCCAGCATGTCCTCTAAAACCGGCCGTCTGACATAAGGCTGGAGCACGCTCTCTAAAGACTATCTCCTCGTCCCCACCACAGAGTCCCGATGGAGCTGGGAAACCTCTCATCTTTCCCTTCCCCCAAGGAGGTACTGGAACTAAAATTTAAATTTTTAATTTTAATGCATTTTTAAAAATCAAATCACACCCAGAAACGGACCCATCTTGTAGTCCTAGAGGAATTTATTGTTGAAATACTTGGGTGATTTTTTGTGCCCCCTTCTCTTCCTTCCACATGCTCACTGTCTGTCCTTCTTTTAGTTCAGTTGTCTTCTCCAGAAACAGGAGAAGAAACAAAATTGCAAAGCAATTCATTTGGACCCTTGTTTTTGTAATCTAGAGGCTGGCAGTATAAAGCACAGGTTCAGATTAGAGTCAGGTTACCTGAGATCAAATTGCAACTTCATGACAAAATGTCTGTCTGATTTGGGGGAAGGTTTATTAACCTCTCTGTGCCTTGATTTCCTCATCAACCTCATAGTGCCTGGACAGCAATCAGCATTCAATCCGTGATAGCATGTTGGGGGGAGGTGGGAGCCAGCTTCCACCTGCCCGCTGTGCCGGGCAATGCCGACACCCGTTCACCCAGATGTGCCCGTGTTCTCTGTGATCTGGCTCCACAAACATAGGGAAGCCTACACTTAAGAATTTATTGTTTAGAACAAGTCTGTTGATGGGTCAGGGCAGGAGGATAAGTATAGAACAAGCATTGTTGATTTTTATGGAATTCTTGGTTACAATCAGTTTTCAAAGTTCCCACAGCTAGGGCAAGCTTTCCCAAAGGTCAGTTTTGATTTGGTTTTGTGGGTTATCAGTTAGGAATCATAATCTCCCTGAAACTATAATAAAAATATTATCAAGGTTGATAAAATTTCCTGGATAGAAACACATCAAAATAATACCACTGACAAATAGCAGCTATAATCGTAGCGAACATCAGAAAAATTTTGCTCCATGCCAGGCACTGTTCTAAGTGCCTTACATGCATTTTCTCATTTAATCCTCACAACCATGCTGTGAGTGGGTACTGCTACTGCGTGCGCCTAGCAGTTGAGAGAACTGGGGCATTGCACAACAGTGCTGGCTGAAGTAGCAACACCCCTCCCCTACCCCATAGTTACTGTTGATTTCATTATCTTTTCTTTTTTTTTCTTTCTTTCTTTCTTTTTTTTTTAAGATTTTATTTATTTATTTATTTGAGAGAGAGCGCGCACAAGCAGGAGGAGGAGCAGAAGAGAAAGGAGAGGGAGGGAAAAAGAATCCCAAGCAGACTCTGTGGTGAGCACAAGCTCGACCCAGGACTCGATCTCATGACCTTGAGATCATGATCCAGCTGAAACCAAGAGTTGGAGGCTTAACGACTGTGCCACCCGCACACCCCTAATGTTTTATTTTCTTCACAACGTTAATCACTGCCTGGAATTTCCTTGTTTATTGTCTGTTGCCCCTCTTGAAGTTATTTGGGCAAGGGCTTTGTTTTAATCACTGCTGTATCCCCAGCTCCTAGAACAGGCCAGGCTGCCAATAAATGTAAGTTGCATGAAGGGATGAATGAGGCTTAGAAACTTTAAGTAGCTTGCCCAAGGTCACACAGGCATCAGAGCCAATGTTCAAGTTGGACTCTAAGTCCGGAGCATGAGTCTGGTTTTTTTTTTTTTATTATAACCATTTATAGCTTGAAGCCCTCCTGGACATAATCAAGCCCAAGCCTGGTATCTTCCAGATGAGGATCCTGAGCCCAGAAAGGCTAAATTACTTACCAATGTCACATAGATTATTAGTGACCAAGCCAGAATCAGACTCCAACCCACTAGTGGGTGTTTTTGTACCATGAATCCAGCCTCCTCAGTTCATATAAAATTGAAGGAAAACCTTATATGCGTTTGCTGTACATCACATCATCCACCTGCTTATTCATGACACAAACCTGAGTCATATTGGACACTTTCCTCTTTCTTACCACCCCCTTCATCTAATTAACTAGTTAAGTCTTGTCAGTGTATTATCTAAGTATAGCTCAGACTTTTTCACTTTTCTTCATCTCTGTGAACCATCACCCAGACCACCGTGAGCACTCACCTAGGTCATTGTAGTAGCCTCCAACCTCATTTCTCCCTGACTCCTCTTGCCCCTCTTCAATCTGTTTTCTTTAGGGTAGTCAGACTTTACTTGGCTGTTCATTCTCTGGGTCTCAGCTTGCTTGCCATTTCTACCGGGAAGTGTTACCTGATGGACTCCTCCCGACATCCCTTCCAGCCAAGTCAAGTCCCCTATGGTATGTTCTCAGAAGTACACTCTATTTTCCCTACATAGCCTTTATTACGATTATAATTGGGCACATCGTTTGTGTAATTGTTTATTTAATATCTCCTTCTCTAACTAAGGGGGAGCTCCAGTGATCACACTGTCTCATTCCCTGCTGATCCACAGGGCCTGGAACATACTAGTGCCCCAAAATATTTATGGAGTATTCTGTAGTTCTCCTTTGGATTTCCACTCTGGGTTGAAACATTAATGACAAAGCAGAAATGTTTAAGGAAAAGGAGATAGAGGCTAAACATGGAAAACAGTCCAAGAGATTTACGTACCCATTTCACATGAACTGCTTTTTCCTTTTAGTAACACCTGCTAATGAATTTCTTCCAGAAGACTCAACAGCTTAGCTAAGGGTGTGGTGGCCTCCCCATTTGAGTCTCAGATTTGGGAGAGGCCTTACTTCTGACTCCTGCATGATGGACATGATCCTTTCTTTTGTGGAAGTAAAAGAAAACTGCTGCATGGGTGATTATCATCTGATCAGAGGAAAGTCATCTCTCTGCTGCGAGAGCTGGGTGTGTTGTCCCTATGGGCCAAGTACAAGCTGTTAGAGTGAAAAGCGGGAGTCAGCAGTCTGCTGGTCTGATGCCATCTGACAGTCTCAGGACTGTCCTCTAACATGAACTCCGGGGAAGCAGAAAGCTCTCAAATGCAAGTGAGCTAGGAGGAAGGACCCATGCTCAGTTAGAGATTTATGTCTCTTAATATCTACATAGTTAATTTTAGGGTGGCTCAGCCATCAGGTTAATAATGGATGTATTGTTTGTTTCCAGGTTAACTGTAAAACTTGGCATTTAAAATAAATCTATACTAGCTACTTAACAAACAACAGAAAAGTGGCTGCATACATAAAATAGATCACATTGGCAACTTTCTGCCTCATTACTGCTACATAGACAGCTGGTTTTTCTTATTTCAGTGTTGGCTGGCTGCAGCTTTCTGAAGTTTGTTAGATCTAGCAGACCTGTTCTGACAGAGGCATCTGCAGGGAAGCAATCCTTTGAAAGAAAAAGGAATGAAATCAAATGACCATGGACACCCAAGTATAATATACTATTCTTTTTCTTCTTCCAAACGGAGGTCTTGTTTAGTTAATGCTTTATGGAAGCCTGGTGGATGAAGGAACACTTTTCTCCTATGAGTTAAACTAATTCATTTTAAACAGAAAGCACTAAGGCATAGGGAATTATAGGCTTCCAAATGATTTTTAAGGAAGTATCCTAATTCATAACATGTGTTTAGAAAACAAGTTGTCTAGAATAAGTCATTAATTAAAATGTCTTGTGATACTTTTTGCGGAGGTAGGGGACAATACTTTAGCAACTCTAAATGCCACTTTGGGCATTTTTCTTTGTCTCATCGAATGATGTCAAGAATATAGCAGAAATCCCTATAATTGATTGATAGAGCCCTATGATATTATTAATGGAGTATAAAAATCTTGAGCATAAGAAAATCTTCCCTTTTAGTGTCTTTGGCTTGTATATCCTTCTAAAATTTATTTTCAGCACTTTCCAATGAGTTTCGCTCTGTTTCAAGAAGTCCTTCTAGTTACTGTTCTTCTGGATGTATACTGAAACCCCACCACTCAGAGCTTAATTTACACTAAGAAATGTACTCTGTCAGAGATAAGAATAGCTACAATGTGTCTTGGGTTCTAGAATTAGCCCACAAACAGTTACATTCAAAAGACCACACATTTCTGGATTTCAGGTAAGCTTGGAAGTTGAACAGTACATTAAAGTCACTTCCTTCTAAACTATTGTAAAGAGATGTTTTTAAATCTAAACCCACAAGGACGATAGAATGAGGGCACATACAACAACATAGTTTTGGAAGCTGGGAAGCAAATGGATGAGAAGTCATTGACTTTACAGATATGAGAAAGCTGAAAACCAAACCAATTCATACTTCTGAAACTTCGAAAGGCTCAGAAATTGGGGCATTTGTACAAGTAGGAGTTGAAGGGGGCTAAAATAAGGAAGATTGATTGAAAACTGTAAAGCAGTTACATACCTATTCCAGACCACTGAGTAACTTCTCTCTCTGTACTCCAATGAAAGGGATTTGTTCTACAGAGAGGGTTAAACTGAAGGGTTTTAGGTTGGAGACACCAGGCACAGTTGAAATCAGAGAGAGTACCAAAAGCAGGCTGGAGAGATTGAGTGAGCATACACAGAGCCACCCACACTCCACTCCATCCCTCCACACTCAGCCCTCTTCACTTTCAACCAGCTTTTTGTCTTTCTACGATTATGTTTAAGCAAACAACAAAGACTTACCAGATATCTGAGGAAAGCTTTTAATGTGAAAGTTACCAAAATCAGTTAACAGGAAAAAACAACCTGAAGAAAATAGCCTATGTAAGAATAAGAAAGCTTAAAAGAAACTGTAATTAATATTTTCAAATAATTTTTTAAAAGATTGATTCATGAAACAGAAATAAGATGCTTTAAAAAAGAAATACTCAGAGGACTACCAGCAAAAATAGCATAAATGTGGGGCACTGGGTGGCTCAGTCAGTTAAGTATCTTGGTTTTGGTTCAGGGTCTTAGGATCCGGTCCCATATTGGGTTCAACACTGAGGGGAGAGTCTGCTTGTGGATTCTCCCTCTCCCTCTCTCTCTGCCCCTTCCCCCTACTCATTTTTGCACTCTTATCTCTCAAATAAATAAGTAAATAAATCTTTTTAAAAATAGCATAAATGAGAAGTACAATAAAAGGGTTGGAAGATAAAGTTGAGGAAATTTCCAAGAAAGTAGAAAACAGTAAGAGATAGAAAGCAGGAAAGAAAAGATAAGAAAATTAGAGGATGAGTTCAAAGATTCAACATCCAAATAGTAAGAGTTCTAGATAAAGAGGACAGGAAATAATCAATGGAACTTCCCAAGAAACTTTCCAAGATCTGAAGAACATGGAGTTCCAGATTGAAATTACCCACTGAATCATTGAAGTTCCCAAACATTTACCTCCCACACACTTTTTTTTTCACGAAGCTACCGGAGGATGTCTTGCACTAAAATGAGGAAGTAAACCAAGAAAGGAAGACAAAGGGTAGAAGAAACAGGAGATGCGATACAAGAGAAGGACAAAAGGGAGTCTGGAATGGTATGAAGATTGATTCTAGGTTATCAGCTGTGCACCAAGCATAGGGGGCATTCAGTCCAGGCTAAGGCAGGTCAGAAGGCACCAGGAGAGAATTCCTCATGAGGCTGATAGAATACCTGATGTGAATGAATGTACTGAGAGGGGAAATTTGACAACTGGATTTTGAGATTGAACAAAAAACCTTAGCAAATGAGAAAAAAATGGGCAATTATAAACTCCACAGGTGGAGAAATTATACATGAGAGAAAAAGCAATCACAGATTATTACGTGGCTCAGTATTATTTCCTGGTCATAGTGACATTGACAATGACTATATATTACCAAAATTATAATATATCTATAATTGGAAGATGGTGATGGTGGGTGGATAAGGAGCATGGTGTGTGTGGCATGGGGCGAGTATAGATGAAGTATATAGATGAAAGTGAAAGTGAAAGAAGCTTATCTTCCATAGTGGGGGTCAATAGATTCTGCCTAAAACTGAAAAATCTAGAAGTGACAATACAAATATATGTAGAAATATGGAAGTAATGACCAGACACATCAACTAAAAGAATTGGAAGCAGCAGTCTCTGAGAAAGGAGAAAGACTGGGTCAGAGGGTCTGGGTCCTAATCTTAATCATTTGTCTTTTTTTTTAATTTGCCCCAGGGGTACAGGTCTGAGAATCATCAGGCTTACACCTTTCACAGCACTCACCGTAGCACAAACCCTCCCCAATGTCCATAACCCATCCACCCTATCCCTACCCTCCCCCTGCCCAGTAACCCTCAGTTTGTTTTGTGAGATTAAGAGTCTCTTATGGTTTGTCTCCTTCCCGATCCCATCTTGTTTCATTATTTTTCCCTCCCTACCCCCCACGACCCCCCACCTTGCCCCTCAAGTTCCTCATATCACAGAGATCATAATCATTTGTCTTAATCATTTTTTGTCTTAATCATTCTCACAGCACTCAGTGGCTCTTTAAACTCTGTATAAGTTCTTTACAAATAAAATCCTTTTAGAAAAAAAGACCATTTCCACAAATAGAAATGAGAAAACTTTTTAAAACAATGACATTATTAAGATGTAATTCACATACTACACGATTCACCCAGTGATTTTTAGTATATTCACAGAGTCGTGCAAACATCACCACCATTTTAGTGTATTTCATCACCTCTAAAAGGTCACTCCACATTTACTCTCAACCATCGCAGCCCTAGACAACCACCACTGTATATTCTGTCTCTTTGAATTTGTTTATTCTGGGCATTTCATATAAATGGAAACATGTGACATGTGGCTCTTTGTGTTGGGCTTCTTTCACTCAACATAATGTTTTCATGCTCCTATCTATGTTATAGCATGAATCAGTACTTTATTTCTTTTTATTACCAAATAATAGTCCATTGTATGGCCATACCACATTTTATTTATCTGCTCATTAGCTGATGGATGTTTGGGTTGTTTGTGCTTTTTGGCTATTATGAATAATACTGCTATGAACATTCATGTACAAGTTTTTGGGTGGACATGTTTTCTTTTCTCTTGTACATTCCTCGGAGTGGAATTATTGGGCCATATGTTAATTCTACATTTAAATTTTTGGTGAAGTCCTACACTGTTTTCCAAAGCAGCTGCACCATTTTACATAACTTCTTCTCATCCTCGCCAGCAGTTCCTATTGTCTGACTTTTTGGTTATTGCCACCCTAGAAGATGTGAAGTGGTATCTCATTATGGTGTTGATTTCCACCGAGATAACTTTGGAAAACATAATAGATTAGCAAAAATGAAATAGGTTGACAAAACCTAATCTCGACAAGACTTTGAGGAAATAAACACTCTTATTTGGAGGTATAGTTTGGTACAAGTGTTTTAGAGGACAGTCTGATATATCACAGTGTGATAGGTACTTAACCTTTGACCAGATTGCCCATTTCTAAGTATTTGACCTATAGAGAAAAATCGTATTTTGGGGGGGAAAATGTGTCTTCATGGTACCACTGTTTATAATCTCATAGTACCAAAAACTCAAAATAGCTTGAATGTCTCTCAAGAAGAAAGTGGTTAAATAAATTATGATTCAGACATAAAATCAGGCCGTCATTAAAAATAATGATGCAAGGGGAGCCTGGGTAGCTTGGTTGCTTAAGCGTCCAGCTCTTGATCTCAGCTCGGGTCTTGATCTCATGGTCATGAGTTTGAGCCTCGTGTTGGGCTCCATGCTGGGCATGGAGCCTACTTTAAAAAAAAAAATGAAATGATGCAGGTATTTTTTTATTGTCATGAGAAGTTACTCATCACATATGGAGTGGGGCAAAATCAGATTGTCAAATACCTGCATGATAAGACCCCATTTGTGTAAAACATCTTTGTGCTTTAGAGAGCTTTTTTTAGAATGATGTCCAAAATGTTACCAGGGGTTATATACTCGTGGTGTAATTTAAGGTGATTTTATTAACTTTGTTCTATATGTTTTTGTATTTAATTTAGTTAAAAATCAACCTCTATAATTTTTTTGAGAAAATTATAAAACTCTCCTAAAAGACTATGCATTTTAGAAGTCACATTTTTGTACTTAATCAAAGCTTGAATTTTAGTTAAATACCCTTCCCCTATCATTATTTTTTTAAACCTCAAAACCATCTACTAAAGGCATAAAGAAATTAATTATTCTGGTGATTATATATACTTGGTGTAGAACACTGTATTGGGCTATTACTTCAGAGAATTTTATTATATACTTTATTCATTACAGAGTTCTTTTGCTACGGAGGTATGCCGGGTATTAGGACTTCAGGGTTGTGGCAAAGTTCATGCGTGGGAGCAGGACAAAAAGGTTCTCCATCTGTTCTGGTCTTTGGGATAATTGTCAGGGTCTACGTATTCTCTCTTCTACCCTTTTATCCCCCTTTGCAGGAGAATAATAGTAACTAATTTTTCTTTGAGTTCATTGTGAGTTAGGAACTGTTGCTCTAAATACATTTCATGTGTTTTACTTATTTAATGCTCACACCCATTCTGTGAAGTTGATACTACAATTACATTATTTTACAGGTGAGGAACCTGAGGCACAGAGACGTTAGGTAAACTATCCAAGGTCACTCAGCCGGGGAATGCAGCCCAACTCGCTGGGACTGGAGCCCAAAGAGTCTGGTTCCAAAGCTCCTGTGATCTTAATTGCTACACTCCACTGCCTTTCTGACTTTCTTCCTAAATATGACTCCAAACATTTCTCCCTGGTTTACTTTGTTCTCTCCCAAACTGTCATTCCTACCAGCAATACCACAGAGGCTGGGCTAGTTTACACTTGGCCAAGACTTTCCTGCAGCAAATGCTTCTCTGGGGTCAATGTCTTTGCTGTTCATCTGTTTACCCACTGATTCCCTTAGGATTTTACTTACCATTTCTTTGACATCCTCTTCTCTGAAATGTTCAGATTTCTTACTCTTTGAAGCTGGAGATGCATCCAGGAGGAAAAAAAAGAAAAGTCACATTAGGTATTTCAACCTTGCATCCAGACCCATGAGAAGAGTGTTTAGTGCGAAGGTGGAGAACATTCATTGCTCTTTCCCAGGACAGTGGGGCCTTTTCAACCTCAGGCAGAGCAGGGTGCTAGTGTCCTGCCTGACCTTTGAGTCAGACCTCTTGGCGAAAACCCAATTTTTGTAAGGCTGTGGTTTATTCCGATCATAGGAGTGATACATATTCATTGTAAGGATCTCTGGAAAATACAAAAAGTGTAAAGAAAAATATCAAAAGCACTTACAACCCCACCACCCTGTGATAACTGCTAGAGATTATCATTTCCAAGAATGTTTGTCTTTTTTATTTAAGGCATTCATTTTCATTCATGAAGACTATCTAAGTATTCAGAAGAAATGATTTGCAAGTTAGAAAATGTCCACCTATGGAGTTTACTGGGGAGGATGATGGTTAAATTTAAAGATGTGCCAAAGTTGGTGAAATTTAAATTTCTTAATTTTAATCTCCAGTTTGATATTTCTAATTGAAAAAAGGAAATAATTGTGCATATTTGAAAACATTAGGATGGAATCAAAGAGAAAGGTTTAATGACCTCAGTTGTTTTCTTTGCTCCTTGCAAGTATTTTTCCCATTTATTTCTCCACTTATTTCCCATTATTTTTGCCTATGTGAGGCAAAATTTATTTGCCTCACATAGGCTGCATATATATTTAGTCTTCAACTGATGCTTATGAGTTGGCCGAAAAAAAGGTTCACGTGTACAAGACCAGCTACCTGAATACCATTAAAATTGAACTTTTAGTATTTGTAATTTTGGTTATTGTTTTTGCTGTCTTGTTATTGTAATAGAAATTTAATAAAATTTATTTGGGATATTTTACTGTTTTTCTGGGAAAAGACCTATCATCAACAACAAAAAGTCATTTGATATGACATATTAGAAGTAATAATTATGTTAATTTCGATTCAAGTTGAAACAGCTTGTACTGAACATTATTTTTAAAAGCAATTTCTTAAGGGAATGACTATACAGAATGATTATAGAACAGACTCCTATAATCAGAAAGTGTATCCTCTTGTGTTTTCCAGGCATCTGGCCATCTGAAGAGGTTTTGGCTTACTACTGCCTCAAGCACAGTAATGTATTCAGGTACAAAGCTGCACTTAAAAAAAAAACATTTTTTAGCAATTATGGCTATTGTATCTGCATATTAAAGATTGCCATGATCACATTCTTCAAATTAAGTTGTTAAAAAGATATATAAGAAAGAAAAACAAGAAAGCAAGAAAGAGGAAGAAAGAAAGGAAGGAAGAAAGGAAGGGAGGGAAGGAAGGAGGGAGGGAGGAAGGGAGGGAAGGAGGAAGAAAAGAAGAAAGGAAAGAAGAAGGGAAGGGAGGGAGGGAGGAAAGAAGAAAAGAAAGAAAAAAGTTCATGGTGAAAACATGTTGCTTCTGAAAAGAAATCTGAATTGCCTTTGGGTACTAATACTGCACAGCAAGCTTTTTGCTATATGTCAAAGGCTTTTGATTTCCACTCAAAGCGTTTTATTTCACTTTGATTTTGGGGAAACAAAAGTGAAGCTCCAATCAATCCTTACTGATTGTGAAGGTCAAAAAAAAAAAAAAGAAAAAAAAAAACCAACAAACCACAATAAAGACATTCTTTAAACTTCTGCTAGGGAAATCACTACAGAATATTTGATAAATAAATACCCCACAGCTATTATTTAAAGATGTCATCCCACCGCTGGTTTTAAAGGTATTTTATAGACCTAACAATATGTATTTGTAAAATATAAATTACCATTACAGATTCATGCTATGGAAATAAAGGTTTTCAACTGTCAGTGTGCAATTATAGATCAAACCCATGGATGAGATTTAGGAAAAAGAAAAAAACCGCCTCCTTTTATTTAAAAATTCTAAAGATGTTTGGTAGATCCAGAAAATATAGGTTTTTCATTTTTAATTCTCATTTTATAAAAGTCACCCAACATATGCTTCCTGAATAGCCCATTATGATTCCAGACAAGTCATTAGTGATCATGGTGTGTGTTTTAACAATATGTACTCACAAGTTTGGGTCAATGATATGTATTTTTCGAAGCTCTGTGGGTCCATATTTACCAACCAGTCTATAATTGCTTTGAACAACTAAATACTCATTAAGTGTATTTGGAATATGAATGTCCTTGTTTGGCTTCTCTTCCTCTTCCCTCTCTTTGCCTCCCTCCTTCACTTTCAATTCTCTCCTTCTCTCTTTTTCTTTTCTCCTGTCAAGGTAATAAACTTCCCAACCTGGGAAGAGGCAACAATCTTAAGGGTTGAAGCGTATAAAATGAGCACAGGGCAGCACTGACTTTGGGCCACAGAGCTGCTCTGGGAGTCTGGCACTTGCTCTTCTCCCTGTGCTTCAGCTTGACTGGAGCTCAGTCATGGAGCAGTGGTCCAGGGTAAGAATGTCACACGTTGAGGACCGATATTTAGGCACAAAGGGGAAGATGAGTGCAGAGTGGGACCCTAGACTGTCAGCTTTAGCTCTGAGCCGCTTTACTTTTGAGCAGTGAAGTCAGAGCCTGGTCATTGATTTAGCCTGGGTTTGCTGGCTTAACCATATTATGTCCCTGCATTGTTTATTCACTGTGTTGTGTTGGGGTCAATTGTGATTTAAGTGTTAATTGCTAAATGCTCTTTGTGTAATTGTTCTTTATGGGGGCGGTTCAGCTTTCCAAAATGTTTCGGTTTGGTTTTCAATTTTTTTCCCCAAATATTCAAGATTGCATTTATTTGTGTACGTGTGTGTGTTGTGTGTGTTTGACTATAATATAGGTATATACACACTCATATATGTTCTTCGTTTACTTGTCTAACTGTTTTTGAAGGAGTGAATGTGGATTAACAGTGTTACCCTTTCCTAACAATTATCTTTCGCTACTCTAGCTAGTTTAGTTCTAAAAGACAGCGCCATTGACAAGGGAAAAAAAGGGAACCTTCTCAGATTTTTCAGCTCAGCGGTGGTAATGTTGCAGTGAACACTAATGAGGGAACCCCCACTGATTTGCCTGCTTTGTGACTTTTCTATTTCATAATTATTTTTAAAACGCAAAGCAACATGAGGTAGCCTAGTCATGTCTCTACAACTTCCTGGTAACGCCGTTCTTCCTGCAGATGGCAATTTGTTCTTGTAACATATATATCTCTCTGACCATTTTCATCTAATTTGTATGGGTTCTACCATTTCTTTTCTCTCTTTCAGGGACCTTGCTGTGTGTGAGCTAGGGGGTGGCATGACATGCTTGGCTGGGCTCATGGTAGGTCTTTTCTCAATTCCAATCCCATTCAGAGGGAGGAACAAAAGGAAAAATGTTCCAGGGCCTCCAACTGCTGGGTCAGAGAACCGTCAACAGCATCAGCTGCGGTCAAGCTGCCGGGTCTTGAGAGACCTTCTAGATTGACTTACTTTCGGAGCATATTGATTTTATGGTTGCCTCGATGAGCAGAAACATTTTACCTCAGTGTAGTCAATATCGCTTGTTGTGACATTCCAGGCCTCGCGCGGTCTTTCTTTGCCATAGCGAAAGCATTTTTTTTTTTCAGATTATAGTCCCATTTGCTAAGATACAGGAATAGCCCAGCGAATCACAGTTGGAGCACCATGATATAGCTGCTAATGTTTTGCCTGCATTATTACACCAACAAACATGATCCAGAGCGCTCAGTAATTAGATTCTTTTGAATTAGATTGGCCATTCAGGAACGTCGTTCCCCATTCTCTGGGTTCTGAGTCATGTATTCAGGAGATATTATGTAGCAGCACAGTGCATTAGACAAGTTTTTATGTCTCTACAAATAAAAGCATATTGTTACACTGATTGGCATTTGACAAACCTGTCGCTCTTACACAATGTGTCGAGGTTACAGCCCAATGTGCGAGCATGTCAAAGCTCACAAAAAAATTACCCTCACAAAGCCATCTGCCTGCAATGCAAAGTTATATGAAGGGCATCAGGCAGTCAGACAGAAGCAAGCTGAAAGGCAGAGTGACAGCCTTGTATGATGGCTCTACTAGATAAACAGAAGCCCACAAATGAAAGCCTCTCAGAATACCATCATCCGCTGTCACAATGCAATTACCGAACAGAATGATAGCAAGATAGAGGCTCCCGCAAATGGAATGATAAAAGTATTGACTGATTTGATTGAATGATTAAAATAATGCAGACATAAAATGAAAAAAGATTGAAGATTGTTACAGAGAAATAGGTGAGGAAGCATGATACTGAAGGCTTGTCACTCCTGTCTTCACTTCCACACAGACAAGCATATTTGCTCATTGTTTGCTATGCTCCTTTTTTTTTTCAGGTTGCTATTTCTGCAGATGTCAAAGAAGTTCTGTTAACTGATGGGAATGAAAAGGCCATCAGAAGTATCCTTATTCAGATAGAAAACGGGTTTGTTGTGCTCATTCCTTTTTCCCGGCTGAGTAACAATTGATATAAAGAAAGACAGCATGGGGTATTAAAAAAGCATCCCCCCCACACACGTGATAAGTAATTAAGAAAAAGTAGAAATATATGGAATTCATTTGGCGACGACTGTTTTTTCTTTTAGTTCAATAGATTTTTTTTCGGTCACTTCTTGTGAAAGGAGCCCCTGATTTGTGGACAACTCAAGGGAATAAGAACATTTGTTTCAGGATAATTTTCAGGGATTCTTGTCCTTTTATTGTCACTGAAATTTCCCCCTGTAGAGTAAATGATTGAATATTTATTATATCCACTATTGCTTGCAAAAACGAACTTCCAGCTTCATGTTCATTATGGGTTTGGTCTTTCTTGGGTTTGATCTTGTGCATATATGCTAGGTAGGATGGGACCTACTCTAATTGCTGAGGTTACCTATAGCTCCCCATTAGAAACCGCTATCGGCTTTTCATTATTTCCTTTTATTTAGGATTATAAAAGCGATCTCTTTTTTTTTCTGCTGTGCTATTACAGTTCCAAGCCCATTATATTAGATTATGCTTTACTAATATGTACACAGAGTTCCTGAAAATTGAACTGTACTTTAACTAAGAAAGCAAGCATAATTTGTGGCTACTTTAGCAATTGAGCTGATTTGTTCAGGCGCAGTTAACAGCCGTTAGAAATTGAGAGGAGAAGTAGAAGATATATTTGCTTTGGATTTTTGGTATGCCTTACATTTACATTATGAAGGAGGCAATCCACTTATTTGCATCTTAGACCCCTAAAATGCCAAAGCAGTTTCGATTTTTGTGGCTTCTTACAGAAAGCCCATTTTTGCTTTTCTTTTCCTACCTTTGCTGGATGATCATTTAAAAATAAAATTTGCAGCAGCTCTATGAGGCTGCTCAAATAGGAGAAAGGAGGTACAAGAAGCACAGTAGCTAATATTGTTCAGCAGCACTGGTGTGCTCTACAGAGCCCCACCCAGCTAATTGCCTGACAGACTTAAAAAAAAAAAAAATTCAGGAAGGAAAAACAGCCAATCACAATCCTGGCCTTTCACACAAGGGAAAGAGATCACAAAAGGTGCTTCCTTTTTTAAGATGCAGGATTTTAATCATGATCTTCAGACTGTCGCAAGTTTCTCAAAATATTCCCGGAGATGAGCCGATGTTGTTTCATTCACTCTGCTTTATTCTGAGTTATGTCTTGCACTGTATCATTTCACTGTGTTCCTCCTCCGCATGTCAGGGAGCACAGAGAGCGAGAGGAAGGCAGGTATGCTGGCTCAGCCCCAGTGGATGGTTTTTTTTTGGTGGTGGTGGGGGGAAGGGTTAAGGAGGATTATTGGACAGGAGGGGGTCATTTTAGCCACAGAAACTTTCAGATTGGGCCCGACAACCTGAGGTTTTTCTCAGGTCAGCAGGTGTCTCATTTAATAGCGTCAGAAACAAATTAGAACTTTTATCAAACTATAGGAACATCTGTAGTCAGTATGTTCATTTAATTGTACTCAAATTATTATTGAGCTAAAGTACGGTGCGTCCAGAGAAGGGAAGCAATGCTAATGTCATTAATTAGCACACCTTTGCTTTGAACAGCAAAGATGCCATGCCAGCTCTTGAAATCAGAGAGGAAATCTCAGATTCTGTATTCACTCTGCTGGCCTTTCAAAGAAATGATTGGTACAGCCCCCTCCCAAGAAAATGGATTTTTAACATTTGGTCCTCAGAAGCTCAGCCCTGAGAGTGCTTTATTGTGCTGGGTTTTACAATGGGTTTAATATAGCGGGGTGCCAAAGGGCAGGAGGGGAAGAACTTTACAATGTAGATAAAGTAGGTCCTTTCAGGATGCAGACCAAAACCGGTAGTGTGTTTTATTTCATCTCTTAGGACTTTCCTGGTGGAGTTCAGTTTTTACCATGCAGTTGTTCCGTGTTTGTGGGCTTTTTTCTTTTGTAACTAGATCTAATTTTTTTTAATTAAGAGAAAAAAGCATGCCTAAAGCCTTAAAAATTGGCAATGTGTTTCTCCTGCTTTTAATACTGATGTTATTCTTGATTTGCTAACAGAGCTTACAATTGGCATTCGTTGTAAGCTGTTGTGCTGGGTGAGGTTAATATGAATGAAATTTTTTTTTCTATTTGTGTGCCCACTTTCTGTAAGAATAACTAATTCACTGACTCACATACTGTTGATGCATATAGATTGAAACAAATTCATTTAAAAATTACTGTTTACATCTTTCCCTTAAAATTTTAGGAAGCCTAAATTATATAGCAGTTGTAGGATATTATCCAAAAATTACTTTCTAAAAAGTAAAAGTGGATGTCAACAAAAAAAGGGGGGAGAAACATTGCCAGAAATCAGAAAATCTCTAAGCAAAGCTGCTAATTATTCTTAATGGGCAAGATGAGCACATTAAGAAACAAATGAATACATCAGTGAAATGTAATTGAAAATCGACCTGGCAGTCCCACATCACATCTGAGTATTGGCCTGTATATTATTCTCATCATTTAAAAAATTATTTTCCTTGTTCTTTGCATCCTAATTTAATGAATCCAACTGAATCTTAACTTCTTAGTCTCTTAAGCTTCTAAGGTTCTGATTTTTACCTTTTTTAAAAAAATAGCGTTTTTTGGATACTTCCTTTTTATCTTCAGTTATTTCTGTTTTTTAAATATGTAAGGCAATGAATGGATGAGTTCTGAATCTTCAAATCACAGAAGCCTATCAGCCAGTTGTAAGGTTATTTATAATCTTCCCTAAGATGTATCAGATGGATTGGCTATGTCTTCCAGGGCTCTCTCCCTTGACCCTAGAAAGCTAGATGTTGATTTGAGATCTATTAAACAGAGATATCTGAGAAGAGATTAAGACTTGAGGTGTAAGTGAATGATGTAGGTCCTAAATATTTTCTCAGACTCGTGGGTACATGTCCCTGAGGTTCTCCTTGGTCCTTAAACTGCACTGCTGAGTCTAACCCAGAGCCCCCCTACCCGAGAGCTGCCTCTCTTTACAGATGCTATTTTATCTGTACTCAAAGAGAACAAAGGATAAATTAGAAATGGCATCATTTGGTTCATCCAGTTCTCAACTTCACCTAAGATAGTTTGAAACATGTTTCCTTTTCTTTGGCACAGCCCTTTTGGTATAATAAAGGAAGAAATCTCCAAATACCTACAGATAATAGTAACTCACTAAAGTTCATAGCTGGTGATGACAATGACATAAGAACAGAGGGGAGAAACGGTATACTGACTTATTAATGATGCTGAGCCTCTTCCAAACCATAGTGAATAAAAGTGCAACACCTAGAGGTAAGCAGCCCTCTCTGGTACACTCACTATTTCCCCAACACAAGCACCCTGCCTTGACCCATCCTTAGGAAGCATCGAGCATGTTATCTGCAGAATGTGGCAGTGCTTGGTGACCCATTTCTCGTGCTTCTGACCAAAGCATCTTATTTCCACAGCATGCACAGTCTGGATCATGATCCTGAGCTTAGGATTCACCCCAAATTGGTAAATCTCCTGTGCATTTTATAGGAGATAGCCCTGGCTTAACATTATCTTATTTATTAACTGCATCTCTGACTAGAGTAACTACTACATTAAGCTCCCTGTAGACTGTGCAGCCTGTGCTGTGGATGGTGGAGACCTTGGCAATGCTAGGCCATCATCCCATGTTCCTCTAATGTCTGGGCCAGCTGTTCTTCTATTTGCTAACTGAGTCATTAATGGACTCCATGTGCCTTATACTGGGTAGGAGCTCAATAAATAGCTTTGAAAATTCAATTTAGATTAAGTAATAAATTAATCTAACTAATTTATTAAAATTAATTCAACCACCATTAATTGCATGCCATTTCAGGCACTAAAGACACAGCAGTGGACAAGACCAACCAAGTCCCTGTTCTGGTAGGACACAGACTATATGCCTTGGCTGGAGCACATTTATACCTGTGAAAGATACTGAACATCTACAGGGCAGAAGTTCTTTGATTCTTTCCAGTTATTTAAATTCTACAATATAAATGTCCACATAATTAGTTCTGAGCAGCGGGGAGAGAAAATAAAGCTTGATTGCCAAACCTCATTTTAGATACTCACCAGCCTCTTCATCCTGCTGAAGCTTTTGACTGAATTATTGAAAAAGATAATGAATTGACATGAATTAGGTACCTATATGGTCAGGCTCATCCTATGTGATACTCCATTAAGCTTATAAAATAGGCATCATTATTCTTATTTTTGAGATGGAGCTCAGAGGGGCTAATTTACCCAAGTTCACACAGCCACAAAGTAACAGAATGAGCTTAGAAGCCAGCCAGGTTCATTTGACTTCGAAGTTTTATTTCCCCCCATTAAACCATTCTGTTTCACCAAAACCTAGATTGGTTTGGTAGGTGTTGTCTTACAGTTTCCTCAGAACCCTCAGGAAGAAAAGGCCTCTCATCCAAAAACATAACAGTTGACATTGCTAACAGAGTTCAAAGCACTTCCCTGTCATCGTCTCAATTCCTTTGATAACAAGCTCATTTAAGAGTATTTTGCAGCCTTTAAATTGGCAAGTATTGCCACATCCAGCATTTTAAAAATCCTTTAGAGGTCAAGATGAACAGGATTTATATTATTATTTCATGGTTTCCTACCCTCACCTTGGATGGTCCAGTGAAAATAAAAGTAACATACACTGAGAAAGTAATGCTTTGTGGATCACAATGTTATTATTTTAAAAATAACTTTCTTGCTTAAAGAACAATGCCAAGTCCCGAAATGTAGATGCGGACTACTGATAAATATAACAATCACTAATTGCAGGAGGAGGCTAATATTTTAAATAATATTTTCTATGTAATTAACTTAATTATATTCAGATACATAAAGTTTAAAGCTACTTGTTTAAGTAACTTGTTATTATACAAAAATATATTTTAAGATTAAAACTCAACTGAACCAAAATTAAAAGGGAGCCCCACTCCTGAACTATGCTTTTTTGGCAGAAGAAAACCTAGATGTAAAAACCTGGTTTCTTTTAGCCACAAGCATTGATCCTGTAGCCTAGACAAGGAGACTGGAGGTGACTGTTCTGTATCCAGTTAATCAGAAATCTCATTAAAGCTTTCTTTGCACCCAGCACCTCCCACTGAAGACTTCCAGAAGATGGGTACAGTACAGGGAACATGATTTGGTCCACCCCGTTGAACACTATCCTGGACATATTGACTTGATTTGATTGGATGTCCTTTATCACTCTGAGGTGACACAGAAAAATGACAAAATGTATTATTAGACACAGTGCCAGCCAGAGGAACCGCCTCCACATCTGACCCAAAGTGAAGGGTGGGGGATCAGAATATCAGAATAAATCTCTTAAGATATTTTAATATGCTCTTGCCATTTCTTTTTTTCTTCGTACTTGTTTTAATATAAAAACACTTCCTAAACTATAAAATATATTTCCTTCCCAGCTCTAAAAATAAAGCAGCCTAAATACTGCTGTGAATTTTTTCATTAAAAAAAAAAAAAGGCACCTCTAGAATATAAATACCTACACTTGCTTCAACCTGACCACCTGGAGTCACGGGTTTATGAATTGTATAAAAGCATATAGTGTTAAGATGTTTACTCAAAATTAGTAATAGGTTTTCAGAGTTATATAATTTAACTTCCCTGCGACTATTTTATAAAAAGTATTACCTCCACTAACAAAATAATATGTTTTGCTTGATAGATTAGTCATGTACTCACACGACACTACCGGTTTACGGGGCGAATCGCCGCGTGCGGTTGGATGTCATAGAAACGCGGAGTAGGGTGTGGCCGGAGCGGGGCGTGGAGCTCAGCCCCAAAACAGTTGTCAGTTGACTCTTCACTAATTTTGTTCTTCTCAGAATAAAGATGTCAGCTGTCCTTTCCTACAAGACATTTCATTTAGAAGACTTTCCTGAAATACTTTCTTCCTGAAATAGACAGGGCTGTAGGCCGATGTGTCATTTTAGTTAATCAAAACAAGTAGGCAAATTAGTCTCTTTTATTTTTTTAATGAATGTAATTTAACGGTATTTAATTTGCATACAGGAAAGTTCACCCAGAAAAAAAAAAAAAAGTCTGCATTATAGCACTTTTGTAAACCTCCACAAAGCCCTTCATTAGGAGACCTAATTGATTTTTCCTACCCACTCCTGGGGGGGGAGAAAGCTATCACAGTACCTGCTTATTCACTCAGAGAAGAAATGGGTGTGCCTGATGTTTCAAGCAGAGATTTGGGTTAAAAAGTCCTGTGGCTCTGTTCTTACAGGGAGATCTTGGCCAGTGCTTGTTCCGAGTGTTCAGGAAATCTGTTTTTCTGAGCACTAGGGGAACATCGCTTGTCTGCTTGGTGTCCTCCCCATGGGCCCAATTTAGTTCAGCTTGCAGCCTTCACTGGAATTATTTTATTTCTCGTTTATTCAAACCTGCTTTATTCTGAAAGAAGAACTTTGTGGCTTTTTACAGTGACACATAGGATATGCCATATAAAATAAACGAGTAAGTGAGGGCAATTGAAATCAGAAAGCCAGGACAACATGATGAAGCCAGGATGGAAGGTCAGTACAGAAAGTATATGCCATGAGAGCTCTGGTGGTTGATAGAGTTGGGTCATCCATTTGGCTCTGGGCCGCACAGGGATCAGAGCAAGAAGAGAAACAAAAGCAGTTGTAAGATTTAGTGTCCAGAAGTTGCAGCAAAAGGGGATGATCTCAAGCCTAGCTTTGCCCCTTGTTGGAACCTGAATGGTTTTTCCCACGGACCCGCATCAAGATGGTGCTGTGTGATGTAATGGACCAGCTCTTCAAAACATCTCTTCCAGAAATATGGCTTTTCTTGGTGTAGGTCCTTTCCCCAGTGGCTGAAAGAGGCTTGCCTTTGGGCTTGTAGCTCTTTTAAGCAAGTGGGTCATGGTACCTATGCGATAGTTATCTACACCCACCAGCGCCTATAACCATGGGCCTCGCCTGCATGCTTCCTGCATGTACATTTCACAGGTGACAAAACTGCTGCCCATGGAATTCAAAGAGCTTGCCTGTGGCAAGTAATTCAACATTTGGTGGTAGAGCCAGGGCTAGACCCTTCTTCTCCTGCCTCACACCCTACAACTCTTCTCTGTTTACTGTGCTGATCCCCCCCATGTACAGTAAGAAGATCACTGTATTTGCAGACTTTTTTTTTTTTTTGAGTCAGTTGACAGTCACAGCAGAAGCTTTCTTAACTGTGTCCTGTAGACGTGAGAGACATCATCACAAGGAATCAGAAGGCTGGTGCATTTAAAACTCAGAAAATATCAAGCTGGTAAGATACCTTTCTGCATTAAAACATTCTGGTTTTCTCTATGGGCGATAATTAAAAATAATAATAGCTAACATTTACTGAGCACTTACTGTGGGTCAGGCACTGTTCTAAGCACTTTAAAAATATCTTATTTAATGTGCAGAAGACCCTGTAAGGAGGCAGGCAAGCATCTTCATTATCTTCAGTCAATGAGGAAAACTGAAATATATTGAACCTGGGTTGGGAATGATTTCAGGATTGAGAGTGTATAGTCTGAGGCTGGGAGAAGCCTTCCTGGGACTCTGTTCCTCTGGTTCTCAGTCTGGGGGCACTCATTGTCCTGACTCAGAGGAGAAGATTCCTAGTGACATCTAGTAGACCGAGGCCAGGGAAGCTGTTCACCATCCTACAATGCACAAGAGAGTGACCACGACAAAGACCTATCTTTGGTCATGATTTTAAAGTAGTCTAGGTGTCCATTCCCTTTTAGATTCTGTTCTTTTTTTTTTTCTTTAAGATTTTATGTATTTATTTGACAGACAGTGAGAGAGGGAACACAAGCAGAGGGAGTGGGAGAGGGAGAAGCTGGCTTCCCGCTGAGCAGGGAGCCCGATGTGGGACTCCATCCCAGGACCCTAGATCCCAGGGTCATGACCTGAGCGGAAGGCAGCCGCTTAAGGAGTGAGCCACCCAGGCGCCCGGAGATTCTGTTCATTCCTATTCAAACTTGGAGAAATGCTTACCCTCAACCAAAACAATGGTGTTTTCTGTGATGCTACATTTTCTTTTGCCCTGATGATAGGACCTAGAAGAGCGAGTAATCATTTAGTACTTTTCACATGAAATATCTGCATTTGTGCATTTTGCATTTATATGTTGAACCCCAGACATTAGGCCTTAGATATTTTCAGTTTTCTCTGTGCCGAAGATGCTTTCCCACCCCAACTACTCAGTTTGAGGGTTAAAAAAAAAAAGATGAATGAACAGCAACGTTGCTTAAAAAACCTCCAGTGGTCAAATTTGGCTGAGGCCATGGAATAGCAATAATTATTTTTCTCTGATGTCAACTGGTGAAGGTAAGGAAGTGTGCATGTGTTTTTAAATCCTGCAGTGGAATGTCAGCATAAACTGGTGGCACAGGGGGCAGGATGCCCTGTGTTTCTCATTTAATAACAAACCAGTTCCATTTCCCAGAAAGCCCCAGGCAGGTCAGGAGAAAGAACCATGCACTACCTGTGTCTTCTTCATTCTTAAGGCAGCCTTTACGCCACAGTGAGGACTGCCATACCCTTCTGGGGAGGACTTCATTTTGGGACGTGATTTTCAACCTGGTCTTTTACTTATCAATCAAAAGCACATTTTCGATGTTGTCCTCATTTACATTTATTTAATACTTAAGGTCATTTGTGACCATTTGAGTGTATTTCAGCATATGGAATCAGGGAATAATAGATTCAGCATCATGCTGTGAAGAGAGATTGTGTTTTTACAAGACATAATGTTGTTTACTGGGTGTTAATAATCACTAATTAATAAACATCTAGATTTTGAAAATGTTCCATTTTGAGGAATAAAAAATGTCAAGTGTTTAACTTATGGAGTGCAACAGTATTTTCTGTCATCTCTTCATAAAATAATTAAGTCACATAAAGAAGCAAAATGTCATTATTCAATACAGGATGTATCCAAAATGGCCTTTGTCTCTATCTGTTCTCAAAAATGCTCTAAATAGGGCACCTGGGTGGCTCAATGGGTTAAAGCCTCTGCCTTCAGCTCAGGTCATGATCTCAGGGTCCTGGGATCGAGGCCCACATTGGGCTCCCTGCACAGCAAAGAGCCTGCTTCCTCCTCTCTCTCTACCTGCCTCTCAGCCTACTTGTGATCTCTCTCTCTGTCAAATAAATTTTAAAAAATCTTTAAAAAAATGCTCTAAATATATTGTCCTGGTATGTATGTGGACATATAGTCTATGTGTCCTTCAGGAAACTCCAAGATGAGGGATTTGGTTTTGGGGTTTTATTTATTTATTTATTTATTTATTTATTTATTTATATTTTTTGTCTTTATCGCATATTAATTGTGGTCAGTTTTTTCTCTTTTAACTACCTTAAGCATTTTGTTCAAAGTCTACTAACGCACTTTGGCAGAAAACCGGAGGGATGAGTCAGTCCTTGAAATGCCTTGATCTCGTATTAGAGGCTACTTGACCACTTAACCTTCCAGAAGCTAAGAGGAACTGCCAACCAGTGATGTAATAATCAGCATTTCCCTTCTCTCCACTGCTTTCCCACCCATAACCAGTACAATATGATGAGTGCAGTAGTTCCGTGCAGGAAGAAATAAAAGGAAACTGTTCACAAAAGAGCTAAGATATAGTTCACTATTCTTTTTTAGTGCCTCAATGCATATGTAGAATTTCTCCTCCAAATTGGAGGTGTGGAATAACAGTAGCGACAGATAACTGAGAAGTATTTACCATAGCTACAAAGCCCACCTGTGAGACAAATATTTCCACTATTAAAAAGCACTTCAAAGCTTGGCATGAAGTTTGGAGCAGCTGAATGTCTCCTGTGACTTCGTGTGCAAATACGATGTAGCTGCAGAAACGAATATCATGGTACTGAGAACTCTGGGCTTAGGAAATGGTGGTTTTTGAAAAGGAATGAGAAACCACCCAGGAATGTGAATGCCTCCCCTCCCCCAACTCCCATTCTTGCTGCTCTGACAGAGTGCTCGCTGGGCAAGGACCCTCACTCCTGCCTCTCAGCCAGGGTGGACCCAGGCTTGTGTGGGGCCTGAAACTAGTGTTGAGGGCCCTCATGAGGACAATGGATTTGATTATACCTTACTTTGCCAAATTCTACGGAGGCATTTGACCACGTGAACGCATGACTCGGGCTCCTGGTGGGCCTTGGAAGGAGCCTATGCAAGTGAGGGACCTGAACATGTAAGCTTCAGCAGCTCCACAGTGAGGCCACCGCTGCTCCCTTCTCACCAGCGCTCTTGCCTAGAAAAACGCTCCTCCTTTAATAACAAAACTTTCTTACTCCCTCTGTTCCATTTTAATCCCAATCTGATGGTGGGTTTTGTTTTTTTTTTAAGATTTTACTTATTTATTTGACAGAAAGACAGCGAGAGAGGGAACACAAGCAGGGGGAGTTGGAGAGGGAGAAGCAGGCTCCCCACTGAGCAGGGAGCCTGATGCGGGGCTCAATCCCAGGACCCTGAGATCATGACCTGAGCCGAAGGCAGACGCTTAACCTACTGAGCCATCCAGGCGCCCCTATCCCAACCTAATTGTTGCTTGGCGTGGCAGACATGTTGGTGGAGGCCTAGAAGCTTTAGCCCTGGCCAAGAA
The DNA here is from genome assembly GCA_002007465.1 of Ailurus styani. Classification (NCBI taxonomy): domain Eukaryota; kingdom Metazoa; phylum Chordata; class Mammalia; order Carnivora; family Ailuridae; genus Ailurus; species Ailurus styani. The sequence goes on from LNAC01000096.1 coordinate 1,762,739, forward strand.
AGATCTAGGACACACATAGACAAAGTATCATAACCATCTTGTCTCACAGATCTTAATACCATCATTTGTTGTTTCATTTGTTTGTCCATCCGTGCAGCCATCCATTCATTTACCTAATAGGTCCAAGGTCTTCTGCTTTGGGGAACATCAATACGGAGTTATGGAGAGTAACTTGTGAACAAAGGAAATCATGTCGCTAAATATAGCTAGAGAGTGGTTGAAGGAGCGAGGATACTTACAGCTTCTCAATTGTTAGGTTTATCTGAAGCTATCTTCAAACCTGTGACTGTCTAATAAAGAAGAAGTCGGAGCTTTTGACGTCAACATGTTTCTAGGTGTTCCAGAATTAGTGAGTGGCGTCATTCTCTGGTTAATATTAGTTAACAGTTACAATATATTTTTTAAATCCATCAAATATACCCTCCTGTGATATTAAAAGAAAGTTTCTGCCTAAGAAAAGAGTTTATCTTTGTGTGAAAATTGCTAGTGAATTTAGGCCTGGGACTTTTATTATTCTTTGATAAACCATTAATTTTAGTAAACTGTGGAACTTATTAAAACATTGAAGACTTCTTTATAAACCAAATCTCACCTTTATGTGGGCCCCCAGGACTAGCTATTGTCCCCATTGCCCTACTGCTTTTTAAGACTTATATCTTTTTGGAGGCTCATTTTCTTTTAATTAAACCAGGTGTATGAAAAATGATTTTAAAAGTGTAAATCTCAACCAAGTGGAATCCAGTGGCTGATTTTTCTAGGCCTTCTGCAGCCTGCACTCACTACCTTCACTCTCCTCGTTCAGTCTAGCTCCCTGTGCTTCTCCAACATATGCCTTCTCCTGTGGCCCTCTCCGGTGGGGAGGCCTAATTGTCATTTCTCCTGCCTTCTCTGGCCCTAATCTTGTCATCCTTTAGGTTTCTCTTGGCTTTAGACTGGTCCCACAGTCAAATATGGCATATTCTCTTATTGCTCAAAACATGTTGTCTTCATTTTCATGGCCACTGGTTCATTCCCTTCTTTACAAATATTTTGATCACTTTCTATGCACCAAGTGCTCTTCTAGGTGCCAGAGATGTAGTGACGAACAAGACTGAGAAAGTCGATGCCTTCTTGGACTTCACACTCTAGCAGGGGAGACAGAGAACTTTCTTGAAGGCAAGGATTCTGCTTAATATATTTTTGTATTCTGTGAAGCAATTAGTACACGTTATCCCGCTTATAGGAGAGGTTAAAGGTTTGTAGTTGGAGTGCCTTTTGGAAGACATGAATCTGTAAGGCTTATGGAACCAAATAACTTTTAGCAGGAGAGAGTCAAGCTCTAGAGACTCAGACATCAGTTTATACATCAGAAAGCTGACTTTCATTTCAGGGTAGGCTTCTTCTCAGGCATGTACAGGAGGTGTCTGTAGACAAACTGACATTGTAAGTAGTTGTTTATCTGTCCTTTGTCAGGTTGAAGAGGAAGGTTAGAAGAAGGTAACCAAGATAAGGAGGCTGAAGGCTCTTTGAGAAATTTTCTGATAGACTATACTTGTTAGGGGGTTTTGCTACAAGTACGGTAACAGAACCTTGAGAACTGCTGAAAATTCTAGAGATGCCACAGTCCCTTTTCCTTCCATTGCTATGTTGAGTATAGGGAAATGGAATTACCGTGTGTGCTCTGTATTACGAACATTTTTATTTGCCTTACAAATTTAAAGAAGGGTCCGTGTCCCTACGATTTAGTGTTCTGCACTGAAGAAACCAGCTCCCATAGGTGTGTTATCCAGTTTCTGATATTTTGTTGGAATTCTCCTTATGATATTAAAATGAGCCAGATTTTAACATTTGGGGACATTGTATTTTTAAGGCATCCTCTTAAACTGCAGCACATTAAAAATTAAGGCCTTTTATTCTAGAATAACATTGTATTAACTCTTTGGACATGCGCTTCCTTACTCTTCACCAAGATCAAAATCTCACCACCCAAATTCAGTCAATTTCTATATTGATAGCCAGGTGTGCAGGTCAGACCACTATATCCTCTGTGGAAATGCCTTCCAAGCTTAAGAGAAAAATCCCTCCATCATAGAAATTTATATCACTGAAGTTACATATTAAATAAAAAGGTCTTCATTTTCAAAAGATTTCTTCACTTTAAAATGCTAAGGGGCGGGGTGCCTGGGTGGCTCAGTTGTTAAGCGTCTGCCTTCAGCTCAGGTCATGATCCCAGAGTCCTGGGATGGAGCCCCACATGGGGCTCTCTGCTCAGCAGGAAGCCTGCTTCTCTCTCTCCCACTCCCTCTACTTGTGTTCCCTCTCTCGCTGTATCTCTCTCTGTCAAATAAATAAATAAAATATTTTTTAAAATGCCAAGGGGCAATCTTAAAAATTTTTTTTAGAGTGTGAACACATCATAATCCATTTTTTGCTAAAAAATAATTTTTTACTTTAATAAATCTGTTTGCAATATTTTGCTGTTACAAACAAAGCTGCCGTGAGCTTATCTGTACCTAGACTATACATTTCCAAGTATATCTACAGAACAAGTTTTCAGAAGTGAACTTTGTGTATTCATATGACTCTACCAAAGTGCTAATTACTACAACTTTGTAATATATTTTCCTATCTGTTAAGACTAGTCCCTTGTCATTATTCTTTCTCTTAGAATTTTCTAAAATTATGTTGGTATTTTTATTATACTGGCATTTTCATTGTGATTGAAAGAAATACAATTTACTAAGCCTTGACATCTTGATGACTGAGTCTTCCTATTCAAGAACAGGGCGTTTCCTTTTTATTTAAGTTTTTCTAGATGTTCCATTAGCATTTGAAATCTTTCTTTATTTCTCTTGTTAAATTTATTTTTGGAAACTACTTTTGTTTCTCTTATAAATGAGATCTTCTCTTTCATTATATTTTCTAACTGGTTGTTATTTGAATATATATAAAGAAAGCTATAGGCCTTTGTATAGTAAATGTTCGGTCACCTCCATGAGTTATTATTTCTGCTAGTTTGTCAGTTTATTCTCTTGAGTTTCCCAAATAAACAATCCCATCATCTGCAAATGGTGATGATTTTTACTTCTTTCCAATTCGTACACCTCTTTTATTTATTTATTTTTTAAAGATTTTACTTATTTGTTTGATAGAGAGAAAGAGAGAAATGGAGAGAGCACAAGCAGGGAGAGAGGCAGAGGGAGAGAAGAACAGACACCACACTGAGCTGGGAGCCTGATGTGGGGCGCGATGCGGGGCTCAATCCCAGGTCCTGGGATCATGACCTGAGCCAAAGGCAGATGCTTAACTGACTGAGCCACCCAAGTGCCCCTCTTATACCTCTTCTTTTGTATCTCTTGTATAATTTTATTGGATAAAAATTTCAAGATGTTATTAAATGATAGGCATTTTTGAGCCTAACTGTTGGAACTCCTGGAATGCTTCACCATTAGATCTGCATGAGCATTTGAGTGAAAATATATGGATATTTTTTATCTTGTTAAGGAAGTTTTTATTGATCTCCTTGTTTTTAAGAGATTTTATTACAAATAAATATGGAACTTCAGCCCATGCCTTTTTAGCATGAATGGAGCAGGTCAAATTGTTTTTCTGACTTTACCTGTACCTATGACAACTCATATTAACAGGTTTCTTAATACTAAAGCATCTCTTCTGTTTTTATTCACTTGGTCATGGTGTCTTCATTCATCTCTTAACGTGCCGTTATATTCTTGTGTGTTAGCTGGAATTATTTTTATAGCAAGTTCATTGAGATGTAACTCACATACCGTATAATTCACCCACTGAAAGTGTACAATTTAATGGGTTTTAGGATATTCACAGAGTTGTGAACCCTCATGATCAATTTTAGGACAGTTTCATCACCGCTGAACAAAGTGACCCATTAGCAGCCACTGCCCATTGCCCCGACCCCCTTTCTCTTTCCTAGCATCAGGGAGCCATGGATCTACTTTCTGGTTCTATGGATTTGTTTATTCTGGACATTTCACATAAATGGAGTCATACAACATGTGGTCCTTCATATCTGGTTTCTTTAACTTAACATAATGTTTTGGGGTTCATCCGTGTTTGGGATGTCATTCTTTTTATGGCTGAATAATATGCCACTGTACAGATCATGTTTATTTTATTTTAATTCCAATGTAGTTAACATACAGTTAACTACTAAAATAATACCAATCTATATTAATTTCAGGTATATGATATAGCGACTTAACAAGTCCATACATGACTCAGTACTCATCAAGATAACCGTACTCTTAGTCTCCTTCCCCTATTTCACCCATCCCTCAGCCCACCTCCCCTCTGGTAACTATCTGTTTGTTTTCTGTAGTTGAGCTTCTGTTTTTTGGTTTGTCTCTTCTTTTTTCTTTGTTCATTTATTTTGGTTCTCAAATTCCACATACAAGTGAAATGATATGGTATTTGTCTTTCTCTCTCTGGCTTCTTTCACTTAACATTATATTCTGTATCCATCCATGTTGTTGCAAATGGCAGGATGTCGTTCTTTTTATGGCTGAATAATATTCCATTGTATACATGTATATACTACATCTTTTTTATCCATTCATCTGTTGATAGACACTTAGGCTCCTTCCATAATTTGGCTATTATAAATAATACTGCAATAAATATATGGGTGCATATATCCCTTTGAATTAGTATTTTCATATTCTTTGGATAAATACCCACTAGTGCAATTACTGGATCATAGGGTCGTTCTGTTTTTAGAGTTTTGTGGAACTTCCATACTGTTTTCTGCAGTGGCTGCACCAGTTGCATTTCCACCAACAGTGCATGAGGGTTCCTTCTCCACACCTTTGCTAACACTTGTTGTTTCTTGAGCTTTTGGTTTTTAGACATTCTGACAGGTGTGAGGTGATAAATCAGTGTGCATTTGATTTACATTCCCCTGATGATGAGTGATGTTGAGCATCTTTTCATGTGTCTGTTGGCTATCTATAGGGCTTTGGAGAAATGCTGTTCATGTCTTCTGCCCATTTTTTTTAATTTGGGGTTTTTGTTTTTGTTTTTGGGTGTTTTGTTGTTGTTGTTGACTTGTATAAATTCTTTATATATCTTGGATACTAACCCTTTATCAGATGTCATTAGCAAATATCTTCTCCCATTCAGTAGCTTTTCTTTTAGTTTTGTTGGTTATTTCCTTTGCTGTGCCAAAGCTTTTTAAATTTTGATGTAGTCCCAATAGTTTATTTTTGCTTTTTTTTCTCTTGCCTCAGAAAAGATATATAGAAAGCTGTTTTTATGCCCAATGTCAGAGAAATTACTGCCTATGCTCTCTTCCAGGATTTTTATGGTTTCAGGTCTCACGTTTAGGCCCTTAATCCATTTTGAGTTTACTTTTGTGTATGATATAAGAAAGGGATCCAGCTTCTTTCTTTAGCATGTAGCTGTCCAATTTTACCAACACCATTTGTTGAGGAGACTTTTTCCCATCGTATATGCTTCCCTCCTTTGTCAAAGATTAATTGGGCATATAATTGTGAGTTTATTTCTGGGCTTTCTCTTCTGTTCTGTTGATGTATGTGTCTATTTTTGTGAGGTACCATACTATTTTGATTACTACAGCTTTGTAATATAACTTGAAGTCTGGAATTGTGATACCTCCAGTTTTGTTTTTCAAGATTGCTTTGGCTATTTGGGGTCTTTTGTGGTCTCATACAAATTTTAGGATTGTTTGTTCCCGTTCTGTGAAAAATGCCATTGGTATTTTAATAGGGATTGCATTGAATCTATAGATTGCTTTGGGTAGTATAGACATTTTAATGATATTTGTTCTTCCATGAGCATGGAATGTCTTTCTATTTGTTGGTATTGTCTTCAGCTTCCTTCATTAATGTTTTCAGAGTACAGGTCTGTCACCTCCTTGGTTAAGTTTATCTCTAGGTATTTTATTATTTCTGGTGTCATTTCTAGTGTCAATGTAAATTTCTCTTTCTGCTGCTTCATTATTAGTGTATAGAAATGCTACAAATTTCTGTATGTTGATTTTGTATGCTGCAAACTTGCTGAATTCACTCATCAGTTCTAGTAGTTTTGGGGGGGATGGATAGACCACATTTTATTCATCCATTCATTATAGACAATTGGGTTGTTTCCACTTTTTGGCTATTATGAGTAGTGCTGCTATGACCATTTGTGTAGAAGTTCTGGAAGTTATAATTTGAAGTTGGCAACAAATAGTGAAATTCTGATATTAAAATGCACTGTGCTTGATAGTTCATAAGTTTGAAAATGAACAAAAAATTGAATGAAAACATGAAAAAAGCAAAAATTAATTTTGTGATTTTACATTTAATGGCACATAATTTAAATTTGATATGAAATTAGAGCTAATTCTAATTTTTTATCATCACTTTGTTTTACTCCCATGTACATTAATCAGCTGTCATGATTGTAGATTCAGAGATATTTGAAGTGGGAAATATAATTAGTACCTTTCATTCCAAGATCTCAAAACCCTTTACCAGTCCTCCTTAACCAGTGTAGAATATACAGGTCACCAACGTAGGGGGTCCAAATGTTAGGCAAATCTGTCTTCCTTTTAGACTCTGAAATAAGTTTATTTCAGCTAAAATATAGACAAAAACACAGATCCAGAGAGTGGGATCGGTTTTAAAGTCAGTCCAGAAATATATAATTAGCTGGAGCCATAGCTCTCAAACTTTAGTATCAGAATCATCTGTAGAACTTGTTATGACCCATTGTGGGCCCTATCCCTGGAGAGACTAAAGTCAGGCCCCAGAGTTTGCATTTCTAGCAGTTCCCAGGTGACCCTGCTCTTGCTGGTCTGGACACCTTGCTTGAGAACCACTGAACTAGAGTTCTCTTTGAGAGTTTCCCATTAAATTCTATAGTGTTTCATTGCCTTAAAGTTGTCCCAGTTTTCATTCATTAAAGCCAGTTCCATCCACCTTATTCTCTTGTTTATATTATAGATGCCCATATTTACAAAGAAAGGATGGAACCTGACTTACTGTCAACTCTCAATTGTCTGTAGTCAATCTTGTAGATCCTCTAAGGTAAAAATTTCATTGAGTTCTAACATTACTTCCTGTACCTTTCTTCGAGCTTTATTTATATTCTGGAAGTGTAAATTAGTTTCACTTCAGGATAAAAATCAACAAAGTTAGTCAGGTCATCTGTTTCAAGGAATTTATATAAATGAAATCCTGTTTTGGTTCATCTGCAAAGTTGCTTCCTTCCCTTAGTGATCCAGTGGGAAGAGGTTTTTTGTTTTCTGTTTTTAATTGAAGTATAGTTGACACACGATGTTATGTTAGTTTCAGGTACACAGCATAGTGATTCCAAAGGCTCTGTGTTATGCTGTACTTACCACAAGTGTAGCTACCATCTGTCACTATACAGTATTATAGTACCATTGACTATATTCCCTATGCTGTACCTTTTATCCCCATGACTTGTTCTCTATCTTCCACCCCCTTTCACCCACTTTGCCCACCCCTCAACTTCCTCCACTCTGGCAACCATATTTTTCTCTGTATTTATGGGTCTGTTTCTGCTTTTTGTTTGTTTATTCATTTATTTTGTCTTTTAGATTCTATGTGTAAGTGAAATCATATGGTGTTTGTCTTTGTCTGGCTTATTTCACTTAGCATAATACCCTCCGGATCCATCCATATTGTCCCAAATGGCAAGATGTCGTTCTTTTTATGGCTGAGTAATATTCCACAGCATGCATTTTTACCACATTTTCTTTACCCGTTCATCTACTGATGGGCCCTTAGGTTGCTTCCATATCTTGGCTATTGCAAATAATGCTGCAATAAACATAGGAGAATATGTATCTTTTCAAATTAGTGTTTTTGTTTTTTTTGAGTAAATACCCAGTAGTGGAAATATTGGATCACAGGGTTTTTGCTATTTTTAATTTTTTGAGGAACCTTGATACTGTTTCCCAAAGTGGTGGCATCAACTTACATTCCCACCAGTAGTGCACATGGGTTCTGTTTTCTCTACATCCTTGCCAACACTGGTTATTTGTCTTTTTTGATTCTAGCAATGTGACAGGTATAAGGTGATATCTCATTGTAGTTTTGATTTGCATTTCCCTGATGATGAGTGATGCTGAGTATCTTTTCATGTGTCTGTTGGCAATCTGTATGTCTTCTTTGGACAGGCCCTCTGCCCATTTTTCAATGGTATTATGATGATGACGATGATGATGATGATGATGATGTGTTGAACTGAATAAGTCACTTATACAGTGGGAATTGCTCTTAATTAATTCTGTCTTTAGGCCCACTGTTGCTTCCCTGAAGTGGCACCCTCTTTAAAATCACTCTTTTGAAAATAAAGACATTGGACACATGTAACTAAAAGTCTAGACCTATGGCTAAAAAGTTCTAAATCCAAATCCATACTGGTAAAGATCTTCTAACATGCTTCTCAACTGGTTCCTGACCCATTTTCATAGGAATTACCTGTGATGCTTATTTTAAAAACTAAAGTTCCTTACCGAATTAGACTTCCCAGGGTTGAAGTTCATGAATCTCACATTTTAACAGTCTCCCAAGGTGATTCTAGTGTATCTGGATCACAGATCACACTTTGATAAACTCACTTTACTCCTAAATTACTGTTCAGTGTAGCTACCAGCTGAAAGTACAAAGGTGAATCTACGGATACCCTGCTGTTTGTCCTTAGGAAAGGTTTTTGTTTTTGTTTTGTTTTGTTTTTTTACCTTCCACTTGTGGGCTTTATACTTCGCTTTGGACTCTGAATTCATTCCTCTCCTCCCATCCCCTGCCCTCCCCTGCCCTCCCCTCCACTCTCTTCTCTTCTCCTCTCTCCTCTCCTCTCCTTTCCTCTCCTCTTCTCTTTTCTTTTCTTTTGAAGTAAGCTCTATACCCAGCCTGGAGCCCAACACAGGGCTTGAACTCACAACCCTGAGATCATGACCTGAGCTGAGATCAAGAGTCCGACACTTAACTGACTGAGCCACCCAGGCGCCCCGGACTCTGAATTTCTATGGTGTCATCTTAATGAAGATGTGCATGGTAGTGGGAGGGGGAAAGTTATACAGAGAAGGGAGTAATTCTGATCAGTTTCTTATCTTCATCACAGGTCTTAGTTGTTGGGATTCAATAAGGAGCACACATTAGAGGTGGAAGAGGCCTTTGAGATAATCCACCAGTGGTTCCCAACCAGAGGTGGACTTTGTGACCACCTCTGCATCTGTTTGTAATTATGGGGGATATTTCTGTTTGGTTGCCACAATGACTAAGGGTTATTACTAGTACTGGAGGGAACAGAGATGGTAAACATCCTAGAGTGCCAGGGACTGTCCACTACAATTCAGAATTGTCCTGTCCCACATGCCAATACTACTCCAGTTGAGAAATAATTCCACACTAGCTGAAAAAAATGGAGATCCAGAAATAACACTTGGATCTCTTTTTATCGTTCATAGCATTGCTTATTGGGGGGGGGGTTATGTCTGTCTTATATACACTCTTCTTTCCTCCTCCCCTCCCCCTCCCCCTCCCCTCCCCCCCC